>JAANYP010004337.1:715000-1315000 GCA_020465985.1 Centrapalus pauciflorus
ATTAAAATAAAAAAGGTGCTAACAAATTTTAATTTGAAGAGTCAAAAGTGCAGATATAAACAAAAGTAAATTGTATTTTTGATTAAAATTAATGGACAAGAGACTAATTTTATAAGTAAAATTTGTTAATAATAAGTTAATAACCAATTTTGTAAAACTAAAAGTTTAGGAGCAAATTCAAAATTTAACATATAGATATTTCTGTGATTAAGTCTACAAAATAATTAATTTGATGTGTGTGGTGCTACAAGGCACGAGCTATGACTACCCACACCGACCCATTGGCCCATGGCCCATAGCGTGTAGCTGCCATTGAATTTATGGGTACCGTTCAGACATGGTTCCTCTAATTTGATTTTTCAATTTGCAAAAGTAATAAATGAAAGGCCAATTAGAATTTTGAAATACCTATTACACTTTAATTATTATTTTAAACTAAATATATAGTATACGTGTTTAATCGCAAGTCACATAATATTATATATGTTTACGATGAAAATTAAAGTTGAGATTGTGGTATCGATTTTTTTGGCATACCATCCGTATCAATTATCAAAGTACCCAACCACTTATAGAATTTTGGTACCCGTATTTGTATCAGTTTTTGAAGTATTGGAACGGCTAGAATCAAATATTTACATTAATCATACAAAGCTAATATCAAAATAATAAACAAAGCTAATACCAAAACGAACAAACAAATTTAATATCAAAACCAATTACATACTAATTCAATAATTTTTTTATTAATACAAAAATATTCAATTATATAATTATAGATGCTTATTCTGTTGTCACGGGGTGGATAAGAGTATAAGATTATAAATAAACACATTAATACTCATTCATTTTCATTTAATTAAGTTTAATTACAATTTGTTTAGGCATGACGTCTATACAATAAAAATCTTTTTATTTATGTTCTTTCTTTAATAAATTAGGCGGTGTTTACTTTTGCGAGCTCTCAACAATACTAATGAAATTTTAATTTGAAAATCCTTCCGTTGTCATATTTGAAGCTTTTGAATGTTATAAATAACATATTTTCATGATTCAAACCCAATAAACTTGTTTATATTTTATTTGTTTAACATAATGAACGTAATGATACTTTTACATATGAAAACCTGAGAAGGTAATCAAGTCAACGAATCTTATTTATTTTAAAGCCAATGATTTCAATGAACCTATTGAATCTTATGTAATTTAAAGCATTAGAATACACACTAATTCACCATTGAACCTCATTATATAACTTAAAATTGCTTATATATATATATATATATATTGGTGGGTTCAATGGAAAACCTATATGCATTGAAAAACCGGGGAATCACTTTATAGTCATTGGATCAGGTGATGCATCACGCAGAAAGTCGATGCATCACGTGAGAATTTGATGCATAATGTGGAAATAATGATACATCACGCGAGAATTGTGATACATTTGTGGTGGTGCATGGAGGTTTCAAAGGTTTTTCGATGCATGTTGGTTTTCCATTGAACCTATATATATGATTTAGGATCGAAAGGGTACTTTAAAAGTGGAGGGTACCAAAGAAACCATTTTTTAACCACACATTTTAGCTATTAAAGGATATTAATTAATTACCAATTAAATATTAAAACAAATAAATTTAATTACAAGGATGGATGATATAATAATAACAAATAAAGATTGCAATCGCCCTTAAATTATGAGATTTGAAAAATCAAATTAAATATCAACCAAAATAGAATATGACATGCACCAAAGCAAAAAAGTATTGGTAGTTGTTTGTGGAGAAATTAAAATTGCAATCGCCCTTAAATTATGAGATTTGAAAATTCAAATCTAATGGTAATTAAAATTCTAACCAAATTATGTCAATTGTGAATTATGAACACGTATTTGTGAACTGTGAATACTCTGATATATCAATTGTAAATTGTGAGCACGTATTTGTGAATTGTGAATTGTGAACAAAGAAATGTGAACTGTGAAATCTATCATATATCGTAAAAGTCATACTGTGAACTGCGAATTGTGAAATCTATCCTATATTGTAAAGCTCATACTGTGAATTGTAATATATGAACATTTACATTGTAAAGATCATATTATCGTTCATTCACAATACATCACAGTTAAGTTTTTTGAATCCGATTGTTGATTGTGTGTTAAATCCAATTTTGATTTTATTGAATCCGATTAAGTTACGTACCATGAATGGAAGAAACGTAAATCAAGCAAGAAAATTAAATTACGTGATTGTCTATGGTATCCCATAATTCAAGCATTCAGTTGATCAAAATTGATTTGATATACTTTCATTAATTAAGATTACAACTCATTGACGATTATACCATTGATTTTATTTTGTTGGTTTTTGCGTACTTAACTGGTGCATTGGGTCCTTTTCATATTGAGATGCACTGGGATCCAGATTCATATATATATATATATATAGGGTCGAGATCCATGGAAAACTATATTAGACTGGAAAACTGGAAAACCATATCAAATGCACATGTTCATTATGATAAAATGTTAAATTTCATGCAAACTATTATATACATATGTTCAAAATTGCATTATGATTAACTAATTCATATCATCTACATGTTCGTTAAGACAAAATGTTTAATTTCATGCAAAAATACGTAATATACACATGTTCATGCATATTGCACATTTGAACATGTGCATATTGTTATTTTGCATGAAATGAAACATTTTATCCTAATGAACATGTAAATTAGGTGAACTAGTCAATAATAATGCACATTTGAACATATATATATTGTAGTTGTGCATTAAATTTAACATTTTACCATAATGAACATGTGCATTTAATATGGTTTTCCAGTTTTCCAGTCATAGATGGTTTTCCATAGATCTTGAACCTATATATATATATATATATATATATATATATATATATATATATATATATATATATATATATATATATATATATATATATATATATATATATATATATATATATATATATAGACACACACGAGTTGCTCATCCGTCCATCTATCCATCCATCCATTCATCTTCTACCTTTTTTTGTCATCGTTTCCCTTCCTCCTTCAATTCCCTCAATTTTGAAATGGAGAAACCACCCCATATAGCCATGGTACCTAGCCCAGGAATGGGTCACCTTATCCCTTTGGTTGAATTCGCCAAAAGACTTTTAACCCTACACAACCTCCCTACCACCTTCATCATCCCAAACGATGGCCCTTTATCACTATCCCAACGTCATTTTCTTGATTCTCTTCCCAATCCCATCAACTATCTCCTCCTTCCTCCCGTCACCTTCCATGATTTGCCTCTGGATGCCAAAATCGAAACCCGCATCACTCTCATGGTCTCCCGATCCATTCCTTCTCTTCATCAAACCTTCAAATCCATCCTTCCACATACTAACATTGTTGCTTTG
This sequence comes from Centrapalus pauciflorus, assembly GCA_020465985.1. NCBI lineage: Eukaryota > Viridiplantae > Streptophyta > Magnoliopsida > Asterales > Asteraceae > Centrapalus > Centrapalus pauciflorus. The sequence goes on from JAANYP010004337.1 coordinate 718,435, forward strand.
TTTGTTGATCTTTTTGGCACCGATGCTTTCGATGTTGCCACTCAATTCAACGTCCCTTCGTATGTTTTCTTTCCGGCTTCAGCCATGACTTTGTCCTTCTTTCTTCATTTGCCAGAGCTTGATCAAGCGGTTTCCTGCCCGTACAGGGACTTACCTGACCCAATTCGGATACCGGGTTGCGTACCCATTGATGGTAGGGACCTTCTTGACCCTGTCCAGGACAGGAATAACGATGCATACAAATGGGTTCTACACCATGCAAAGAGGTATGTGATGGCTAAGGGTATAGTTGTAAATAGCTTTAAGGAGTTGGATGGTGGACCGATTCAAGCCTTACAACAAGAGGGACCCGGTAAGCCTCATGTTTACCCAATTGGACCGTTGATACAAGATGGGTTGTCGGTTCAGACGAAGAGGGATGTAAATGAGTCCACCTGTTTGAGATGGTTAGATAACCATCCATGTGGGTCTGTTTTGTACATATGCTTTGGTAGTGGTGGGACCCTTTCTTCCCATCAACTCACTGAGTTAGCCATGGGTTTAGAGTTAAGTGAGCAAAGATTCATCTGGGTGGTTAGAACACCAAATGATCGAGTAGCCGATGCCACATATTTCAATTCCCATGCCCATGATCAAGACAATTTCCACTTTTTACCCAAAGGGTTTTTAGAAAGGACCAAAAGTCAAGGGCTTGTGGTTTCTTCATGGGCTCCACAAGCTCAAATCTTGAGCCATGCCTCCACGGGTGGGTTCTTGACCCATTGTGGTTGGAACTCGGTTCTAGAAACTGTAGTACAAGGTGTACCGATGATTGCTTGGCCACTTTATGCTGAACAAAAGATGAATGCAGTATCGTTGACCGAAGGTTTGAAGGTTGCGTTGAGGGCTAAGCCGAACAAGAATGGCATTGTGGATCGTATAGAGGTTGCCCGGGTTGTCAAAGGTTTATTAAAAGGTGAAGAAGGAAAAGGGATTCGGATTCGGATCCAAGAGCTTAAAGAAGCAGCTGCAAACGTGCTTAGCAAAGATGGGTGTTCTACAAAAACACTAGATCATTTAGCTTCGATATTAAAAAACAAAACTACTTTGTAACTTTGTTTAAATAATTAGTTGGTTTTCTTCCTTTTTATATTGCGTGACTAGGTTTTTTTGTTTTTCTTTTTGTTCCTGTTGATTATCAAATTATGGCATAGAAAAGTAATCCTTTTATTACATGAATTCCCATTTAAAAAAATGATATAAATAAATTGTATATATGTATGAGTTGCCTAATCTAGCAGAGGGTAAATTAATAATATGATGTTAAAGTTTTAAATTTGTTAACATGGAGAAACATTTAATGTCAAAATTAATTAAAAGAGCAAGAAAATTAGAAACATAACACCTAGATTATTATAGTGATTCGCACTTACAAGTTTAAACTCCACTTCCCAACCAATATCAAAAGTGCATATTAATTTATTTGACTTTTTGTAGAACAAAGGGGATAAATAACTATAGAATTCTCATTCAAGACAATGATTGTATAATGCGTACGTATATTAAAAAAATGTGTATATAATATTAATAATCTTATAAACTTAAGAGTTGGAGTCAAAGCCAACGTGAAGGATGTGGATGCGTTAGGGTTTTGGTTAGCGAAAGAACGTTGTTAAAAGTCTTGGAAGGGGTCGTTCTCTCTTCTTTTTTTTAAATGATAAGTGATGATAAGAAACAAATTAAATCCTTATCATAATAAAACACGGTAAGGAGTAAATGACATTTATCTCTTATTTATATCAAACTCACTTAAATGTTTAACCTCTTACCAAATAAGAGATATCAAACACCCCGTTAAGGTTCTATTCTATCTTACACAAAATTATATTTTTGTTAAGTCAGAGACTATTTGACCTTGATTGCGGAGTTTCGTCTTACTGTCTATAATGGTTTTCCTTTTATCACTTTTTACTATGTAGATAATTATTAATATAACTACGGACTTTCATTATTCAAAATGTTATTCGGGTCTTAAAGTTCTTGTTTTCTTTCCCATTCTAATCCTTGATTGTGCTCTTTGTGGGAGAAAATTTTGTATCTTTTCTTACCCCTCTCTCGTACACGAGGGACGCATTATAATTAAATTTACATTAGCTTTTGTAGTTTTTTCTTGCCCCCATATTTGTATTAGCTCTTATTATGGTAATTATAACTCCAGTCACTGCATCCACTCGTCATATATCTTGCCTCCAAATGCTACCATCTTACAACGCGTTGGGTATAGATCTATAACTGAATTTCTTATGTTCCTTTTCTATTTAACATTGTTATACGAATTGTCCACTTCTATCAAGTAAATGTTTTTATTGTTTTTTCCCTTAAAGTTCGAACGTCTAATTTCCTCCCGTTCTAACTAGGTGAGTATTCGATAGATTATGGTTTAGAATAGATCATCTAACTCAATTGTATATATCGACATAGGGTCTAATTAGGGTTTTTCTTCTTTTTCTAAAAATAAGTATCAATATCTTGCATTATACCTACAAGATTTTATTATTTTACAAACAGTCAGTCGTTATTATTGGTAAAAACTGCACAATTGTCTTAAAACTAAATATAATCATAATAATTCAGTGTATATTGTAATTGGATTTAAAGCAAGGTGTTTGGGAAGATTCGGGCCATTATAAGTCTGACCATGAATTTTACCAGTTCAAACTATTACGGAAGTCTCTTTAAATCCAATAATAGCGCCAAATCGTTAATCCTATCATTGGGGATGGTAAAACTGATATGTGTCTATTTTTTATGGATGGTCCAAAGGTCAAAACAGTTCCATTGTTTTTTTTTTCTTTTGAACGGCAAACTATCCTACTCCTTTACCCCAAGACTTGTTTTTTCCATCTAAATTTCAACTTGCCTCCTATGGGAGTCGAACCGTGACCTCTCAGTTGCATAACATATTGGTACCGCCAGACCAAAGACCCTTTTGGTAACAGTTCCATTGTTATCATTACTAAATACTACTTCAGAAAATGTTTCATTTATTATAAAATAAATGAAGTTTCATGTACTATAAAACTAGATGAAGTCGGTTGTTACTTGTTATCCCAACTAAATGTTAAAAAACTGTATTTATGGATATTATCCATTAATTATTAAATTAGAATTTAAAATTAATATCAAATTAAAACAAACTAATATATCATTATTTTACAATTAAAGTTTTCAAATTGATGTGAAAGAGTGATAACGACTAACCTAATCCTTACATAACTATACAAAAACATTAAAATTTTAGGTGTGAGAGATATCGGACATAAAGTAAAACATTACCATTTTTTATCGGGAGATGATTTGCATCCAACAAATTAATTTTATACACGCTAATTTCAAATAAAATAATTAACATGTCCTTAAAAGTGACTTTTAAATATTTTCATAATAAATAAAGCTGGTAAAAATAAGATAAATCACTTTATATGAAATTGTTATGTATTAAAAATGTTTGTTGTGTATAAATCACATCCCTTTCTTATATGACTAAAACTCGAAACAATTATTATTCATTTTAGATAGTCAATAAAACACAATCCATTTATATACACCAATACACCCTCTTAATCAAATCATCCAACTATAACATTAAGAGACCAAAAATGAAAGGATTTCATATTTTAGAAAATTAACAACTTAAGAGACCATTTATGAAATCATTCGTTTGATGGACTATCAATTGAATGACAATTTTCGTAATTTTTGAACAAACTACAGAGAAATTTTTGTAATTTACTCTAAACAAAACGAATTAAATCTTCAATTAATGTTGATCTTGAGAATGAGTTTGTTATAATTAGTATATTATCATGTCTTAGCTTTTGGAAAAAATTTCCTCATTTGCCAATTGTAAGTCGTTATCTCTTATGATATGTTTCGAATAAAACGATTCCTTTCCAATATAACTGACTCTATTCTGCAAATGTGTGTCCAAAAATTTTCTAACGACGTTTACAAATGTTGAAAATATTCAATAAACAAATCCAATCAATAACGACTATATTAATATTTTACGTTAATTTCAAGTTCATTTTGGACATCGATATTTTTATTAGTACAATTTTAACCCGTCAATTAGTTTTTTTGTACGGTAAACTATCTTATTCCTAATCCTAAACTACTCCTTTACCACAAGACTTACTTTCACTACCTAAATATCAACTTGCCTCCGACGAGAGTCGACCCCGTGTCCTCTCACTTATATCTCCACACTCTTACCGCCAGGCCAAAGGCCCTTTGGTACCTGTCTATTAGTGTATCCAAAACATACATTTTTTACTTTTTGTCTAGATCGCAATTAATGGTGAGTGTAAAGACGGATATTCTTTCTGGCCGATCCACCGCCTCTCCTCCTCCTCTAAATTTCACAGTTGCGGGAGAGGTAGGTGTGTTATTCGGGCGGATCAAATGAGTTTCGAGTTATTCGGGTTTGATGGTGTGTGTATTCTGGCCGAACCCGAACCAATTAAGAGGATGAGTTAATCGGTTTTGGGTTAAATGGGTATCAGATTACTCGGTTTGTGTTAAACGGGTTATTTGGTTTTGATATAAAAAATGAAATACTTTACAAATTAGTTTGAACGTGTTAAATGAGTTGGGTAATTTGGGTACACGGGTGAAATGGTTTGGGTATCAAAATATTTACATTTTTATATATAAACATTTTTTAATTCTAATTAAAATTGAGAATTTAAAATTTAAACGGGTTATTCGGCTTATATGAGTACCCGAATAAACATGAATCGTATCCGATCCTCGAACTGAAATTATTATTCGGGGTACCATTTAACATGATTAACAAAACCGAAAATCGAATAACCCGACCCAATTAAACCATTTAAGATTCGGTTCGGGTTCGGTTATTTTACACACCCCTAGGAAGAGGAGCATATTGCAGAGTGAGTACCTCAAGAATCAGAAATTTTATACATTGTTATCCAATTCTTTATTCCTTATTATTGACTTGTTATTTGTTTTGTGTCTTGATCGAAGGGTTGCAACAAAATGTGAAAACATACAATAGTGAATTCTTGTTTTAATGGCTTCCCATTTCAACCAACGCGCAGGAGTGTAATTTAATGTTTAATCTGTTTTCTTTAAAAATCAGGAATTTAATTCTTGATTAAACATAATAAATCTGTTTTTGAGTAAAAATCGTTTGATTAAACATATTTAATTAAGAGTCAAATTCTTGCTTTTAAGTCAAAAATTGATTATTGTTTTTTAAAGAAAAAAGATTAAACTTAAATTCCAGTCACAACTATGGTTGAAATGGGTAACCAATAAAAAATGAAATTCTTTCTTGTTATATTTGCATACTAGACTATTACCAATATATTACATGAGTTAATTTAAGAAATTCATATTTATATATATATATATGTATAATATAATAATTATATGAATAATAAAGTTTACGTAATTTTAGTTAGTTAGTTATTAAATTAATCCATATTTAGATTTACATAAGTTTGATTTCCTTTAAAATTTAAAAGTAAAATCAGTATGGATGTGGCAAAAGGAGAGAGTGACATGTGGCAAAAGGAGAGAGTGACATGTGGCAAATTAAATGAGAACATATCGTGTGGCATTTAATTACTCTTTTAATAGTATAGATAGATTTTGTTGCAACCCTTAGATTAAGACGCAAAACAAATAAAAAATCAATAATAAGGAATTGAGTAACAAAATACAGAGTTTCTGGTTCTTGGGCGTACTCACTCTGCAACATGCTCCTCCGTCACGACTGAAATGTGGAGGAGCAGGAAGAGAGGCGGTCGATTGGTCAGAAAGAGTATTCGTTTCTACACTCGCATTAACTGTAATTAAGACAAAATGTTAAAAAAGTATGTGTTGGGTACAATAATTCCCAATATATAAAATAATTTCCAGGTTAAAATATCTGCTAATAGAAATACAAGTTTCTAAGCGTATATTTAATCTTGATATTGTACTTCAATGTTTAATTTCTTGCTACATTGATAAGCTAATCTGTTAATGTCGAATGATGTAGATGGTTCTATAAGATATGGTTATGATGAGAAAAGTAGCACCCAAGACCACGAACATGCTTATTATTTCGATGATGTTGAACATAGTATGTTGTACAAGTTAATTGTACAACTACGTCGATGAACGTGATGATGATGTTGAAAGTGTCCTGTACACATTTTAATTTATTTAATGTTCTTCTTTTCTATGCCGAAACAGTTGAAGAATGTATTAATGTTAATGTTTTTTGATTGATGCTTCATCGGCAACATCACTACGTCATTCTTTTTGTTGGCATCTCTTTATCATCATCCTACGTGCCAGTAATTGCATCTTCTAATTGCATCTATTGACATTAAAATATATTTATGTATATGTACATTGATAGATGCATGAAATGAAACGCTGCTCCATGTAATATGGTTTTATCTTTCTATCTTTCAGTGACCATTTGTGTAATTTTTTAATACTATTTATAGCTTTTCTTTTTCTTTTTTTAATATTACCATATATTTCATATATACTTTTTTGGATTTTTTTTATCGTTTATGCAGTTAAATGTAACATTCTTTTTTTTTTTTTTTGTTTTAATTACTAACTTTTTGTTATTTGTATTTTTATTGTTATTATCAATGATAACTATTTTTTATGTATCACTGACTCACTGTATTAATTTATTTAAGATTATAATATGGTAGACTTGGTTCTTTTTTTTTCAATTAGTTATAGAAAATATGAATCTTTCTTTGTTCTTTTCTTCGATTAGGAAAATTAAAGTTAGAATTAGTTGTAGTTTTCCGTTCAGAAAATTTAAAATCGTAATAATTTATTTCTTTTCTCCGTTCAAAAAATTGAAAATAAGGATCCATTGAACTTTTTTCATTCGCAAAAAATTGAATAGTTCATTGTTTCTTCATCGGAAATATAAAAAATAGGAATATTTCATTGTTTTTTGTGTTCAATAAAATCAAAAATAGAGATGATTTGTCGTCTTTTGATAAAAAAAATTAACATTAGAATTGGTCACAGTTTTTTTGTTTGAAAAAAATAAAATAAAAACTGAATAGTTCTTCATTTAAAATTTTTAACCATTTCAATTAAACGAAGAACTATTTTGATTTTTAGTTTTTTAACATAAAATGATGAACCATATTGATTTTGATTTTTTCGAACAGAAAAAGACTAACCACTTTGTATTTAATTTTTTTTATCAGGAAACGATGAACCATTTCATTTTAATTTTTCTGATAAAAAAAACGACGAATCATTGCAATTTAAATTTTTTTGATAAAAAACGACGAACCTCTCTGATTTTTTTTCAAACAAAAGAACCATTCTGATTTTAATTAAATGACAATAAAAAACGACTAACCATTCTGGTTATTCTTTTTTTGATCAAAAACGACGATCCATTCGTAATTTAATTTTTTTATTAAGAAATAACTCACATTTTTATTTTTTCGAATGATTTAATATGAAAAAAACCAACATGTTTTTCACATTTTTTTGGTTAATTCCCTCCGTGTTATATTTTACCAATAAAATCCTTAAGTTATATATTTGTTTGTGATTTTTGGAAATTTTCTTTATTTTTTCAAAAAGGTTATCGAGTTTGTGGACTTTTCGGATAAAAATAGTGAAAACATGTTTGTTTTTTGTGAAAAAAATCAGTGTTGATTATGAAAAAAAAAAAAACTTTTCCGAAAACCAAATTGAAAGCAATAACTTGAGGACTTTCTTAAGAAAAATAACACGGATAGACTAAATGACAATAAATCGCAAAAAAACATGAAAACATGTTTGTTTTTTTTTAATATTAAACCATTTTTCGAACAAAAAAACTTATGGGTCATTCGTATTTTAAACATTTTAATGAAGAAACAACCAACCATTATGATTAGAATCCTTCCCTTTAAATAAACCTTAACATGTCCTTATTTTTAATTTTTTGAACGGGGAAAATAAATAAATCATTCCCATTTAAAAATTTCAAACTGTAAATTTTAGATAATTAAATGATAAAAAAATAAAAAAAATATATAATTACGTTTTGATAATTAAATGATAAAACTTCCAAAAATATATATAGGAAATAAATTATTATATAAAGAAAAAGAAAAAACAATAATAAAGTAATCGAAATTACACAAATGTTTCTTGGAAGAGAGAATGGAAAAAATACCCCTGAGACTAATGACCCAAGTTAATCGTCGTTACTTTCAGAGATTAAAATGTTATAACTTTTTAATTTTAGGAATTTATGTGTAAGAAAATTATTTCAATAACTAAAACCATAAATTCATATAAACCAAATTACTAGTTATATAATTTAGTATTAAATAAATGATCAAATCACAAATCATGGATGTATGCTCGTTATTGCATAGTGATGGTCATTGGTCACACCACCACCATTACCAAACACATGATCAAATCTTTGGTGATGTCTTGCCATAATTCTGCCCCTTTAATGATTATGTGGGTGATCTAAAAATCAACCTCTCTACGTACGTATGTAGACACACACATAGAGAGAGATATTAAAATGTATTATTTTAAAATTGAATGCATCCGAAGGTACCGATCATAAAACCAAGTTTTAAATTTTTTTTTTTTTCACAATCTTGTTTAAATTAACAATAAACATATGATACGTTAATTTCAGATAAATTCACGAATTCTTCGTCCTTGAATATTTTGTACTTTCAAATAAATTCACGACTTTCTAACATTTCTTCACGGTTCAACGTTACATCGGATTTTTTCTTTGCATCCCTCCATCATTCTAAGTTGGAAATACTCGTATTTGTATGCCAATATTCATTACCCATTAAATTTGAGAGGAAGACTCGGTAAGAGAGAGGTGGAAGAGACATAGAGAGGGTGAGGCCAGACGGGAAGAGGAAGCTGAGGTGGGATGTAAATGGGCGAGGCCGGCTATGCGGGGTGGTGTGTCCGCCGGCTTCGGGGATATGTCAAGACCGATTGTAAATCGGCTGGTGCATATCGTTCCCACTAAAAGATTCAATATTCGGTGGGGCATTTTTACAAAAAAAAATTTTTTTTTTTTTTTTTTTTTTTGATTTTGTAGGGTGCAGAGTTAGCAAACACAAAAGATGGATGACACCACCAAATAAAGAAAGGAAGCATAATGGAAAAAAAGACAGCATACCTACAAATTGCACCCTCAAGAACGAAAGAGACATCAATAATAGACCCACCATAAAATGCGTTTCACTCACATGATGCCAAAAGTTGGAGTCAATTGCTGCGAGTGCGAGGTTAACTCATTTTTCACTACTCATCCATGACTTGTACTTTGTGCATTATGAGTTGTACATGGGGATGGGGGGGTGTTTCTAGTTAGTTATCAATGCAAATGCGAATGCAAAGGGTACAACATCATATTTTCCCAAAGGCATTATATTTGCAAACAAATACAATGTATTCTTGTTGATCAAAATCAGACGGGTTAGTGTTATAAGATGTAACAACACCGAATTTGCAACAAAAACAATTTAATTAGATCACCGATTAAAACTCTTGCAGTGAGCCCCCGGTCGGTGTCGGTGTCGGTTCCAGTTAAGGCGACATGTCTAGTCGGGGCTCAAAGCAGAACCCGGAAAAGAGTTGAAGCGGAAACCTTTTTGTCACGGGGCATTTCGGAGACCATTTCCATTGATTCCTTTTCAAATCGAACACCAAAAGAGCTGGTGCACCGTAGCTCTGAATGTAGATGAGATCATCCGTCCCGCTGCTAGCAAACACATCGTCCAGCTCACCGAACCCTTGAAAGAACCTGTGTGGCATTCGACCAACCTCTTGCCATTCTTTCCTATGTTCAAGAACCCAAATCCCGATTCCTGTGATGATATCCTGTCGGTCTTGTTTTCCAATCCCGCCCACCATTACCAATGTGCCTTTCAGGTTCATCAAGCGCCCGCACGTAAGAGAGCAAGGGACAGGGATGAAGCCCCTTGTCAACAAGTTACGAGACGATGATCGGCTCGAAAGATCGTAACCGACCAGTCCGTGTCGATGCTCTTGAAATGAACCCGTTGAGTAAATCAAGAAGTACAAAACCCCGTCGCATATCACACTCTCGTCGCCTCCTCTCCATCCCGTCAACATCTCGGTCACGGTCGTCGTCCACGCCATCGTCACAGACTCATAGACATGGATCGAGAGATCCCACTGGAAGTAGTTATCCGGGATTTGCCTCGATTTCACCACGGTCACAGTGTAGTTTGTCGAAACTTGGTCAACCGAGATTGCAAGGGCACTATAGTCGCAAAACCTCAAACCAGGCGGCTCAAGGAGACGAAAACAGCATTTAGTGATAAGATTACAGACATAGAGCTCGCTCCTACTATCGTTATCCATGAAACAAACTAAGCCACACGATGATGCTATGAACCATCTCGAGGTTTTGACCATGTATGGCAGCTCGATTCCATACCATTTCCGGAGAACCGGATCATACGCATATCCAATCGGTTCATCGGAGCTCGTAAACATGAAATACCATGGCTTTTGGGACGATACAGGTGACACATTCCACAAAAACCGTCTCGAAGTCACGATTTCATGCCATCTTTTACACACACAACCTACCCTAAAGATGCTCGCAATCGGGAGATAAGCTAGAATTCGCTCTAACAAGTCATCGGGCAAGATCAGATCGACAGAAATCATAGGTGAATTGTGGTTAATACCCTCATCATTAACCTCCGAGAATGAATCGAATTCCCTGTTATCTCTAGAAGTATAATCAGAGCAATGACTAACCCATGACGTTTCCCCTTTCATAATCGATAAAAATTAACCAAACCTGACCGAGAAACAATTAAACTAGGTCAAAATTCTTCATTTTCATCGAGTATTTGCCATGAAATCAGAAAAGATGACATAAAGAGTTGCTCACCTGAAAGTAAATCAAGATTAAAACCAGCTAATAACCTCAAATCACATTGATAAATGCAATTTGTAAAAAAAACACAGCAAAATTCCTAAAAAAAACTGACAAGAACATTAAAACAAAACCATAATTTTTGGGTACAAAACCCAATATCACCCATCTGTTTCAAAGGGCAATCTTGAAGCAATCTATTTCGAGTTAAGAAAAGGGATTATCGAAAAGAGCAAAGGAAACAAGTGTTTTCTATATATGAGAAAGGAAATAAGGGTTTTCGAGAAACAGATTCTTTGCAATTAACGAAGCAAATGAAAGCATATAATAGCAAATTCTTGACAATGATGATGAATAAACTACAAAGCAGAGTCATTGTCAAGACACAAGAATAAACTATTATCAAAAAATATATTAAGACATATGAATATGTTTCATTCCTGTGAAGAAATCAAGAAAATGAACAAGGAGACACACCAACATCAAACTTTAGGATCTTGATTGTTTTTTTTTTTTTTTTTTGTTAATGATATCAACAGATGTACCAAATGTGATTATTAGATTTGAAACCAGCTTAAAAGGCAGTGGAAACAAGCCCTAAAAACGGGATTTAAAAGAGGGAAAATCATAATCATAACCATAATCTTTAATCAAAATCAAATGATGATATAATAATAAAAGTTAGGTAAAGTTCTAAGAGCAGATAGAGCTATCAATCAAACATCAAGAAAAGCCACCTCAAATCAAAAGAACACACCAATCATAAACTAAAAGAACATACAACGCCTAATAAATAAACAATTGTGACACGTACAATAAATACTTTGAACAATATAGTTCAAATTTTTTTTTCAAGAAACATACCTTTATGAGCTCTGAGGTGAGGAATCTTGGGTTTCTATTAGAACACTTGAATCCAAATGGTTATTTCAAGATTGGTGAAAAGGATGAAGAAGCATTAAGAAGGGAAATGAAAGAAGCCCCAGATTTGCTCCATGAAAAATGCAAAATCTGTAAGCAAAAGATGGAGCAAGATGAAAAGGGTGTTTCACTCTTTTGAGATTGATAAAGAAAAGAGTCTGTGAATGTATCTATTTCTTGATTGTTCTTGAAGAGAAAACTGAAAATAAAGTGAGGATTGGATTGAAAGGGTTTTTTTTTTCTGAGAGCTTCTTTATTTCTTTTGGGTAATAAAAACAATGGGTAGTGGAGTGTAACCAAGAAAGGCTATTGTTTTGTGTTTATGTGTGTTAGGGGCGGAATGGAAACGTGGAATGGATGGAATGGAATGAGGGTTTTGGTTTTGGTTTTGGTTTTGTGTGTTGATTTAACAGAGTTTGATGCATTTTAAATGGAGGAAGCGGAGAGAGGATGACAAACGAAAACCTCTTTAGGGGATTTTGTCTTTCCAAACAAAATCAAATGCTTCCTTTTTTTGTCCTCTAATAATAGTATTATCCGCGGTATAAATTTTGTTGATTCAGGTGACGTTTGGTTTGAAGGATTTAAACAACTCATTTAGGATTTGAATTTAGAAATCCTTCATTATCATGTTTGGATACAATATTAAAAGCAAGGATTTGGCTATTTTTCCACCTTTCATAATCCATCCATACTCCTAAACATTTCAAAATCCTATCATTTTAAAATCCATTATTTTAAATTCATTCAATCCAAACACTACCTTAGTATATTACTATACTAGTTTAAGTACCCACGTATTACATGGATAAATTTTAATAAAGAATTGGTTATATAAAGTCTATGTAAACATAAAATTAAAAAAACATATAGTTTATTTTAATATTTTATTTGAAGTTAATAGATAAATTATATAATTTAAGGTTTTTTTTTAGTTTAGATTTAAATTAGCTAAAATTTATCAAATGTCAAATAGATAATGATGGTAGATACCATAATTAGATAATGTAAAATAAACTAATTATGTATTAATGTTTATAAATATTAGCAATAATAATTTATATTTATCTTTTATTTTATTTTTATTTTAAAAATAATAAATTGTATTTATCTTTTTAGTAATAATAAATTGTATTTATCTTTTATTTTATTTTATTCTAAAAATTATAATTTGTATTTATCTTTTTAGGTGCAACATGGTCACGGCATGTGGCGTTTTGTGTTCTCCTTTATTATATATATATAGATTATATATCCATTATGAATTTAACAAAAAGTTAAATTCAAATATTTATAAAACACGTAAAATAATTATAAAAAAGTTTGAGTTTATTTTGAGTTAATTATATATCAGTGTAAAATTGTAGAAATTATATATATAGGGTCGGGATCAATGGGCTGCCATGTTAGACTGGGGAACCGGAGTCCATCCATGTTTGGTTATAAGTTTAAAAGGGTAATATAGTCAAAGGTTTATCTTAAATAATAGATGACAACTAATAAACTAATGGATACCATAATTATAGGGATTTACTTCCATAACAAATCTATAATAAATTTCAAAATGGCTTTTAATGAACATGTTCAATTGGATTCGACAATGAGTTTTAGTGAACATGTTCAATCGGATTCGACAATGAGTTTTAGTAAACATGTTCAATCGGATTCGACAGTGAGTTTCAGTGAACATGTTCAATCGGATGTGTCAAATAAAAGTATTTATTATATTCTTCAAACCGTTCGTGAAGGTTCAATTTGATTTACACGTTATTGAACATGTGCAATCGGGGTTTATTGTGTTTTTAGTCGCTGTTAACCGTTTTGGTGATAAACCAATATTGACGGTATTGAACATGTTCAATCATGGTTTATAAAGTGTCATCACTGCACATGTTCAGTATAGGTGTAAGGAATGATATTAACTGAAATGGAGATTTTCTTGGGATACACAGAGATTTTCATGGGATACACAGAATCTTTGATTCTAATTTAAACTTTTTAATACCATTTTTACCCCCAACATTAATTAATGTGGGAAAGATTTTTAAGCAATATTTATATTATATTTTAATAATTTTAGTGACAAATGATTGGCTATAAATGGTTCCCCGGTATCCCAGTCTAACATGGTACCCCATTGATCTTGAATCTATATATATATTTTGATGCATCACGCGAGATTTTGATGCATCATACGGGGAATTTGATGCATTTGTAGTGGTGCAGTGCGGTTTTCACAAGTTTTCAGGTGCATTGTGGTTTTCCACTGAACCTCCATATATATATATATATATATATAGAGGTTCTATGGGGCACCACGATGCATTGGGAACCAGTGGGAACCAAAAATGCATAACCTATTTACTAAGGATACAATAAGGGTAATACGGGAATACTAATTATTTTAAAAAATTAATTGATCTTTTAATTAATAGATTAGTTATAAAATAGGAAACTAAATAATATCATTAACCACATTCCCTATTTTCTTCCACACTTTCCTCCCTCACCCATCTCCCTCTCCCCCTCTCTCTCTCTCTCTCTCTCTCTCAAAAGATGATTGTTGATGTTTTTATTCAAACATGATGCACATTAGCAGTGCATCAAGATGATGATGAACATGTTGAAGACGGTGATGAACATGTTGAAGACGGTGATTAACACGTTTAAATTCAAGTGAGTATCACTCATTATGCAGTGCACCAGAAGGTGTCATCCTTAAAAGTAATTTTTTTGAAAAAAAATTTCATGAACATGTTTTAATTAACATTACGCTGATCATATGTGAATTTTACGCAAATTTGAACACTCTAAGTGCATGAAAACTGTAACAACCTAGCTTTTGACTTAACGTAAATTTCTGTTTTGATTCAATAATGTAATTTTATAACATTATTTGTATTGTAATTTTAATTAAGTAATGAAAATATTTAATTAAGATAAAATAAGTTTGTGATGATAATGAAGATAAATCTGTATTTGAATGAAAATCAGATGTGGAGGGACCAAATGTGTCAATATTCGAAAGTCTAGAAATATAAAGACTCTAAGGCCCTGTTTGATAGCACTTATCAACCTCTTATCGGAGCTAACCTCTTATTCGGTAAGAGGAAAACCCGATAAGTGCGTTTGATTTGCATAATACATAAGAGGCAAAATCCTCTTATTTTGTCTTACCATGATAAGATTTTTTTTTCCTCTCATCACCTCTTATCAAAACCCTCTAAAGAAAAACAAAACCCTCTCTTCTCCTTGCTGAAACCCCACCCCACCCATACCTTTACCCCATACCTTACCTCACCCACCCTACCCCTACCCTACCCTATCCTAAACTCCCTACCCCTACCCCTACCCTACCCTACCCCACCCCACCCCACCCTTACCTTTACCCCATACCTTACCTCACTCACCCTACCCCTACCCTACCCTATCCTACCCCACCCCACCCTAAACATACCCTACCCTCAACCACCTAATCTCACCCTACCCTAATACCCTTAACTTACTTATACCACCCCGTCCCCATCTCCACCCTTAACCCTACCCACCTCACTCCCATACTTACCCTATCCCACTCTACCCCACCACTACACTAACCCATCAAACCTACCCACCCCACCTCACCCCTCCTTATCCCACCCCACCCTACCCCTATCTCTTCCTACCCCTACCCCTCAAACCTACCCACCTCACCCCTACCGTATCCCTCAATCTACCCATCCCCACCCACCTTACCCCTCAACCTACCCACCCTACCCCTACACCATTACCCTACCCTATTTACCCCACCCTCAACCTACCTCACCCCTACCCTACCTCTTACCATATTTATTATAACGAGAAATATTCCAACACTTTTTGATAAAATTTATTATTTTCAATAACATATCTATATAACTTATAAACTTAAGTTATTTGGAAGTTAATAAACATAACCTTATAAACTTGATTATAACTTATAAACTTTAATTGTTATTTGATTCTTGAAAGCATGTTGGTTATATGTTTATTGAATGCATTTATGTTACTTGATTATAACTTATAAACTTGATTTGGTTTTTTACTTAAATCTTGTTAATGTTATTTGAATGATATTAAATGTTTACATAGATCACTTTGATTCAATGATATTATTCTTACTTGATATTTGACTTTAATTAATGATATCTATTTGGTTTTGGGAATTAATATGTAAAATTAATAAAAATAACAGGATCAGATAATTTATAAAACAAACAGACTTATTGAATTCTCTTATCAGATCTTAGTATCTTATCAGGACCACCTCTCATCAATCAGAAGTGGAATCAGACATCAGACAATTAACCTCTTATGCAATCAAACAGCATCTAAGTCTTTATTTCTTCATTTCTCATCATCTCTCAACCTTCAAAACTCTCTCACTCTCACTCTAAAAGCTTGCTGGAAATTAAAGATTTGGAAGAAGAATTCGTGAAATTAGTTTAAGATTTTCAAGAATCAGAAGAATATTAAGGTAATACAATTAATTCTAAGTTTTTATTTTTGTATTTTAAGAGTTTAAAATGCATCAAATTCGGATTTAAAATCTGTAGAAATTATGTTGCATGCTTGAAATATTGGTTAGAAATCATGTAATGAAACCCATAAATGATTTAGAAACAGAAATCGTAGCTTAAATCGTCCAAAAAGATCAAAAATCTGAGTTTTTATAAACTTTTGTGTTCTTGAGAAAATTTCAATATTTTGGACAAATCTGGACGATTTAATGTGTTAGAGATAGGGAAACTAGTGTAGAAACACCCCAAAATTGATAATATAACGTTGGATTTAATTGCATGTTAGTATAATTGTCGATTGATGAATTTTTGATAAAACCCGTAAGTTGCGACTTGCATATCTGCAAGTGAACTCGGCGAGTTCATAGGGGAACTCGGCGAGTTCCCAAGAACAGCTTGAACATTCTTCAAAAATTCATAAGTATCGGATCCGAATTCGGTTGGGACCCGAATTCGGATGAAAACCGAAATTAGATTTGGACCGAAATTAAATTAGAACCGATCTCGGATGGACCCGAATTCGGATGGGTCAACATAATTCGGTTGGGTCCGAAATCCGGTTCTCTATCCGAAGTTCGGATGTGAACTCGGCGAGTTCTCCAATTTTCTGTACATTTCGGATCTGATCCTAATTCGGATGATCCTTAGATCCGAATCCGGATGTGGGTTGGTCCGAATTTGTATATATATATTTTGATATTCTTTAAACACAAGAATCATGAATCCAAGATGGAAGAATAAAGAATTATCAGTTATCAGAATCAGATGAAAATAAGAATATAAAGACTTTAAAGTCAAAAGATTATGAAATTGACAATGATGTAATATTATTCTGGACAGGTTCAGATAAATTCTGAACAAAGAGTTAAAGAATTACAGAATTAAAGATTGAAAAGGCAAAGCCAGAGTTCAGAAAGATTAAAGATAAATCCTGGGATAACCCAGGTGGTGGATTTTAAATCTGCTTGATAAAGACTACAGAAACTGTGAGTTATAGATATTCAGTTTTTCATGCTAGACTTCCGATTGAGATATATTGTTGATGACAGTTTAATTGACATTCATGAATGCTCAGCTGGATTGTGACCTGTGCACACCATGGTTCGGTGATGCCCTGTGGATCATGATAGCTAATTTGACTTATCATTTCACATGACATTGTACTTATAGTTCATTTCATATGTTATTGCTATCATGACTTTGATCACTATGCTTTCTTTATTGATCGCATCACTTGACATATTGATTCAGCTTAGAATAATTAGCTTTATCGGTCTATTGTTCTAGACCTAGCTATGTCACCAGTTCTATTGAACTTGGTATTGATATTCCGATGTTCCCCCATGAAGACCGCTGGTAGCTAGCCCAGCATAAGTGGATAGCTTCCACTATAAGCGTGAGCGTGGGCTGAACATCATCCGATTCCCTGAGTTCTATGTCTCAATCATTGAGTGGCTGTAGCGGCAGTCCAGACATATCACGCTTTGAACCATGATCCGCTTGATTAATGCATGTGAATCTGAAAATCTATATTCTCACTAAGCTTTGCTTACAGTTGCTATTTGACCTTTTTACAGGAAAAGATAAAGGAAAGTCACCTGCAGGACCTAGTTCTTAGGTCTTACAAGATCAAGATTGAAGTATTCTATAGACCACTACTCAACAAACCCTTCGGTACTGATTGGCAGATGATAATTGTGGTGGTCTGGGTAGATGTAATTTGATTGTATGATGACATGTATTAGATTAGTCTGATACCCTTTATAAGTTTATTTTGAAAATTGTAATCTGAACTAAAATTGTATTAAACTTATCCTAATGTTTGTACTTGTAATCTGAAATTCCGCAACTTAAATTACTCTATCTTAGTTATGATTGATATCGTGTTGCATGATGTGGGACATAGACTCTGAGGACTGCCCCGTAAGGGAAGGTCTTCACAAAAACACACATCATATAAATGTGTGTTCACATATATTCAAAATTATATAGGTGTGTGTTCACATCATTTTTTATGAGCTAGGAGATGTGAATGTATGTAAAATTTACATATGATCTTGATAATGTTAATTAAAACATGTTTATGGAACAAAAATTTTAAAAGGTTTTTTTAAAGGTGGTACATTGTTGTGCGCTGCATAATGGGTGGTACTCTCTCGAACCATATTATATGTGTGTGTGTGTTCAAGTGAGTATCACCTATTACACAGCGCACCCGAAAGTACCACTCTTAAACTTTAACGTATAATATAAAAGGACGATGAATGAGTGTAATCTCTAAGCTTAAACTATTGCATGTTACATACAAACTAGAGTTCAAATTCAATTAAATGGTATTTGTCTTTTTAATTTTTATAGTTTATAAATAAACTTTTATAAAGAATAGAGTCATAAAGATTATGATATTATATTATTATTAAGTAATGAATATATATATAAAAAACCAACATATTTTTACGTTTTTTGCGTTTTCGTCATTCCATGTTATTTTTTTTCATAAAAAACCATAAGTTATTATTTTCTTTTTGGTTTAGCGAAACTTGGACATTAGACCCCGGTTATAAATTGTGAACCGGGTTCTAAACAACTGAAAAACCGGGTTCTAATCCAAATTTCACTAAACCAAAAATAAAATAATAACTTGAGGACTTTTATGGAAAAAAATAACATGGAAGGACGAAAACGCAAAAGACATGTTAGATTTCTATAATAAACTACAAAAAATGATCGTTACATATATTGTAAAAAATTGGTAAATTCACTACATAATAACCTATCTAACCGTTTTGAACAATAGGTAGAATACATAAAATGATAAAAATTACAAGCTGATTATATAAAATGATAGGTGATTAGATCTTAAGTTTAAATTAGTAAAAATAAGAAACTTTATTACATAAAACTACATGTAATTTAAATATTATTACCGATTAAAAAGATGGATATTTCGAAACTTTGTTACATAAAACTTTATTGCCCCTTTTGGCTCTTACTTGTTCCTTTACTTTGGCCTATTTCAAATAAATTTTTAAAAAAATTCATTCAAAGACAATGAAAAATACTTATGGGGTCCATTTGTTCTTTAATTGAAAATGCACCATGTCCAATAGGCACTCTTTACCTAATTAATGTCCCACTTATGCGTTTCTATTTTGTTTCTTTTATGCATGTGTCACTGTGACTTAACTCAAAATCATAAAAACCTGTTGTCTAATATTTTACATTAATCATTATGTGTGTGTTGTAACATCCCGATTTTGAGATAGGTACGTGGAATTAATTCATTGGATTAGTTATTTAATTTGGGACCCGGGGATATAAATTTGTATTTTGGGGTATCGGGATCGGATTTTTGGGTGTCGGACCGAGTTAAACCCAAAACGTATATATATGTTGCTTCCTTTATCTTTTTAGCTCATTTCAAAGCCAGAGCCAAATGTGTGTGTGTGTATTCTGAATTCCAGCAACCATAATCAGGGTGGAGAATCTGAATTGAAGCCCCAAGCTGTGAAATCATCATCAACTCTTCTTTTGAGTTTGAAACCATATTGAGGTAAATTTTGAGCTCCAATTCTTGGGATTTGATGTTAGTAATTGTGAAAAGCAGTTGAATTGGGTCTAATAATGTTTCTGAGTAAATTCGAGCTTGAAATCGTGGTTAAAATTGAGCAGAATCGAGTTTGGGGATTAAATCCCTGGTCTGTTGAGAAACAGAGCATAACTGGTTCTGTTCGTCCGTGAGCGCGACCGCGATCTCTTGATCGCGGGCCGCGATGTTCTTGAGATGATCGCAGGCGGTTTGAGCCCGAGCTCGGACCGCGTTGTGAGCTCGGCCGAGTTTGAGGTCAGCGCGGCCGAGACCGCGATAGAGTCAGTGCGGCCGCGATTGGTTGAGCTCGGCCGCGATGCGGCTGAGGGTTCGGGTCGGGTTTTCGGGTTCTGTGAGTCGTGTATTTGGGTCCTTGGGGTCTCGAGAATTGTTGAGGAGTGTGTATAGAGTTGTTGGGTCGAAATTGTGATATTGAGAATGCGTCTTTTGGGTATCTGGGATTGTGTGAGTTGGTTGGGATCTCGTGTTTGAGTGTTCGAGTTGTGTGGGTTAGTTGGGATCTTGTGTTTGAGTATTCGGGTTGTGTGAGTTGGTAGTTGAGTATCTGAGTCTGTGCGAGTTATATGAGTATTGTGTATAGAGTTGTTGAGTTATCGAGAAATCGAGTACCCAGAGCTGTTGGGTTGTGATTGAGAACTTGAGCTGTGATTGTGATTGTGATATAGAGTCATTGTGTTGTAATTCCAGGGTCTCGAGTTGATAGGGTTGAGGACGGGCAGGGAACTGAGACCGAGTAGTGAGACTCCAGGGCAGGTGAGTTTGCATGTTTTTCTTGAGATACTTGTACGATTATTGATTAATACTTGCATGATCTTTTACTGAGCTTTTTACGAGATATCATGAGTTTTCTTACGAGTTTTTATTGAGATATTATCATGCATGTATTACTGTGCTTTATTGAGAAATGTGTTTTATTATATGAGATTTGAGACACTTGAGCTGTTGAGATATTAAACCGTACGGCTGGGCAGGGGTTGGGTCGCTCCCAATTCCCTTTTGAGTTCCTGACGACTGCTTTGTGCGGTCTAGGGATTTTGGCACGTGGGCCTATCCACGCGAGTTGAGCATCATGTGGGATCTCATATACTTGTTCAGTAGAGAACGCTGAACGTTTTATTATTGAGCTTACTTTTTGTTGAGATTTATAATCGTACACTAACCCTTGCATTCTCACCAGCTTTAGCTGACCTGTGTGTGTTGTTGTGTGTAATCCAGGTGACCGGACTGCTAGTAGGCCTGCTGCACCAAAGTAGGTTTACGTTATCTGTGCTCGAGGAGTTAGCTACCTTTCATAGAGGTAGTTATATTTTGGGGATTGTTTATCATACACTTCGGATAGGTTGTGTAATATTCAGGGACTTCCGTGACTGTTTCTTATGTAAAATAATGTTTTAAATTATCGGGTTTTCCGCATGTATGTTTGGGAATAGTGTAGAGATTATTATATTCTATCGTTGCTGATGTGGTAATTACGTGGCATTGTGGATTAGTTTGAGGGTGTTACAAGCTTGGTATCAGAGCCTAGGTTTAAGAGATTAAGTATCTAGTGGATGCTTAAGCTTAAACCCTAGAGTCTAGATCCTTGGATTGTAATCCGAAGTAGAGTACTAGGTGATGAACGAGTAGTGTGTAGAGTTTTGTAGAGTTGATTTGTGTTATTATCTATTTGTGCAGGTTGTTATGGACCGTCAGGGCAGCGGGCCTCAGGGGGATGACCATAGGGATGATGAGCCTGTGCGTAGATCTGACTTGTATTCTGTGATAGGTCAGATATTAGATGAGCGTTTTCCGGTCCAGGGCGCGGGTAGGGGTCGAGGCGCGGTGCCTCCACCCGAGGGAGAGCAGAGTTCGGGGGCTGGTGCTTCTTCTAGCCAGCCATCGCGAGGGTCCTTTAAGGACTTCATGACGGGTCGCCCTTCTGAGTTCTTCGGTGGAGTTGGTGCCTCAAAGGCACTGGATTGGTTGAGAGAGGTCGAGGCTGCATTCCGTATAGCCCATGTTGATCGAGCAGACCGAGTGAGTTATGCTTCCTACCTTCTGAAGGGAGGGGCATTGAGATGGTGGAGTTCAGTTGTCAGTGCTCGTGGAGTTGATGAGGCTTATCTGATGTCTTGGGAGGAGTTCCGTACAGAGTTCGAGCTGCAGTATTGTCCGTTGGACACGAGGAGAGAGTTAGAGCGAGAGTTTATCCATCTGCAGCAGGGGTCCAGGTCCGTCCAGGAGTATATTGATGTGTTTAATGATAGAGCTCAGTTCGCGCCGCATCAGGTAGCTACGGAGGACCGAAAGGTCAATATGTTCATCGAGGGTTTGAGGCCGGACATTAGAGAGTTTGTGGGAATGCTGCGTGACCCCACATTTGCTTCAGCGATGGAGTATGCCCGCCGCCGAGAGCGGGAGGTGGAGAGACAGCGGGATCAGTCGGCTCCCCAGAGACAGCGTATCGAGCCATCGGGTCAGGGCCAGAGTTCTGGATCTTCGAGATTTTATAGAGAAAGCCGGCAGGGCGGGTATTCTCAGCAGCAGGGACAGAGTTCGGGAGCTCAGCGAGATCAGGGCCGGGATGATAGACAGTCGGGTGCTAGTCAGGGTCAGGGTCGGGGTGGTCAGAGGCAGCAGGGGCAGCGACAGCAGGGTCAGGGTCAGGGCCAGAGGCAGAGTCAGAGTCAGGGGAGTGTTGGGAGGGGATTTCGAGATTCAGGGAGCCGGGTTGAGAGTTCGGCGTCAGTAGAGAGAGATTGTCAGCGGTGCCATCACCGTCATGCAGGGCCGTGTGCCCGGGAGCACCTTCGTTGTTTTAGATGTGGCCAGTTTGGCCACACAGCTATTGCATGTCCCTCCCAGGAGTCATTATGCTTCCGATGCGGGAAGCCGGGTCATATGTCTCGGGATTGTCCGAACCCGAGCACAGGGTTTCCGGGGTCGAGTTCGGGTGGAGCTGGGCCGTCTGGGTCATCTTCGGCACCTCGGGGAGGAGGAGCACCGAGGGCTCGTGGCAGAGTTTTTCAGGCTACTGCTGAGGAGGCGCGCGAGTCGCCTGATGTTGTGTCTGGTACGTTTATCCTTAACGGACTGCGTGCCTTTATTTTATTTGATTCGGGATCTGACCGTTCATATGTATCTGCCTCCTTCTGTGATTATTTTG
This sequence comes from Centrapalus pauciflorus, assembly GCA_020465985.1. Classification (NCBI taxonomy): domain Eukaryota; kingdom Viridiplantae; phylum Streptophyta; class Magnoliopsida; order Asterales; family Asteraceae; genus Centrapalus; species Centrapalus pauciflorus. The sequence continues at coordinate 741,585 of JAANYP010004337.1, forward strand.
CTATGCCTTCATCTGAGTTATCTGTGCCTGTTATTGTTGAGCGTGTTGATGGTAGTACTGTGTTAGTGAGTCGTATCTTTAGAGATTGTGTATTAGAGATAGATGGCCATCGGTTTTCCATAGACTTGATGCCTATGGAGATTAGTAGTTTTGATGCCATTGTTGGCATGGATTGGCTGACAGCGCGTCAGGCGGACATCTTCTGTTCTAAGAAGATGATTCGTATTCCTGTTTCTGAGTCAGAGTCAGCAGTTGTGTATGGGGAGAGGCGCAGGGGAGAGATGAGTATTGTATCGATGGCGCAGGCGCAGAGGTATGTGGCGAAGGGGTGTGCCACTTACTTAGCTTATGTGGTAGATGCGAAGAAGGAGAAGAGGGAGGTTAGTGATGTGCCGGTGGTTAGAGATTTCCCCGATGTGTTCCCAGATGAGCTGCCTGGTCTGCCGCCGGACCGGCAGGTTGAGTTTAGGATCGACCTAGTTCCCGGGGCCGTTCCTATTGCGCGTACGCCGTATCGGTTAGCTCCTACCGAGATGCGCGAGATGATGACGCAGTTGCAAGATTTGCTAGATCGAGGGTTTATTCGCCCCAGTTCTTCGCCGTGGGGAGCCCCAGTATTATTTGTGAAGAAGAAGGACGGGACGATGCGCATGTGTATTGATTATAGAGAGCTTAATAGGGTAACGGTGAGGAACCGTTATCCTTTGCCGAGGATTGATGATCTTTTTGATCAGTTGCAGGGAGCGAGCTTCTTTTCGAAGATTGATCTGCGTTCCGGATATCATCAGCTACGAGTTAGAGATGAGGACGTGCCTAAGACTGCGTTTAGGACCAGATATGGTCATTATGAGTTTTTAGTCATGCCGTTTGGGCTGACTAATGCCCCAGCAGCGTTTATGGACCTGATGAATAGGGTCTGCAGGCCGATGCTCGATCGTTTCGTAATTGTGTTTATTGATGATATTCTGATCTACTCGAGGAGCAGCGAGGAGCATGGCCAGCATCTGAGAGAGGTCTTGAGTACTTTGCAGCGAGAGAGGCTATACGCCAAGTTTTCGAAGTGCGAGTTCTGGCTTCGAGAGGTGCAGTTCTTAGGGCACGTGGTGACGAGCGAGGGCGTTAAAGTGGATCCAGCAAAGGTCGAGGCGATCATGAGTTGGGGTCAGCCCACGTCTGTATCTGAGGTTCGTAGTTTCTTGGGTTTGGCTGGATATTATCGGCGGTTTATAGAGAATTTCTCGCGGATCGCAGTGCCTTTGACGATGTTGACCAGGCAGTCAGTGCCATTTGTGTGGGCCGAGGAGCAGGAGAGTGCCTTCTTAGAATTGAAGAATCGGTTGTGTAGGGCTCCGATTCTAGCATTGCCAGAGGGTTCTGAGGATTTTGCTGTGTATTGCGATGCTTCCTTCACTGGGTTGGGATGTGTGTTGATGCAGAGAGGTAAGGTGATTGCTTATGCCTCGAGACAGTTTCGGAGTTATGAGTTGAGTCGGCCAGTGCATGATCTAGAGTTGGACGCCATAGTCTTTGCCTTGAAGATATGGCGGCATTATCTATATGGGACGAGATTCACTGTGTTCACTGATCATAAGAGTTTGCAATATTTGTTCAGTCAGAAGGAGCTGAACATGAGACAGAGACGTAGTATGGAGCTCTTGAAGGATTATGATTGTGACATCCAGTACCACCCGGGAAAAGCTAACGTGGTGGCAGACGCTTTGAGCAGGAGATCCTATGAGCAGACGGTTGTATCCAGAGCTTCTCGATTAGAGGTCACGTCGACCTTGATTGATAGTCTGCGATTAGCTCAGGAGGAGGGTTTGAGAGGTGAGAATGTGCAGAGAGAGAGATTAGCTGGTCAGCTGGAGTTATTGAGCAGAGACGATAGAGGTTTGATGACTCTCCGTGGTCGAGTATGGGTCCCCAGAGTAGGTGGTTTGAGACAGCTGATTCTAGATGATTCCCATAAGTCTAGACTGTCGATCCATCCGGGTAGCACGAAGATGTACAGGGATCTGCGAGTTTATTATTGGTGGCCAGGGATGAAGAGGGATGTAGGGAAGTATGTGGAGGCGTGTATGACGTGTTTGAGAGTTAAGAGTGAGCATCAGAAGCCGCATGGCAGACTTCAGCCGCTAGAGATTCCAGAGTGGAAGTGGTATGATATCACCATGGACTTCATAGTGAGACTCCCGCGGACTGTTCGTGGGAATGATATGATTTGGGTTATTGTTGATCGGCTTACGAAGAGTGCCCACTTCTTGGCCGTTCGTGGGACTATTACGATGGATCAGTTGGCGCGCCTCTACATCAGCGAGATTGTTGCGAGACATGGAGTTCCGAGATCCATTACGTCTGACCGAGATAGCCGATTTGTATCGCGATTCTGGCAGAGCTTCCAGAGAGAGTTGGGCACCCGAGTTCAGTTGAGTACGGCTTATCATCCGCAGACAGGGGGTCAGACGGAGCGAACTAATCAGACTCTGGAGGATATGCTGCGGGCTTGTGTGATTGATTTTGGAGGTAGCTGGGATCTTCATTTGCCGCTTGTCGAGTTTGCGTATAATAACAGCTACCATGCATCCATCGGCATGCCTCCATTCGAGGCTCTCTATGGGCGTAAGTGTTTGACTCCGGTGTGTTGGGGAGAGGTTGGGGAGCGTCCTATCGGCGGACCAGAGATTCTTCAGGAGACTAGTGACAAGGTCGCTATGATTCAGCAGCGGATTAGGACAGCTCAGAGTCGCCAGAAGAGTTATGCAGATCGCCGGATGTCTGAGTTAGAGTTTCAGGTCGGAGACTCCGTGATGCTTAAAGTCTCACCCTGGAAGGGTATTATTCGATTTCGTAGGCGAGGTAAGTTGGGACCGCGTTATATTGGGCCATTCGAGGTTATCGAGAGGATCGGGGATCAGGCTTATCGTCTGGATTTGCCTTCAGAGTTATCGGGAGTGCATAATGCTTTTCATGTTAGTCACCTTCGTAAGTGTTTGGCCCGTGATGATCAGCGAGTGCCGTTATCTGAGATTGAGGTCGATGATAGACTTCAATATGCCGAGCAGCCTGAGGCAGTGACAGATCGGAAGGTGAAGAGGTTGCGTAATAAAGAGGTGGCGTTAGTGTTGGTGCAGTGGAAGCACCATAAGGGTACCAGCGCCACATGGGAGCCAGAGTCAGAGATGCGCAGCCGTTATCCTCACCTCTTCGTTTCGAGCTAGATTCTGAGGACAGAATCTTTATAAGGAGGGAGGACTTGTAACATCCCGATTTTGAGATAGGTACGTGGAATTAATTCATTGGATTAGTTATTTAATTTGGGACCCGGGGATATAAATTTGTATTTTGGGGTATCGGGATCGGATTTTTGGGTGTCGGACCGAGTTAAACCCAAAACGTATATATATGTTGCTTCCTTTATCTTTTTAGCTCATTTCAAAGCCAGAGCCAAATGTGTGTGTGTGTATTCTGAATTCCAGCAACCATAATCAGGGTGGAGAATCTGAATTGAAGCCCCAAGCTGTGAAATCATCATCAACTCTTCTTTTGAGTTTGAAACCATATTGAGGTAAATTTTGAGCTCCAATTCTTGGGATTTGATGTTAGTAATTGTGAAAAGCAGTTGAATTGGGTCTAATAATGTTTCTGAGTAAATTCGAGCTTGAAATCGTGGTTAAAATTGAGCAGAATCGAGTTCGGGGATTAAATCCCTGGTCTGTTGAGAAACAGAGCATAACTGGTTCTGTTCGTCCGTGAGCGCGACCGCGATCCCTTGATCGCGGGCCGCGATGTTCTTGAGATGATCGCAGGCGGTTTGAGCCCGAGCTCGGACCGCGTTGTGAGCTCGGCCGAGTTTGAGGTCAGCGCGGCCGAGACCGCGATAGAGTCAGTGCGGCCGCGATTGGTTGAGCTCGGCCGCGATGCGGCTGAGGGTTCGGGTCGGGTTTTTGGGTTCTGTGAGTCGTGTATTTGGGTCCTTGGGGTCTCGAGAATTGTTGAGAAGTGTGTATAGAGTGTTGGGTCGAAATTGTGATATTGAGAATGCGTCTTTTGGGTATCTGGGATTGTGTGAGTTGGTTGGGATCTTGTGTTTGAGTATTCGGGTTGTGTGAGTTGGTAGTTGAGTATCTGAGTCTGTGTGAGTTATATGAGTATTGTGTATAGAGCTGTTGAGTTATCGAGAAATCGAGTATCCAGAGCTGTTGGGTTGTGATTGAGAACTTGAGCTGTGATTGTGATTGTGATATAGAGTCATTGTGTTGTGATTCCAGGGTCTCGAGTTGATAGGGTTGAGGACGGGCAGGGAACCGAGACTTAGTATAGCTAGCTGAGCAGGTGAGTTTGCATGTTTTTCTTGAGATACTTGTACGATTATTTATTAATACTTGCATGATCTTTTACTGAGCTTTTTACGAGATATCATGAGTTTTCTTACGAGTTTCTATTGAGATATTATCATGCATGTATTACTGTGCTTTATTGAGAAATGTGTTTTATATATGAGATTTGGGACACTTGAGCTGTTGAGATATTAAACCGTACGGCTGGGCAGGGGTTGGGTCGCTCCCAATTCCCTTTTGAGTTCCTGACGACTGCTTTGTGCGGTCTAGGGATTTTGGCACGTGGGCCTATCCACGCGAGTTGAGCATCATGTGGGATCTCATATACTTGTTCAGTAGAGAACGCTGAACGTTTTATTATTGAGCTTACTTTTTGTTGAGATTTATAATCGTACACTAACCCTTGCATTCTCACCAGCTTTAGCTGACCTGTGTGTGTTGTTGTGTGTAATCCAGGTGACCGGACTGCTAGTAGGCCTGCTGCACCAAAGTAGGTTTACGTTATCTGTGCTCGAGGAGTTAGCTACCTTTCATAGAGGTAGTTATATTTTGGGGATTGTTTATCATACACTTCGGATAGGTTGTGTAATATTCAGGGACTTCCGTGACTGTTTCTTATGTAAAATAATGTTTTAAATTATCGGGTTTTCCGCATGTATGTTTGGGAATAGTGTAGAGATTATTATATTCTATCGTTACTGATGTGGTAATTACGTGGCATTGTGGATTAGTTTGAGGGTGTTACATGTGTATATAACTAAAAAATGCATAAATTTGTACATTAAATACTTAAATTTAAAAATTAAATTTATTACTTAAAACCATTGCTATAGTCTTCATTATTAATAAATACCATAATATAACATTAAGGTTACCTTTAAAATTTTAATTTATTAAGGTATACACCAAATGCACAAATTTTGTCAAATGCACACGGTCGTACATAAAGTTAACAAATTTATCTTGATATGCATAAATGTTTATATGAAATGCATAAATTTATCAAATGTATAAATTTTAACATCAAATGCATAATTTTATGCATTAAAATCACAAATTTTGAAGTGGTCTCACGTTCTCACATAACTAAAGGGTTCTTACCGGAACCCAACCTTATATATATATATATATATACACACACACACACATCTGTGTGTGTGTGTGTGTGTCTATATAGATGATTAGGTTCAAAAGAACATCTATTAAAATCCAGAGTACCGAGAGTACTACTACGTAGCCACACGATCATTAAAATCAAGGGTTTAAATCGATTGATGATATTTTGTAATTAAATGGAAAGAAAAAAAACAAAGACAGTGGTTGATTATAACTATATGGTATTTTTGGGATGATGATTTCTCAAACATCAATCTTTGTCTACATCTAGGAAATTCGAATCCATTAAAAATCAATCATGTTCTCTCTTCGTTTATCTCTCATGTGATTCGGAAGAACTTGTTGTCGATCGATTTTCTATTCGCTGTCACACATTCATCTATCAAAAGATTCACAATCATCTAACAAACCATCAAAGACTTTCAAGCACGAGTCAAGATGAGGAATTGATCGAAACAATACACAAATCAAAGAGAGTGAATAACCGTTGCCTAAGTTTATTTTGCATGAAAGCAAAGTAGGGTAAAAAAAATGAATGTCCTTCTCCTATCTCTTAATATTATTTCATTTTGTTGAGTGATTTGTTATCAAATTTCTTGATTTGAAAAGTGATCATAAAGTGTTTGATGAAATGCTTGAGAGAGTTCTTATAAGTTTTACTATTTGGTTTAAAACATGCACAATATAGTTATGTACATTCATTAGATCATTCGTGTATATTCTTAGGTTAAATAAATTGTGTGAATGGTTTAAAAAAAAAAAACATTGAATGAATAAATCTATAAGTTGTGTAAATTGTCAAATAGCTTTTGTGAATGATCAAATAGTTTTTATGAATGGTCTAATAGTTTGTGTGAATGATCAAGTAGTTCATCCGAATGGTTAAATCAACTTGTTAAGTATATGTTGTTATTTAGATATTTTTTACCAATCACTTTGTCATATATGCACCATAATAAGGACATGATCATTCACACCAAAGTTTTTATTATTTCAGGATTCATTATTTGTAAATGATTGGTCATTAACATTTGGTTTTTTTAGGATTTATTAATCATTTACAACATTCTAATGTCGATTCACATAGAAAAAGTATGATTTTGGTCATTTCATAAACTGATGGTTTGATTGTTTTTCTATTTGTATCTCGTGTATTTGCATTCATAAAAGTATTTTTTATAGATGTACTAATAATGATTTGCAAAGTGTATTGGTTTGATATTTTTATTACCATTCAATACATGATAATATCCATTCACAAAACAATTGTCCGTCTTTACCATTCTGTTGATGATTCACATAATTTTTTACCATTCATATACATAGTTTTTAGTAGTAATCTTATAAAACATAGTTTTTAGTAGTAATCTTATAAAAATATGATAGTTTTTCGTAGATGTATATAAGATCAGAGTGAATATACAAAACACTATTGGATGTGAAAAAAAATTATGTGAATATAAGTCTCAGCCATTTGATATCCAATAGATGGAATTAATCTTTTGTTTTTGATTCATTATTCTTAAATCAGTTTGGTGTTTTGCATGTGCAAAAAGTTATTAAAGAAATAAATGGGTGTTGTGCCACATTAAAAGGGAAAATAAATAATGGTGTCCTACTCATTCACACTTGTCATTTCTAATTTATATTACTTTTCTTTTCGGTTTATATTTGCTCTTATATAATATATCTATATATGATTCTACTTTTTTCAGAATAAAGAAAATTATGTACTTCTAATGACAAAAATTCTGCAATACCTATAATAAAATGGTGGTTTAATTATTTATTTTTAACCATAGCTACCCATTAATCGTTGGTTAATTATCAGTTGGTTATTAAAGTAAATAAAATATGAATATTTCGATTAATTTTTATAGTTACTTAAATATATGTCATATGATAAAATAAAAAAAAAACACCTGTTATGTATAACATATTATTATAAAAGCTTTAAGTTCGATCTAATATTAAATATATATTCAATAATAAAATGTTGTATGGTGTGGTTGTATCACTTGTATGTGTCATGTAAAGATGAACTAAACCGTTTTATTATCAGGTTTGTTTTTGGTTTCTATAATTTGGTTTTCAATTCAGTCTGGTTCGGGTTTCTCTTTTTCTTTGTAAAGGTCATGAAATAATCATAACTAAATTAGACCGTTTTAATTTTTGGACCGTTAAGATGGAAGTTTGTGAATTATATTTCATCCATCAAAGTTTCTATATTTGAATCAATTTCTGCTTTAGGTTATAGATGTTTATGCTTTTGATATTTGGTTTTCATAAGAATTTTGGTTATCTTTTGTATGAATCAATGTATGTGGTGTTTCAAGCATGTATGTTATTTGGTGATCTAGTAAACCGGTTTCTAGATCAACTGATGTTATTATTAGTAATAAAATGAAAATGCTTTCTATTTTTAGTAAATTTTTATATCGTTACAAATAATAGATATAAAAAAATTATTGTTATTTTTAGCAACAATTCATTTAAATAGTAGGACAACTCTATAATAACTAAATTTCAATCTTTATAACAACAAAACCATTAAAAAGGTAAAAACAACAAAGAGACACTCGAAGGATGATCAGGTGGCCCATATATAATAACAGTGGGGTTCAAGAGAGAATCATAATGCATCAGAAAACTAAGAGATAACCACAAACGCATCACAATTTTCAACTGATGCATCATTATTCCTGCGTGATGCATCAAAATCTCGTATGATGCATCGAATTTTCGCGTGACGCATCACCTGATCCAATATCTATAAAGTGATTCCTCGGTTGTTCGATGCATTATGTTCTCTCTTGAACCCTTCCTTATATAAAGGAGACTTATTAGAGTTTTAAAGTTTTAGAAAGATACATGCGAAATAATAAAATTTACAAAAAATATATGCCTAATAATAAACTCATCCTAAATTGAACGAAATTAACACAATACTATTAACTATTAAGGGAACTATAGAATGTGTGTTAAAAGTTGTCGCGGGTAACTTTTTCCAGCAATGCTAACTTTTGGAAACGAATTCATGACTCATGTCTCACTATTTGTACTATTTTATGTTTCAATATCGTCATTACTATTGTTTGATTTTTATTTGTTAATTTTATATTATAGAAAGGGGTAAAACCATACAATAGTAACCTACTTTTGAAAATTTATCAATATGGTACGTCTACTTTTTTAAATGTCGAATTGGTACCTGTACTTAAATTTTTCATACCGATATGACCATATTTGTAATAGACCCCTGTTTTTTCATACCATTAGAACCCTGTTTCGTATGTAAAAATCGGGCTCTATCATGTAGAATGATCAATATCGATACAGAAAATTAAAGTACACGTACCATATGGACAATTAAAAAAGTAGACGTACCATATCGATACATTTTCAAATGTAGATTGCTATTGTAAGACCTTAACCCTTATAGAAAAAGATCGATCATCAGCCATGTAACAATTTGTAATATTTTATGTTTCAAAATAAACATTATTCTTCTCACATGTTTTTCTTAATAACGTCGAACCCATTGATTGAACTTAATTTTCTCTCACATTAAAAAGATGATGTATGATTAGTAGAATAAGATATACAAAAACGAACTAAATAAAAACCTTTTTCATTCCAACATATGTTAATTTTGTTACCCATTAAAATAGAAATAGATTTTATCAAACATTTGGCTCTTAATTCCAACATATATGTTAATGTTGTTACACATATTAAAACACCAACATCATTAGATTTAAGTCATGTTTGGCTCATGAAATGAAAATTGAAGGACTCAGAATCTATTTATAGGGTGTTTGGATCAAAACTAATAAAGGACATCATGTTCACATTCCATCAAATTCTATAGATTAAGAAATTCATCATTTCTAATTATTTGTAATGGAACTAAAATTCCTAAAATTATACAACGCATACTTTTTGTCAACTTTAAACAACATTTCATACTTTAATCCAGAAACATAATATTTACCATAGTTTAAATTTCAACTTATTCAAATTTCATTCCGCGAGACAAGCAGGTCCTTAAGGGCTGAGTTAATGAATTAGACAACTATTCCTACGTTTAGTAACTAATTCGCCATCCAACAAAGCAATTATTTATCTTTATAACATAATTACAAATATAGACAAGCATAGACAAGTTTAATTAAAAAAATTGGATTATTATGGATTAAGCATAGAAGTAAGAATAGGAACCGGAGATGGAATGATTAGAGGAAGCATATAGTTTGCCATGTCACAATTGAAGTGATTTTATTTTTAGCTAGTTGTGAAGAGTGACTAGTCACATCTAACAAATTCTTTTCAAAACTTTTTATAGTGATCCAATAGCATTCTTGTGCTTAATTGGTCTTATATGTTAAACTATATATTAAAAATATTCATATTATACGTAACACAAACTAGTTTAAAATGAATTTGTTGACGTACGTGTTTGTTTATTAGCAAGTTAAATTGAGAAAACTTATAATATTTTAACAAAAACTTTATGACTATTTATTATGACCTTGTTTGTTTTTCATTAAGACCCTCTTAAAAAGGTCTGAAGTCTAAACTTCAGATCTATAGTAAATTAATATTGTTTGTTTAGTTTCAGACTTAAGAGGTTGCAACCTCTGAATTTTAAGAGGATGAAAGTTGTCTTAACTAAAATTAAGAGCCTCTTAATTTCAGATTTGAATGCCTCCTCTTAATTTCAGATGTGGTTTTCAGATTTTCAGACATTTAACCGCTTAAAAAACAAACGACACCTATATTTTTTTGAAGAAAATAAAACTATTAATAATATGAAAATTAAATAATTTTTAGGAAAAAATAAATGTTCTGTCATTGTTTTTCGTTTTATTGATTTTCACTTTCTGAGAAAATTTCAGTAATATAATTGTAACAAGATTCATAAGATTTAACAAATTTATAGGATCAAATAAGGTTAATATGTTAATAGAAGGGTTCAGTAGTATTTTCTATAAGATTTAAAGCCATTTTATGGTTGTTAACAATGTTTACAACGAATAAAGTGTTCACAAAAGATCTCTCTCTCTCTCTCTCTCTCTCTCTCTCTCTCTCTCTCTCTCTCTCTCTCTCTTGTGAACACTTTATTCGTTGTGAACATTGTGAACAACCATAAAATAGTTTTTGAATCTTATGAATCTTGTTGAAAATACTACTGAACTTTTTTATTAAACTATTAATCCTATTGAATCCTATGAATTTTATTGAATCCTATGAATTTGTCGAATCTTATGAATTTTTTTTAATCGTATGCATATTGTTATAAAAACTACAATGAACCTTTTGAATGTTCTGAATCTTGTTGTAAACACTTCTATGAACCTTTTGAATCATATGAATCATGTTACAAACACTTGTTGATATATATGAATGACTATATGTATTTTTTTATTTGTTCACAACGAATATATATGAAAATCTCTCAAAAAATAATAATAAGAGAAAATTATATATGGGTGAATGAATGAATCCATGTGTATGTGTTTCTTTGTGTTTTAGTTACCTAAGGTTTACTGTTTAGGCAAATCAGAAGTAACGATACAGCCTACAATTTGCATTGAAAAAGTCAACTCTGTGAAGCCATGACTACCATTAACATTGGGGTTCTGGCAGACCTCTCTCTCTCTCTCTCTCTCTCTCTCTCTCTCTCTCTCTCTCTCTCTCTCTCTCTCTCTCTCTCTCTCTCTCTCTCTCTCTCTCTCTCTCTCTCTAACATACATACATACCTAGTACGTATATGTCTCACCATTTTTTTATTATTATGGTCGGCCCAATATCATTTTGTCTTTGATTCGACATATATTATTAAATAATTAAATAACACGTAAATTTAACATGTGTGTGTAATTGGTTATAAAGAAAACCAAAGTGCATCACACAGATGATTACCCCGTCCATGTTATTGCAAAATTTTAAGACAATAAATTGTTTTTGGACAATGTTATCGAGCGAAATTGTAGTTATACATCCTCCCACATTCCCCTCTCATGCTACTCGTACACTATCTTTATAAATGAGATTTAGATACGATGAAACCATGAACAAATTGAATATTAAAAGTTAAAACCATAAATAAGATTGAGTTATTGAAACTATGAAACCATAAACGAGATTGAGTTATTGAAAGTTGAAACCATAAAATGAGCCCCATATGATGTAGATATTGATAGGAAAGGTTTGTCATTGTCATGAATGTTCCTGGGTTGAAATCCAAAAAAGATGAGAGAGGTTCTTTGTCGTTGGGAGGACAGATATGATGTTGAATTGAAAATGAAATCCATAAACGAGTCCTAAACCGAGAATAGGAAGTGGTAAGTTTACCAATGAAGTCCATGTTGGGGCTTAGTTCTTAATCACATGGTACGGAATGATAGAGAGAATAATCTTTGTCTCTTCTTTTTTATCTTTGAACTTGTATGATAGAAAGAGTGATAAAAAAAATTGAAATATCATATGGCCATGGGGTATACAAAATGCTTAATGATTGAAATCTCATCGTATATTTCCATCCAAACATAAGATTAGTTGGAATTATAAATCCAAATGCCCAAAACAAAGTATTAATCATGAAAATAAAAGAGCACATCACATGATCACAACGCTAAAATCCTTTAGAACCCTTGCCGATTTCATTATCGTACACTTGGAGTGTGGTTCTGACACCAAATCACTCAATTAACATATAAATTTTACATCTATACTTGAAGTCTAATATCTCAAGTAATACTGTATATAAATCCACCTATATTATTTTCGCGGGGAGAGAAAATTCTTGAAGTGGGGTTAATTAGGAGTGTAATCCAAAAACCATACATGTCTAAATAGTCTAATGTCTTGCATGTGCATAAGAAAAAAACTACACCCCACAATTCTTTGGTTAATCTTTCACTTGTTTTAACTACATATAAAGAGGGCCGTGAGGGGATAAAAACAAACCTCTAAAACTAACTTTACTTTGTGCTATCAATGGTTCTACTTTAGAGAGAAACAATGTAGGATCAATCAAAAAATATTCCCCAAACTCTTTCATATCATATAATTTAGTGATATTTAATAGTTAATACTAGCGTTCGTTTTGAAAGAAGTCATGTTCGTGAGGATAAAAAGCACACCTAAATGACTACGAGGATAACTAGTCGCATAGATGAGTGAAGAACAGGAAGTTAAGGTGTTGCAAAGTGAAAGAGGAGGCGTCGTGAAGATCTAGGAGTGTGTGCAGTACGAGCTGAAAGGCTCCCATACTGTTTGGAGGGTTGCAAATAATATATAAAGTTGACTAAAATACATTTCTTGTGTTTTACTTTTCAAGTTTTGATGGGTTTGGTGTAACTTTGAGTGTTTATTTTATTTGGTGTCAATATATTTGGTTTATAATGAAAATGTTTATTAATACAACTTCAAGGAAATGATTATATATTAATGAAAAATGCCCTATAAACATGAGACACTTTACCTTAGTCCATTACCACATGATTTTGGGCAAATAATGATATGTTCATTTTAAGCAACCTACAAACAAACACTTAAATCGTCTTGACAAGAGAAACTTATAATTAATTCTAGAACCCCAATATTTTTAGTATGTTTGATGATGATGGAATAGTCAGAAATTAAACATAACATTATGCTCGTCTTCTCCTATACTATCATTTTTAAGTAATAAACGAAAAAATCACTCGTTGTTTATGAATTACGACTTAGGTAAAAGACAACAAGGAATATACACATATCATGCAACAAGATTCTATACGACAAAATAGAGTGGTGAATGCAAATGTACGATTCAAGATGTTTACATTTAATAAACAATTGAATAATCGAAATTTTCAAAATTACATTAGTGTTAAGCAAACAGAGTTAAACAGATAATTACCCCAGTTTAGGATATTATGAAAAACTGTAATACAAAAAGTAAAAGATTAGCCATTGAACATTTGAAAGTAAAATCTATATATTCAGAAAAAAAAAGAGAGAGAATTTATTGATGAAGGGTATGTAGTCGTTCTTGGAATCAAGAACCGAAATTGTAATTACTAAAAATATGAAATCCAACCTTGTTACTATAATTCAATCAATTTGACTGACTAAAAGAATTTGTAGCTCTCTCTATCAAATATAACATACGAAATTGATTTCTTGTAAAACTCAAATTGGTAGCTTACCCGACTCCGTAACAAACAGTTAACTATCTACCAAAATCACATCTCAGCCGTTGAAGAAATACCTGCCACTTGCTAGATCTTCCTTCCATGGAATCCAGCTAATGTCAAAAGATTCTGATCCGACGGACAGAAACTAAACCTCCTCTGTAACATTAACCCACACAACAAACCCCCACCGTCCGATTTCATGCTCTTCTTTCCCGCCACTTGAACGGTTGATCTCACGCCGTTCAGGTCCTTGAACGCCGCCGACGGCAATGACGACGACGAAGACGACGTTGTGGAGTCGTTTCCATCGGAAAAATCAACCGACTCTCCGCTCGGAAAATCGCAAGACTCTGCACCAGAGGAGTGCTCGCTCCTTCTCGATCCTTCACGGCTGAGATGCCATGATAGCCGACGTTCACGGCGGCGTTTATCATCGTTGTCGTTTTCTCCTATCAGGTCACGAAAACACACAGCGGACCTTCCGGTAAACGCAGCAAAATCGGAGCTCTCGTAAACTGTGGAAGCGATGTTGAGGACGCCGTGGACTCTCCCCGAGGGGCGGCGTATGTGGACGGCGGAGAAAGCGGGAGTTCCGATAACTGCGCCGGTTTTGGAAGAAGTGAGGGTACTACTACTTAAAAGGTAACGAACGTTGCCAATGAGGTAATCTCTGATGTATCCACAGGCGTAGATTTCGAATTGGACAGCGGATGTGTCACCATAGATGAAATCGGGCGAGACACGGAAGATGAACTTCTCGTTCCAGGTAGGGTTATCACCTCCGACGCGATCGAGGTGGCTGCGTAGCTTGGCTGCAGGATCCACCCATGCCATTGCGTAGGTGTGCATCCGGCGCATCTTAGCAGAAGGGGGAATCTTTAGACCTTGCGCTGAGATCAAGTTGATCTCTAGAATCCTCGTCTCCGCCATTTGGATGCAAGTCTCTCCCTGAATTCGGTTGGATTTGAACGTGAAATGGAGATGAAGGAAGGAGTGAAATCGAGTTTTGAATTGAAATCAAGATCAGTGAAACTAATCAAAGAATTGGAAAGGATCCATTATGAGAGGGAGAGAGACGCACTGATTTTATTTTCTTCTCTCTCTCACCGTTTGGAGTTGCAGGAGGGGTTTGTTTATACCCATAACGTTAATTACCAAAAGCCCCTTCCGTCTGCCACGTTTTTTTATTAAAATTTTTTTTTTCCCATTATTTTCGCTATCAAGTCGAAATACTGTTGGATGATGATAAACAAATTGTTAATTATTCATGTCTAAAAGGAAGTTTTATAAATGTTTCATCAATCTTTTAAACGGTTTGCAAGCGGTATCAATTTTGACCAAACGAATCAATCGGATAAAACGATCAAAAAAACCTGTAGTAAAAAACTAACTTATAACATAATTTTTTCAAGAAATGAAATTTTAGAAAATTATGAATTATAAATTTGTTTTTTGAAAAAAAAACTCAATATGATATTAATTTTTTGTTTTTCGGTCGTCGACCTGTTTGTTTGAACGGGTTAGAATTGTCACCTTATAATAAATAAAATATTATGAAATATCTTTTATTAATATTATACTATTTTTACTTTTGTTAAACATTAAACTTTTTGTAAATAATATGTATTTATTTTAATATATTTTTATAACATTTTTAACACAAAATATATATTTCTTAATTAGGTTTCTAGATAATAGGTAATATAAAATTTAAAGTTACATCACATAAATAAACATATAGAAAATTATTATTTTTAGATATGTAGATAGATACTGATATATTATCTAAATTTAAATATAATATATTAAAATATTGATAAAATGTTGAGAAATATAAAAAATAGGTACATCATAAAAGTACCACGTGACAAATATAATTCTGGTTAATACTAGTTTATTAACTCATATGTTACATGGTTACTTCTAACAACTGATTTTCGTTAAAATAATACACATCTAAAATTATATATATTAATTTTTTTGTAAAATAAAAATTTAAAAACAATATGTTCAAAATTATTGAGTTTAAATGTGGTATTGATTGTTAAGATTTTAGTAAGATTCACTCCTAAATTTTTATAATTAATTCAAAATTAAATTTTAATTTAGAAATACTAATTGACAAATGTCAAATGTTGAACATGTCATTTAACATCATGAGAGAATGACAAGTGACAAAATAGTTACTCATTTAATAGTATTTATATAGATAGATTACCATAATTTAGTTTAGTTCATAATTTTATTAATTTCGTAAAGTGGATTGTTTTTTGTTGATCATTAATAAAAGTATTCTTATTAACTGGAAATCCAATACAATCAAATGCTATTATGCAAGATAAATTATGTCCGGTTTAACTACTCTTTTTAATATTTTCATCCACTAGCTATACTAAAATTAAAATATCTAAATATGTGATATCTTCACATTTCATAAGAATAATATAAATAGAACATATTATTATAAATAAATAAAAGAAAAGATAAATACAACTTATAATAATAATAAATAAATGATAAATACAATTAATTATTTTAAAAAGATAAACACAACTTATAATTTTAAAAAAGATAAATATACTTTATTGTTTTCTAAATTTATAAATAATGTCATCATCTAATAATGTCATTTTTCATCAATATGTTTTTATTCAATAAATATTAAATTATTGAAACAAAAAGTTACTACTATATATAAAGATTGAAAACTAATAGCTATATTAAATAATAATATTGTTCTTATATATTTAAAATAATTAATAATTGTGTGTTTTACTTAACTCAATATATATTTTTTATATAAAATTATTTTCTATCAGAAATATTCACATAATTCGTGTGCTAATAAACTTTTGATATTATATAGATGAACAATCTTTACTTAATTATTTAAAATAAGTTATTATGATTTACATTTATAGAAAATAAGTTAAATTGGTGTCTAAAAGTATTTATAACATCTTAAATTCTATACTTTAAAAATGAAATAACTATTGTTAATATATATATTTATAAAGTAAAAGAACTGATAAAAAAATACAAACAATTCTATCGACATGATCTTACCATTTAAAAATTCTATCAACTTTTATCACAACTACTTTTAATGTGTTATTAGTTTGAAAAGTTCACTAATCTTGTTTGATTTTTTTAAAACTATTTTTATATGAAAACAATGAAAGACTAAATTGCATTCATGTATTATATGATTGTTGTTGTAGTAGGTTTTGCCTTTTTTATGGTAGAAATTATTGAAGTGTTTCAAAGAAATTCACCCTTTTATTTATTTTAGGGTAAATTACCAATAAAGTTAATATAAAATTCTAAAATTGACAATAAAGTTAATGTAAAATTTTTTAAACCAAGAAAGATAACGTAAAAATTAAATTTGACAAAAAAGAATACTGAAGACCAATTAAGAAAGTAAACTTTTAATTTTATGCTCCCTTTTTTGGTAAAAAAAATAATATTTGATATCTTTCTTGGCCTAAAATTTATATTTCATGTCTTTTATTGGTCAAAATAGAATTTTACATTACCTTTTTCGGTAAAAAATTTTTTACAATACCTTTATTGTAAAATTTTGTATTTTATATTACTTTCTTGGTAATTTTCCCTAATTTTATCGGTAGAATATCCATCCGTAGAACAATTTTTCTTTTTTAAATGTTGCCTTTTCCTTTTTGCCGATGAGAATCAAGAAAAGGGCAGATGCGTCTTTCCAGGCTATGGCGGCACCCAGAAGAACTGTTTTCTCCTGTATGAGAGGGTTTTAGGGTTTGCAAGATCATTCTGTACAGAGCCACAGAGAAGATGGGGAGAGCCAAGAAAGGTCCCAAATTCGCCGTAATGAAGAAAATGGTTTCTCATAAAGCAATTAAACAGTAACGATTCTCTCTTAAGTTTTTCTTATTAACTTTTCTGTTTCATGATTTGCGTTTTTCTGTTTCTTGATTTGTGTTGATCATCTGACTCTGTCTGTACTGTTCAGACATAAAGAAGTGGTTTTGAACCCTAATAAAAAAGATTTAACAAAGGAGAACCTCCCCAGAAATGTGTAAGTTTGTGATTCGTTGACGTTTCTTACATGTTCGTGTATGTGTATCATGATCTGAATTAGTTGATTTGTAATTTGCAGACCCTATGTTTCTTCTGCTCTCTTCTTCACGTACAATACGGCGCTTGGACCACCTTATCGAGTTTTGGTCGATACCAATTTCATCAACTTCTCCATCCAAAATAAAGTGAGTTTTGCTTAATATGTCATTTGGGATTTCAAGGCAGTTCTAGCAGTTGTTCTTGAAGAAATATGCCTTTTCCTTTTTCAATGCATGAGCTGTATTAGTTGGTTTTGCAGATGGTTTTGAATGTTTCATATGGAACTTTGTGAACAAATACATATTTTGGTGCCACTTTAAAAAATTGCATATTGAGAAGAAACTAATGAAACAATGTATTATTCTTCTTGCTGATTAAGGAACCATGTGCCTACTTTGGATGTGAAACATAGTTGTTTGCAATTTTCTCAATCCTGATTCGTTTTTAGGTTTTTTTTTGTGTGGAATGTGGATACATGAGGAAATCCAAACCAAGCAACTTTGTTGCAAACCCGGACACCCACATAATGAATAATCTGCAAACCACGTCTGTCAGCCAACCATCCCTTAATTCTTTATTTTTAATGGATGGAACCTTGGGACGGGGAATTTAGGTGGATTTCTCCAAACGTAATAAGGCTAGTTTCAGTGGCTTTCTCGTTTTTGGCACTCTTCTTAAGGATAGAGCTATATCTTACTCTGAAAGCACCACAATACCACGTATGGTGCTTGTGTGAATTTGAATCATTTGGTGTTAATCATAGTTGCCATGTGCTATTTGAGATTAAGCCAATTTCCATGGGGAACCATTATTGAATCTTTGCATCTGCGACGTTATAAAACTTGTGGATGATACATAGTCATGGTTGCGCAATCAATTTGTAGTGTTTGTTACTTTTGTTGATCTCTTGGTTTTATTTAAGTTTGGAATTTTGGCTAAACTTTTTTCTAACTTTTGATGTAGTTGGACTTGGAGAAGGGAATGATGGACTGCTTATATGCAAAATGTATGTTCTGATTCTATGCTCATGTTAAACAGTCATTGAGCTTATTAATGTGTTGATCCCAACTAGTCCAATGCAATCGTCACGTTCATTGCACTGGTCAGAAATATAAAATTTAAATACGGAACCTTTTATCAAAGAAAATTGATGTTCCATTCATCACACAATAGATGTGTCGATATTCTTTTGTTCGGTCCCAAATATATGCAACGGGTTAATTTTTTGGGGGGCAAAGTTTCAACAAAGATGGCATGTCACATGTGTTTCCGTCACTTCATGCACCATTTTCTTAACTTGGTATACTTATTATACAATATAGAAGTTCTTTGCCCATTAGTAACTGTTACAAGTTACTGATAGCTATTGATAGTGTTGGTTTCTCTATTATCATGATGAGGGGCATTGTAGATTTTTTACTAATAATTGAACACTAATATTGATTGATGGCCCCTGTTAAAAATAACAATCATTGCAGGACCAAATGGTACACTTTTAGATTAAAAAAGATTATCCATGTATGATATGCTTTACGGCCTTCCATGTTGGTTCCCTAGCTTTGGTTTTTGGTTAAAATTAATTTCTGTCCTTTGTTTAGGCACTCCATGTATTACTGATTGTGTAATGGCTGAACTTGAGAAGCTTGGTCAGAAATATCGTGTTGCTCTAAGGTAAGTGATCTCATTGCTTTAACTTGAATTGTAGGTAAGTGATCTTATTCAAGTAAAATATATAGTTTCTCTTAAAACATTATTGTTCTTTTGTAATTCTTTGGTCATGATAATTAGTTCTGTTTGTTACCTCAGGGGATCATCAAAGCACAATTTTTGTAATTAAATTCAAATATATGTTTGCATATATTTTGAGATTATCAAACAAACATTGGGAACGGCATTCTGATGACATTCTATTCTGGTTTTGGGAATGCCTGTTTCTATTAACATGTTTATATTGCTGAAACAGAATTGCAAAGGATCCTAGATTCGAAAGACTTCCCTGCACTCACAAAGGAACATATGCTGATGACTGCATTGTTGAAAGAGTTACTCAGGCAATAATTAAATACCTTTATATGCTTGTTTCTTTGTTCCTCAAGCTGAATTCAAGTTTTGTTGGGATTTGCTTCCTGGTTATATTCATTTGGACACTTTTAGCATAGGTCTGAACACCACACATTTGTTAGTTCGATTAATAACGTAATTTTCTTATGTGCTATGGCACTACGTACTAGATAAAACCCTTTCTCCTGCCTCCAAAAACTAATAGCGGGTGTTTCTATTTTTCTGCCAAGCCTGACATTAGATGATCTGAAGCTGCAGTTTCCCAGTCTGCAGGCAGGCACATACTCTTGTGTCAATGACCACATCAATGAATTATTTATCATGAATACACGTGGATATGTGAGCAGAAATTTTGGTCTTTTCCTCAACATAGGATAAATGAAAGCTGACATTTTATGTAATTGGAACTGCGAGAGAGGAAATGGCAAGGCAGCTCCACAATCTTAAATTTTACAATAACTCAGACTGATAAGATTACTTAAAAGCAGATGTCAGTTACAAAGGCATTCCTCATCTACTTGATTTCTTATTACAACCCCTGAATCTTGGCATGCACGTATTGTGGTTTTTGTATCCTTGCAATATGTTCCCCATTTCTGCACCGAGTTAGACATAATGACATATGGGTCATGTTAAGAGTTTGGTAAGTGACTTGTATATGTTCCCCATTTCTGCACCCAGTTAGACATATGGGTCATCTTAAGAGTTTGGTAAGGGACTTGTAGTTTGGCGACTGATGTCACATAAAGCTATTGTTAAATATTGTACTAGCCTTTCTCAATCTTTTAATTGTGCATAATTTATGTGACTAATTGTTGTATACATTGAATCTCATACCATCTTTCATTGAAACAGCACAAGTGCTATATGGTAGCGACATGTGATAGAGATTTGAAACGTAGGATTCGCAAGGTAAGTGTCGTATTGTAATTTGTAGTAAGCCTTATTGTCTGTATTTTTTTGGTCTTAAACCTTGTATGATTGGAGCAAACATATTTTTGTCATCAGATACCCGGTGTGCCGATTATGTATATCACTAAGCACAAGTACTCAATTGAAAGATTGCCTGAAGCAACAATGGGTGGAGGTAAGCTAATCACATGTCTCTAAAGTTCTTGCAAACCCCATTGTATCAATCTAACAAACTCTTGTTCCCTTTGCAGCTCCAAGAGTATGACATTTGGAGGCGTTTCTGCATTTTATGGACGCTAATCTTTATGTTTGCAGAAAAATAGATCTCGAAGAAATAGTACTGCTGTTTGAAGTGCTCATGAAGCTTGAATCTGTTTCTTTCATTTTTTCTATTTTAATTTAACATGTCATATGGTACCTACAGATGTTATTTGATGTTTACCCAATATGTTTCCCGAAAGACAACTTAATGCTTACACAATTAATTCTGTATGTTGGATATCGAAATACTAAAATAGCCAGGAACTGGTCTTGAAAACAAGATGTGAAAATGAACAAAGAGTAGTAATTACAAACGTTTAGTATACAGTTGAGGTATTTGGGCATCATTTGCAGGCAGACTTGATGCAATTTTACATACACATCTTTTGGATAACCTCCCTATCCCTTTTACACAACAACAAAATTTTATGCATATAAAAAAAACCCAAAGAAACTGTAAATTTTCACAAAGAATTGAGCTGATTAAACTACAAAAATATCTGGCTATCTAAGAAGTTTTGTTGCTGCTAAAACAGGGTCTGGGTTATTTACCGTCTCATTTTCTGGTGGCGGTTTCACATACTTACCTAATGCTTTCTGGTGACTCCGGTTCTTGATCCTCTGTATCTTGTCCTTGCTTTTCTGCTTTCGTTTCTCTTTTTGTCGCCTCATTTGACTCCTTTCTTTCTCGTACATTCCTTGCCAGAACACTTCACCAGTTTGAGGCCATAACCACCGTTGTTTAGGGTGGTCTGAGTCGGCTTCTTCAGCAAGATCTTCATCCATAGACTTTAGGGTGCTGTAATTGAACCATTTGATCCACATCTTGCCTCTTCGGCTTTTGAAATTATGTTGTTCTTGGATTGTTCCAGAGGTAGGGTCTATATACACCATCCGTCTTGCACTATGGTATGCCCATACATTTACAAGCAGCTCGAGAATACGTGAGTAGCAATGTTTGTCCTGCAACCCACAATTTAAACTCTAATGTCTGTATATAATTTAGCTCGACTTTCAACTTCTTATCGAGTAACGATTTGATAAGCAGATCACAACAGGGAGGCACCTGTCCCTGTCCTAAATAACGTAGAAGGCAATGTTTACCTTTGATAAACTTAGGTAGCAGAAACCACTTTGATGATGGTCGTCATACATTTGTGCATCCAAAGCGTCCACAAACATTCTGCAGATGTCGACAATCATATCAAATCCAATTTCAACAAAAAGGGGAAATGTAAAAAGACATCACTCAAACCTTGAAAACATCACGAATTCTAGGAAAGACTTGGTCGGCATAGTCCAGCTATGCATGACGGACCATGAATCTCCTCCGTCCGCAGGCATTGGAGGGAGAGACGTCGAGTTGTCCTTCACCCCATACATTTTCTTAAGTGCTTCCGAGAACGCAAATCTTGTACAAATCAAATATAAACATCAGATCAACCACCACACTTAAAGTGAACTTTGCATAAAGTCAAAAGATGTAGTCCTTACTTGCAATTACCCGCATTCATAGCATCACAAAATGTCCAAAAATCTTGTTGCATCGGGTTTCTTGGATCTTTGTCCATTCGAACCCAAAAATAAAGAGCGTCACCATGCCTGCGTGCTTGAATATCATCTAATAAAGCAATCTCGGCGGCATTTGACAAAGAAGCCTTCTTAGCTGTAGCTCTCCATGATGAAAACCCGATCCAAGCATTCTTGTGTATGCGGTCAATACGGTTGGCAATCGCAAAAAAGGCTCCAAAATCACCAAGTGCATCACGGTAATAAGGTATGCTTAAAAGAGGAAGACGAGAAGGTGCATCAATATCGTCCATTCTTGGTCTTCGACCTCTCGTGGACTACAATATCATCAGCAAGTACCAAGTTCAGTTTTAAAGAAAGGGCACATAAAAAAATCAATCCCTATGAATTTTCTTTAAATTGCCTCCGAGTCCAGGTCATTCTGCCACTCGACCACCCTCCGATGTTTTTTCTCGTTAGTTCTAAAAGAAGAAAAAGTTCAAATATTTACATACGAAAAGGTGACTCACCAGACCAAGACCACGATAAAGTGATTTATTATGAAGAAACGGCCAAGCTCCTTGACCAAAGTAAGGTTCATAGATGCATAACGGTTGACCTGTCCTTTCAAGCTCCCCATCATCCCTCTCGTGCAGATCGTTCTTATTCCGATCAGCTCTCTTTGCACTTCGATAAACATCCTCCCACGTTCCCCTAGGCTGCTCACTTCTGTCCCTCAACTACGTCAGTTTTACAACAAACATTAGAAGATCTAAACATTATGGTCTCCAAATTTTCGAAAAACAGTATCATGGAATCTGTTTGGGAGATGTTTATTCATTACCTCACTGTATTCTCTTCTCTTTTTAGTTGCTGCTGTCTGAATGCTTTTTTCTTCTTCCCATATACTGTACACAAACGTATCATCGGCTGAAATATCAATGGAACTCTCTTTTAGAGTGTGGTTCCACCGTTTTTCAACCTTGTTTAAGAAATTGTAAGTCCTCAAAGTTCTATTTACATATTTACGATCTGCAATAGATTCAAAAAGATGCCACTGCCATTCGGTTTTAATATTAGAAGGAATCTTGGATACTGCCCTTGGAGATGCTACTTCTGATGGAAGATTAAGAACGTTTTCTATTAACGAAGCATACCCTTCAACAGATTCCAACACCATCATGTTTCTTGCAGTATGTTTTCCTATCGATGCAATATTACGAGCTAGAGATGATAGTCTTCCTTTTGAAACCAATCGAAGCAAAATCTGAGTTAAAGCCTTTATATTCTCCTTCGGAAAGAGATAGCCATTGACCTTGTCATCAACCTGAAAAACATTATGGAACTTCAATTCGTAACTTTTTTCTAGAATCATATGCTTGAGATGTTAGAAGGCTCAAGTTTTAAGAAGCGTACATATTTCTTGATTATTGGTAGGTCAGGAGCTACTATCAGTTTCTCAAGACACATTGCTTTTATTAAAATGTCTGGAAAAGATTGTTCTTCTAGAAATGACCCGTGTATCACAAGATCTGCGATGCTAAGAATGCTGTACTCGTTTTCATCAATGGCAGCATGATTTACAGTACCACTTGGGTACTTCAGATTTGAAGCAATTTCCTACAATAACATATCAAAATTGAGTATGAGCAGGTCAAAATTTGCTAGTTTCATGGGACTGAAGGAGTAGTTAAGCAGACAAAACAAAGTTTTAGGAAAACAATTCTACCTCGATCACGGCGCTATAATTTCCCCTACCGTCTTGACTCAAGATTATGATTCGGAGACGAGGACTCAAACTGTCATCAACAGGAAACTCTGCTAAAAGTGATGATAAAGCCTGTAAAACGAGTGCATGCTCCAGCCATAATCCTTTATACAGAAACTGACTGCCGGTTATGGCAATAACAAAATCATGAAGCCCAATGTTCATATTCACACGACTTTTTTCAAGAACGGTCGTTGAGTTATCTAATTTGCAAGCTCCAGATGGAGATCCAGGTATAACAAAGTAGTTTCCGGAATCAAATGCAGCATAAAACATCTGAAATGAATGAATCCAATTGTAAGAAGAAGAAAAAAGTCCTAAAACATTTTAACTAAAAATCATTGGAGGGGCAAAGAATGTATCACTAAAATCTACCGGAAGAGCATGGTTTGGGAAGACAACAATAGTTGCTCGGTTAAAGACGGCTTTCCAATCATTGATCAGCTGCATTTGCCCATCCAAGACGTAGTCTGTGAAGCGTGTAGCAAGTGTTTTTTCATGGATAGTCCATATTAGAGGTATTGACTTAAAAGGTTCCTGCAAAAGACTGTAAGAACTAAATTTATTAAGTTTATGTAATTAATGGTATAGGCAACCACAAAGCGTAAAAGTGTTGGGAGAATATAAGTATGACCAAATTATGATCAAAGCAACTTGTTGGTTATACTTGTATGATAAAATATGCAAAAAGTACCCTCAACTTGCCAAAAGACAGTGAAAGAAAACCCAAACACTTGTTTTTCTAGTTTGACAAGTTAAATCATTTGGTAAACTTACCCTGAAATGAGGTCATTTGCTTCAAGAGAATTCACAAGAATGCCATCGTAGCTACAACGATCATGCAAAACAATAAATGAATAAATCAAATAGCCCATTGAACACTTTAAGATATATGTCATCGCTTTTATTTCTTTCAAAGGGCATATAACATGAAAACAAGAAGATTGACTTCCAAAATCGAAGATAATGGACTAAAGAAACCTTTGCGAACATGACGTATCAGATACAAACATACTTTAGCCAGTCGATCATAATCTTTGTATTGGCGCTAGCTTCCATAATATTGACTGAAACTCTAATATTTTTCCATACAGCATGCACAGGGCCGTCTTCGAGCGAGTAAACCTGCAGAAGACATCCATGAAACTCATATACATTAAGCAAATATAATTCTGCACCAACAGAGCACCCAGATCTTGCAAGATTAATACACACCCACAGAATTAGAACATAAAGTTCTGATTTTTGGTTGCTGATACAAATTCTAAAACTTTGATTTGATAGAAAATAACTTTTCTTTTTGACATAAGTGACACGTCTGGAAAAAAAATGTCACAACGTGAGTGCAACTATAGATCAATTTAAGATAGGGCATAACTAAGACTACTCATATATATGGCTTTATATGTTGATATGTATTGTTAATTTGCTATATGTGTATCAGTGTAATTCGTCATTATTGTTTTACTTGCATTTTTCATGTTTAATAATGGATCAGAATGTGTTTCTTTACTTGACACGATTGACCGACTACCTTATGTTTCAAAATCCCCTGTTCAAACTGGAGCAGTTTGTTTAGCTCATTTAAAATTTCAAATATGGTCCTGATGGAGAACTGAGGTTAATAGTTAATGGCTTCTTTGGTAGATATCTATCTCTTAAGACTGTTTGTTTGTTACTTTTTCTCTTTTTGGTGGCAAATAGGATGGCCAAATCTCTTTGAATTCATTGTGTTTTAGGTTGATGTGCGTGCATCTTGGATCCACGGTATCTAGAATGATCAGCTAAGGGTCACATACTCCATGTGCCTAAAGTTTCTTCAGTTTCCCTCACCAATACAATCTATTCTCAACTGATAGTCTCTCGCACACGAGTCGTAAATGACCTCTTTCCAAGTAAGGAAAGAATGGATGGTTTGAACATGATAAGGACAACCCAATCTTACCATATTCAGATGTCAATATCTTATATGTTTATTCTAATAGTTCTCAATTCCATGCTATTGAAATTTCCTAATCGAAAATCATAGCAATAAAAGAAGCCGAAATTCCTCTGAACAACAAAATTACCTCAATTTCATAGCCAATTGCTCTTAAAGCAGTTGCAACACTGACCATCAATATTTGCTGTGGATCAACAAACAGATCTGAAAAAACCTGCAAAAGGGCACTAATAAAAATTAAATCTAAAATGAACCCAACCAAAATACAAATACCATCAACAAGAAGATCATAACTTGGTAAAGAAAGCACTCAATCACTTAAAAAAAGTTCCCAGAAAATTACTATAAAGTTAAATACTCACAAAAGCAAGCAGAGGTTTTCTATGCCCAAACCTCACTAGTCTTCTTGAACCTCCAAAAGACACATTTGTATTCTGTCGTTGGAATTTAAGCAAAAGCCTGGTGGGCTCAAACTTTACTCCTTCACCAAAATCCAATCCACCAATTTCGTTCAACAAGTTGTTCAAGTCACCTTCGAAATTATTATATTTATCCTCCTCCATTTTGTTGAAGAAATCTTTTTCCACAGTGGAAAGAGGTAAGAACATCTGAAACACAAACATAAAGAAGAGGAACACAGCCACTGCACAAATCCATTGCAAGTAATCTAGCTTCTTCAAAACCATAAATCTTGCAAATCTTGATCTGGGTCTTTGCACAAATGAATTGCTCCTCTCATTTCTAGATGAAGATTTGAGTAAAGGATCTCTCTTTAATGGCAACACTCCTCCATTTTCAAGAGAACCCATTTACATTCCCTCCAAATAGATAGCCAAAACCACAACTCCTTCAATCGAATTCCCACAAAATCACATGCCCAATCCAAATGAATACACAAAGGGGGCTCCTTTTTTGCCTAAAATGGGATTAAATCATCACGGAACCCAATAACGAAAAAGACAATTAATGCTGCAATCAAGATTTCTTGAGAAAGGGTAAAGACAAAAAGGGTCGCTTTTAAGTTATGTTCTTTGGGGTTAATTTGCCTAAAACCTCCAATTAAACCACCACCCAAAGAGCAGTGATTAGTGATGAAATGAGCTAGGAATAGAAAGAAGATTGCTGTGTGTGTTTTTCTTTATCTTTTTTTTTTTTCTTCCTATTTTACAGAAAGAGACCCATTAAAGAAATCAAGAGATGCTTGTGACTAGTGGGTTGTTTTTTTCAGTGCGAAAGGAAAACAGCTCAGAAGCTTTTAGAGAGAGAGAGAGAGAGAGAGAGAGAGAGAGAGAGAGATGAAAATCCTTTTTATTTTCTTTGTTTATCCTCTTTTTCTCCATGCGCGGCTGCTATAATTCACGTCAACGGTGGGTTTTTTCTTTCCATCCCAATGACGAGTGTGAAGTGATGGAAAATCAGTATAACGTACAAGTTTTAATGAATAATGCACATCTGATGAAGCAACATTGCTTTGAGTTTAGAATTTCAGATCTGGAAAATATGAATTTACCGTATTTTACTGACAGAAAATTGATCCTTAGTCCTTGCGAATTTCAATTTTAGCATGTGATTTGCTAATTAGCTCCATTTTTACATTGTACCAACCAACTATATTTCACTTTACCTTTTATCTAAACAATTCAACATGAATACATGATCATGTAGATCTCTATTTGTATATAATCTTATTTAATATTTTAATTTTTAAATAACAAAGAAAAAAACACATATCATCACATATTTTTACATGTTTCGTCTGAAAACTAAATACAATTTTTTATTTTTAAAATTAAAAAATAAATATAACACAAAATTCTAACATGCTATTTTTTTCAATATAAAGTAACCAGTTTATATATCTGCATATTAGGTGGATTTAATATATATTTGTTTATATGAAATCTATATAAATAAAACCTAAAATATACAAATACAATCTTTAAGAGATGCAAAATAATATTTTTTATTTATCATAAACGATTGTTTTACATTTATCGTCCATATAATTTTTTTATTATATTATAATTACTATTATATTACATGGGTTGATCTAAGATTTTATTATACTTCTAATATAGTTAATAATAATTAACGATATAAATCTAATATTAGAATTAAACAGTCATGCATTTAAATTTTAAAAAAAAAACTTAGAGATTATTTTAAGTAATCTTTTATTTTAATATAATATTCAATATATAAAAATTTCTCTGTAATAATTACTTCAAAAGGAACATATATATTATTTACATAAATATTTGTTTACAATAATTGCTAAAAATATAATTTTAAAAATAAAATATTTTAAAATTGAAATAAATTACACATGTTTAGATAAAGCTTGTTAAGCGACATCGTAATTATACGACACATGACATCTATTTACTTTTTAATTAGAAATTTAGAATAAATGTATATATCCTTCAAATAAATTCAATCAAGATAACCTTATTGGATTTCGTGACAATTTTTGTATCGTCAGCATTTTTTTACTGATAATACATTGCTATTTTAAGCAAGTTTTATAAATTAAAAAATTACTGACTGGGGAAAAAAATTGTTACGTCAACAGTTTTTACCTTCCAATTCGCTAAGGTTATCTTGACTGACTTTTTTTTAAAGAGTAAATTATCTTACATAGAATACTAATTACTACGTTATCAAAACAAAACAAAAATAACATATTACCCTAGTATAAATAATGTTTGTGTTGAAAAAACCTATATTTTTTTATATTTTGGTTGAGTTAGGTCAATGTGTCTTTTTTTTTCTTTATTTTAGTCGATACTTTTTTGGGTTTATTATGAAAAAAACCAAAATGTTTTTTGCGTTTTCGTCCCTCCATGTTATTTTTTTTCATAAAAAACCTCAAGTTATTCTTTTCTTATTGGTTTAGTGAAATTTGGACATTAGAACCCGGTTTTTCAAGTTTTTAAAACCCGGTTCACAAATTATAACCGGGGTCTAATGTCCAAAATTCCACTAAACCAATAAGAAAAGAATAACTTGAGGTTTTTTATGGAAAAAAATAACATGGAGGGACGAAAGCGCAAAAAACGTGAAAACATGTTGGTTTTTTTTTCATAATTTTGTTATATATGTTTTCTTCAGTATGACTTGGAAAAATAAGAGTCTAGAATCAAACCGATAAAATAAAAAAGTGTAATGGTTTTTATTTTCCATCTGTTATTAAAAAAAGCATACTTTTACATCTACTTATATATCAATTATGGATTAAAGTGATACTATTCATTTTAGTTTATTATTATTCTTATGATATTTTGATATAATATATTATATTTATATTTTATATTGTTTCATGATGTATTAAATAAATTTATTATTATTCTTATGATCCTTTGATATAATATATTATATTTATATTTAATATTGTTTCATGATGTATTAAATAAAAGTCTGATCAATTCTAGTTCATTATTAGTCAATTTTATTTTTAACCAACCGTGCAATCATCAAACGGACCTATTTATTATAGTTATTTTAAAATAATTATAAATATAAGTTTAGAAGAATAAACACTTTAATTAATTTGTCAAATTAAACTTGTTTGATTTTAAAAACTAATATGCATATGACATAAAAATTCAAGTTATAAAATTCTACTATCAACTATATTTCATAATATAAATAACAAAAATATTTGTTAGTTTTTATTTGTTACAAATGATACAAAGTTACAATTGAATGTTATCGTTGATTAAAAAGTGATAAGTGAAATAAAAATACTAGACGTGATTATAATTATTATATCGAAAGAATTATTATTATTCTTTATGATTAACCATGATAGCACAAATAGAAAAGTACAATTCCAAAATATAATATTTACAATAAACATTTTAATTTAATCTATCTACTAAATATATCCGATAGAGTAATTGATAACTTTTTAAATATTTTATATTATTTGTGGATGTAATATCTTACTTTTATCCCGTCCCAATGCGTGAGCAAATAATACATTGTTCCTATCGATTGGGCCCATTCCTAAATAAACAAAAATGAGTACGACAAGAAATACAAAAAATAAAATAAGAAAAAACTATATGAACCAAATCAATAGAAATATGAAAATATACAATTATTTTTTCAATATAAACACTAAATAATACAATTACGTACACTAGTAGAGAAAAGCCATTTAACCCCGGTTATTTTTTAAATAGACCCCGGTTTTTTGACCGGGGCTAAAGATTTTAGACCCCGGTTCAATATTAATAAACCGGGGTTGAATGTCCATTATAGGCATGGAACCTGGTTTATTAATAAAGAACCGGGGTTAAATGTAACAATTTTTTTAAAACTAATTTCAGCTTTAAATTTATTTTTTGAAACTGTCATACATATCAAACAAAATACGGCTAAAACAATTTGATAGTTTCACTAAAATAAACCGGTAAAATTGTAATAAAAGACCAATATTACAAGCCGATTAATACAATCATCATTTGTAACAAAAGTTTACATTCCAAACAAGTGTTAACGTGAAACATTCACAAAAATTTCATTCCTCGCTTCTTCTAGTTGCATGCATCGAAGTCAAATTCATCCAATGGTCCAAACAAGCATCCATCATCCATGATGTATTTTGAGAGTGGACTACAACCAAAACACAAAATGGGTAATCTACATTAAATGATTGTGCAGTTCCTCAGAGAATGAGCTAAAAAGCATCAACAAATGTAACTACTAGGGGTGAGCAACGGGTACCACTTCCCGAACCCGAACCGGTACCGGTACCAACCGATACCGAATAAATATATTCGGTTCGGTATTCGGTTTTTAAATTAGCTAAATTTCGGTATTCGGTACTTTCGGTTCGGTATTCGGTTCTTAAATTAGCTAAAATTCGGTATTCGGAACCGAACCGGCACCATATAAAATTATACGGTTCGGTATTCGGTTCTTCCAAAACTAATAATTCGGTTTCGGTATTTTCGGGATCGGTACCGGTTCGGTTCGGTACGGTACCGAGCTCACCCCTAGTAACTACTAAGAAGTAAGAAACCTTATGAAGCATCATCACACTCTATATCAATTAATAAGCGAAAAGCAAATAAGCACAATGTAAACCAAATTTTCAAGTATTATCAGTAACTCCAAAGCACTCAAATATTTGAAGTAAAATATGTTGCCCATCCTTGTCCCACATCCAGAGTTTCTAAAGAAAATTTCCAAAAAAGGGAGTTCCATTTTATGGGGAAACTACAAAAATGACCTCAAGTTTACCACTAACAGTAACATTCTTTAATAATTGCCAATTTTGGAATCAAACTTCAATTAACTGTTGAGTAGATTAGTAGAATAAACTATTAAAGAAACATCAACCATCATAAAAGTCAATTACCAAGAAATTAACAACAAAGCAGATCATTAGAAGTGGTAAGTAGAAACGACACATGGCACAAAACTTCATAAATAGGCTAAGAAACAATAAGAGATATTACCAAACTGTTGCAGATGCTACACCTTCGATTCTCAGGAAGTTTAAGAAGATTCCTTATAGTTCTCTCGTTTCTCTCCTCTTCTTTCATTCGACTTGTCATTTCGAACTTCAATCGGAACCCTAACTCACATACAACATCAAATCAACAACCAATGATCATCAACACAATTCACTTCCGCGATCAAGTAAAAATAATCAACTAAAATAGCAAACTCCAACAGACTGAAAACACATACAGATTTTCAGAAAGAACGTTGAATGGATTGATCAAACCGTCGATTAGCACTTCAATTTCACATAAACAACATATCTAAACACGTCTGATTCTTCTCAATGTAAGCATGACTTACTTGGATACAGATCAGGTACAAAAATGTTGGGTATGTAGAAGAATATTATTATTACTCTATATTACTAATTTAATCCTCAGAAACGATGAAATAAAATCACGAAAACTGCCCCAACAGCTAAATGCTATTGCAGGACTAGCTTGATTAAAAATTTCTACACTTTCAAGTTTCGTAACATGAAGGTCATGCACTGGGATTTCTTGTAGCCCTCTATTTGCAGCATGACAGCAACCATTTTACTGTTCATTTTCAAACATAATTCCATTTGCAGTCCCAAACTTAATTGCAGCACTCAAAAAACCAAAAACTAAAACAGAGTCATGCTGCTTAATTAAAAAGAAAAACAAATTTCCATCAAGATTATATCATAAGTAAGAATTTCATGTGTTGATCGAGATTATATCATATTAATCAACAGGGAAATTCTAGTCTCATTTGTTGACCATATGTATTGATCGATCGTGTCACCAATAAGACGTAACTACCAATTTAAGATAGTTTATAAATAAAGTTAACTTAAAATGATACATGATACTATATGAATGCGTGAAAGTATATTCGATGGGAACTAAAGCATGTAAACTGTGGTCTATATGTAAATATGTTGGTTCCAAATTATTGGTGCTAAGCTGAAAGCTTCACATTTATGAATCTCTATTGAAACTAAAGCAGAGATGGGTCCTGGATTGAGAAGTAACACAGGCAACAGCAACAAACAGAAAGTTCCTGAATCTCTATTGAAATCTTCATAAAAGGACCATATAAGACATCGATCCCCTGCCAAAAAAAGATAAGATTATCAAAATGTACGGATAGAACTACACAATAATCACTAAGATGTAGGGTCAAGCATGCTTTTTATTTACTCCTATCATCATGGAATGTAATATAAAACACTCGATCAGAATTGCATTCTGTCAAGCTCCTATATAAGCAGTGATTTCATCATAGCGCATTGTCCCAATTAATGTTGAAGACATTGTACAACATGCCAGGAAGCACTTGATTTTAAGTGATGTAAAACACCCAATTAATGTTGAAGACATAATACACTGTTGTAGTAGATCATTGCTTGAGAAGCAAATATTCTTACCATGTATAACAGAAAAAATAAATAATAACTCATTAATGGTGCTACATGAAGTCAAAACTACAACCCTGTTAGTCATCTTAAAAATAAAAAGACAACCTTCTTGAGCACTTAGTTAGCCTTGTAAGTTTTCATCAAAACTAGAAATCCTAATATGATAACTTTATTGTTTTAACATGTACGAAAGTTTCAGAGTACTAAAAGCATATTCCCCTTTCTTCCAAGACTTTGGACTACACATAGTCAAATACAGGAAATATTGAGACATCATGAGAGATCCTTACCAACGACCAATTACTCTTTGATTTCTTTCTTCACCTATACATCTGGACCATGAGCGACCAACATATGATTGAGATAGCATGAGAGATCGTTAGACTCATAGAAATAGCCGCAAATACAAAAGTAACTTTGCAGCCTACAGATAATAATTTTGTCAACAACAGTGAGTGACAAAACCTGGAGGCGTAAACCCTAAGCCTGCCTAGATCTGTATCCAAGTAAGTCATGCCTACATTGAGAAGAACATGAAGAAAAATCAAGATTAAAAGAGTGGATTACAAGAACAGATTAAAAGAACCACACAAAATCAAATAGAAATATCCATAAAAGAGTTCCACCACTTACATATCAAGGAAACGTATAGAAATCAAACCTTTGATGGCAGCATCGAGTCGCTTCCAGATCAGAATAGGGGTTAGGGCTTCGAAGAAATCTGCTGTGCACCAGGTCAGGCTTCAGCGATTAGGGTTATGGATGATGCACTGGTGGCTTCAACGATTAGGGATTAGGATGGTGGACCAGTGGCTTCAACGACTAAGACTGCATCGCAAGCAGGGGTGGGGTGAGAGGCGTCGAGGGAGAGATCAAGAGTACAGAGAGAGAGAGAGAGAGAGATTGGTTCCTTTTTTCCATTTTCTTTGGCTGACAGTGTGATAAAAGATTGAGAGGCGGGCGACGCGCGGGATAATTCCCCCCAATAATTTTAGCGTTGATTTAACCTAGGTTTCTCGTGGGAGAACCGTGGTAATATTAGTGAACACCTTTAGCCCCGGTTCTCTTAAGAAAAACCAGGGTCTTTGGTTTAAAAATAAAACACGGAACACTTCAACCCCGGTTTTTTTGTGTTTTATAAGACAACCGGGTTTTATTAAGTGGGGTTGAAAGATCTTTTTGTAGTAGTGGTATCTTGAAATCTTATATATTGTCCTATGTAATCAATTAACGTTTTAACAAGGCTGGCTTATTTCGAAGATTTAAGATTATATCACAATTTGACAAATGTAATAAAATTTAATATTCAAGATATTGTGGACATAATTATTAGGGCATCCACAACCATGATACATTTGAAGTGTATTATAACATGTCAACACTCTTCTTTTATAAGACTTTTTTTTTACAACAATAATACATATACGATACACTTATATACTTATTTACAAGACATACTTACTACTTCATAATACTTTTCAAATTTTTTATTGGGGCTATTTTTTTAACAACATTTCATCAAAAAACAACAAACGACAAGACTAAAGGTCAAAACACTTTCCAACCTTTAAATAAATACATCATATGATCCTAGTATCATAAAGATACATATTACAACGATGATAGTATGATAAATTTTCATGCAATGACTTGATACTCTCATAATGTGTCACACAGAATATGATACGGTGAATAAACCTCTCATTATTGATGCTCTTAGTGATTTGTCATTTATTGTAAGCGGAATTTTAATTGAACCTCCGTCCTTTATGATTTGATATGTATCTTTTTTAGGTGATGCTTTATTTTATATTTTAATAATTTCCTTTGAATTGAGATTAGTTATAAGGTTGATGTAAAATGCTACAAGAGGGTGTCATTTAGCAATGGTGGATCCAAAAAGTAATTTTTATAGGAGTCACTTTAAAAATCAACAAACTACTATTGAAATTATAAAAGAGTCCAAATATAAAAACCATTTGCTTAAATGTTCTCTAAAAATGTGTCTTAGTTTTTATTAAGAATAGTCCAAATATAAAAACCATTTGTTTGGTCCTAACTAGACACAATAATGATATAGCTTTGGTTTAATACTTTTCTTTAAACAATTAAGACAAAACCAAGACCTCAATAGACTCACTATGCCTAGAATCAATGGTACTAGGAGTTGTAAGCTCGGTTTCAAATTAAGACATTTATGCATCACTAGTACCTAATTAAGTCCATGATGGTTTAGTTTAGGTTGTAGTCTTCAATGTATGACCAAAAGTTCATACTCGATCGAGCTTTATAACTAAATCATCCAACAACTCGTCCTTGACTACTTAAACCGTACTATGTGGATATTTATACGAATTTATAAACACACACCCATGACATGTATGTATAACATAAGACATTACAACAAATATAATTCATATATATTATTATTTTCTCCTGTGATGAATCTTAACAGGCTAGGCTTATGAAGTCTATAATATAAATTCAAGGTTTAGTAGTAATTTTTATTAATTATGTGTCTTTTTTTTTTCTTTATTTTAGTCGATACTTTTTTGGGTTTATTATGAAAAAAACCAAAATGTTTTTTGCGTTTTCGTCCCTCCATGTTATTTTTTTTCATAAAAAACCTCAAGTTATTCTTTTCTTATTGGTTTAGTGAAATTTGGACATTAGAACCCGGTTTTTCAAGTTTTTAAAACCCGGTTCACAAATTATAACCGGGGTCTAATGTCCAAAATTCCACTAAACCAATAAGAAAAGAATAACTTGAGGTTTTTTATGGAAAAAAATAACATGGAGGGACGAAAGCGAAAAAAACGTGAAAACATGTTGGTTTTTTTTCATAATTTTGTTATATATGTTTTCTTCAGTATGACTTGGAAAAATAAGAGTCTAGAATCAAACCGATAAAATAAAAAAGTGTAATGGTTTTTATTTTCCATCTGTTATTAAAAAAAAACATACTTTTACATCTACTTATATATCAATTATGGATTAAAGTGATACTATTCATTTTAGTTTATTATTATTCTTATGATATTTTGATATAATATATTATATTTATATTTTATATTGTTTCATGATGTATTAAATAAATTTATTATTATTCTTATGATCCTTTGATATAATATATTATATTTATATTTAATATTGTTTCATGATGTATTAAATAAAAGTCTGATCAATTCTAGTTCATTATTAGTCAATTTTATTTTTAACCAACCGTGCAATCATCAAACGGACCTATTTATTATAGTTATTTTAAAATAATTATAAATATAAGTTTAGAAGAATAAACACTTTAATTAATTTGTCAAATTAAACTTGTTTGATTTTAAAAACTAATATGCATATGACATAAAAATTCAAGTTATAAAATTCTAATATCAACTATATTTCATAATATAAATAACAAAAATATTTGTTAGTTTTTATTTGTTACAAATGATACAAAGTTACAATTGAATGTTATCGTTGATTAAAAGTGATAAGTGAAATAAAAATACTAGACGTGATTATAATTATTATATCGAAAGAATTATTATTATTCTTTATGATTAACCATGATAGCACAAATAGAAAAGTACAATTCCAAAATATAATATTTACAATAAACATTTTAATTTAATCTATCTACTAAATATATCTGATAGAGTAATTGATAACTTTTTAAATATTTTATATTATTTGTGGATGTAATATCTTACTTTTATCCCGTCCCAATGCGTGAGCAAATAATACATTGTTCCTATCGATTGGGCCCATTCCTAAATAAACAAAAATGAGTACGACAAGAAATACAAAAAATAAAATAAGAAAAAACTATATGAACCAAATCAATAGAAATATGAAAATATACAATTATTTTTTCAATATAAACACTAAATAATACAATTACGTATCTTGAAATCTTATATATTGTCCTATGTAATCAATTAACGTTTTAACAAGGCTGGCTTATTTCGAAGATTTAAGATTATATCACAATTTGACAAATGTAATAAAATTTAATATTCAAGATATTGTGGACATAATTATTAGGGCATCCACAACCATGATACATTTGAAGTGTATTATAACAGGTCAACACTCTTCTTTTATAAGACTTTTTTTTTACAACAATAATACATATACGATACACTTATATACTTATTTATAAGACATACTTACTACTTCATAATACTTTTCAAAATTTTTATTGGGACTATTTTTTTTAACAACATTTCATAAAAAAACAACAAACGACAAGACTAAAGGTCAAAACACTTTCCAACCTTTAAATAAATACATCATATGATCCTAGTATCATAAAGATACATATTACAACGATGATAGTATGATAAATTTTCATGCAATGACTTGATACTCTCATAATGTGTCACACATAATATGATACGGTGAATAAACCTCTCATTATTGATGCTCTTAGTGATTTGTCATTTATTGTAAGCGGAATTTTAATTGAACCTCCGTCCTTTATGATTTGATATGTATCTTTTTTAGGTGATGCTTTATTTTATATTTTAATAATTTCCTTTGAATTGAGATTAGTTATAAGGTTGATGTAAAATGCTACAAGAGGGTGTCATTTAGCAATGGTGGATCCAAAAAGTAATTTTTATAGGAGTCACTTTAAAAATCAACAAACTACTATTGAAATTATAAAAGAGTCCAAATATAAAAACCATTTGCTTAAATGTTCTCTAAAAATGTGTCTTAGTTTTTAGAGTTAATTACAAAAATGGTCCCTGTGGTTTGTCCTAAAATTTGAATATGGTCCCTGAACTTTCAGTTTTGCAGAAACGGTCCTTATTTTCATAGTTTGTTTGCAATTTTGGTCCCTCAACCTATTAACTTTTCTAATATGACCAAATTACCCTTTTGATGCAAACTATAGGGACCATTTCCACAATTAATTTTTTAACTCTTTTTTATTCTTAATTAAATTAATTATTTTATAGTGTTACTTAAATTTATTAAACTATAAAAAATATAAAAGAATTATTTAATTATTTATGTTGGTTCATAAATGATTTAGATATTTTTAGTCTTAATTAATTTTAATTTACTATAATCAAAGTGTAAACCAATCAAAATTTATAATCGAAAAAATCATTTATGGTTAGAAATTATTTTTTAAAGGTTTCATAAATAATAATTTTTTTCTCTATACTTATTTATATTGGCTCATATATTTATAATAAAAGATATTTATGTTGATCAAACCACAAAGACCATTTATGTAATTGACTCTACTTTATTTTTAGTGTTAATTAACTTTAATAAATTATTTAGAAAAACTATTATGAGCCAACAGTTTAATTAAAGTTAAAAATATTGAAGAACTTAAATAAATAAAAATTTAACGTTTAATTTGACCGAATTAAAAAAAGTTCTAAATGGTCTAAGACAACTCAAATTTTTTTATTTAATGTATTAATTATTTTATCGTTTTAATTTTTAATTACACAAAAAACGATTTAAAATTTTAGGTCCATATAACATCTTTGATTAACAACTTTAATCATCAAACTTTGGTTTGCAGACCTTTACATAAAAATCGAGAAATATAAATAGGTTTTTAATCTTTCTTTGTCTTAATTTGACTTTTCATTTTAATCTGATTAAATTGACACCTTAAAAAATTTAAACCATTCAGATTTATTACTTACCATTATCACATTGGTTTGATACAAATGTGAACGGATTATAAAATAGAATATTTGGCAGATATTATTTAAGAAGAAAGTAAAATATATTTGACCAACAAACATATTTTTATTATAAATTTATGAATAAACATAAATAATTATAGAGTCAAATATTTTTATAAAATTTTATATACGAAACCTCTAAAAAATAGTTTCTAAACATAAATGATTTTTTTGATTATAAATTTTGATTGGTTTACACTTTGATTATAGTAAATTAAAATTAATTAAGACTAAAAAAATTTAAATCATTCATGAACCAACATAAATAATTAAATAATTTTTTTCTTTTTTTTTATAGTTTATTAAATTTAAGTAACACTAAAAAATAAGTTATTTAATTAAGAATAAAAAAGAATTAAAAAATTAATTGTAGAAATGGTCCCTGTAGTTTGCCTCAACATAAGGGTAATTTAGTCATATTAGAAAAGTTAATAGGTTGAAGGACCAAAATTGC
Source organism: Centrapalus pauciflorus (assembly GCA_020465985.1). NCBI lineage: Eukaryota > Viridiplantae > Streptophyta > Magnoliopsida > Asterales > Asteraceae > Centrapalus > Centrapalus pauciflorus. Next base: position 780,844 of record JAANYP010004337.1, read on the forward strand.
AAACAAACTATGAAAATAAGGACCGTTTCTGCAAAATTGAAAGTTCAGGGACCAAATCCAAATTTTAGGACAAACCACAGGGACCATTTTTGTAATTAACTCTAGTTTTTATTAAGAATAGCCCAAATATAAAAACCATTTGTTTGGTCCTAACTAGACACAATAATGATATAGCTTTGGTTTAATCAATCAATCCTTAACCATACTTCATAATCCTATGTATGATCCTGTCATAAATTAATACTTTTCTTTAAACAATTAAGACAAAACCAAGACCTCAATAGACTCACTATGCCTAGAATCAATGGTACTAGGAGTTGTAAGCTCGGTTTCAAATTAAGACATTTATGCATCACTAGTACCTAATTAAGTCCATGATGGTTTAGTTTAGGTTGTAGTCTTCAATGTATGACCAAAAGTTCATACTCGATCGAGCTTTATAACTAAATCATCCAACAACTCGTCCTTGACTACTTAAACCGTACTATGTGGATATTTATACGAATTTATAAACACACACCCATGACATGTATGTATAACATAAGACATTACAACAAATATAATTCATATATATTATTATTTTCTCCTGTGATGAATCTTAACAGGCTAGGCTTATGAAGTCTATAATATAAATTCAAGGTTTAGTAGTAATTTTTATTAAGAGTAAATTACAAAAATGGTCCCTGTGGTTTGTGCAAAATTACGAAAATGGTCCCTCAACTTTCAAAGTTGCAGTGGTGGTCCCTCAAACCACTTTTTACTTGCAGAAATGGTCCTTCTGTGTCTGAACTTTTTAAAAATGACGATTTTGCCCTTTTATTAATTACAAGTTTAGTCCCTCAATTATTTAATTTACTTTCACTTTTGGTCCTTTTCCTTAAATTTTTAATTTTTTGACTATTAATTTAACCAAACTATTATTTAAATCTTTATTATATTATTATTATTATTATAATTATATATACCTATTTATTTTTAAAAATATTTTATTTATTTATTAACAAAATTTTTATACTTATATTATTTAATATACGCGTTTTTTGATTTAAAATATTTTTGATTTAAATATATTTTTATGCTCATATGTTTTTAATTAAATTTATTATTTTATTTGTTTGGATTTAGATATTTTGTTATGCCCATACGTTTTGATTTCTATTTATTATTTTATTTGTTTTGATTTTAAATTTTGCTACGTTAATAATTAAATGAAATGTAACAAAACATTTAAGTGAAAACGAATAAAACATATTAATATACAAACTTGTAAGTCAAAAAGATTAAAATACTATATTGAAATAAAAACGTACTGACATAAAAAAATATTTAAAATTAAAAAAAAATAAAATAGTTAGTTTAAATCAAAACGTATTAACGTAACAAAGTATATTATTTTAATTAAAATGAACTAAAATATAAATATATTTCATTATTTCTAATATCAATAAATATTAATAATTATATAAGATAAATATAATGTATTATTTCTTAGATATTTAAATGTGAATAAATAGATAAGATTTGAATTTACACCAAATTATATCTTATATATATTTATCAATATATCTAAATAAAAATATAAAAAACATATAAACATTATAGTTTACGTAAAATTAAAATTTCAAATTATATTGACTAAATATATATAAATTTAGGAATAAAAAGTTTAAAAAATGTAAAAAAAATAACTATTGTTCATGACTATTTGTAAAGATAGATAAATAATATATATTACTGATAATTGTACTTTTTTTATAAGAATTAATATTAAATTATTCAATTTATGTTTACATACATTTCAGTTAACCAATTATTTATTAAAAAGTATTCACGTAATACGTGGGTTTATAAACTAGTTCCATATTAAATAACTTGAATACATAAATAATGCGTAAAATAAAGAAACTAAGTATAAAAATTTTGTTAAAAAATGAATATAAAATTATTTTTATAAGATAAATAGGTATATATAATAATAATAATAATAATAATAATAATATAATAAAGATTTAAATAATAGTTTGTTAAATTAGTAGTCAAAAAATTAAAAATTTAAAGGAAAAGGACCAAAAGTAAAAGTAAATTAAATAGTTGAGGGACTAAACTTGTAATTAATAAAAGGGCAAAATCGTCATTTTTAAAAAGTTCAGACACATAGGGACCATTTCTGCAAGTAAAAAAGGGTTTGAGGGACCACCACTGCAACTTTCAAAGTTGAGGGACCATTTCCGTAATTTTGCACAAACCACATGGACCATTTTTGTAATTTACTCTTTTATTAATTATGTGTCACATAGGTTTAGTGGACTGGCTATATAGGGGTGAGTTCAATGAAAAACCACTATGCACCTGAAAACTATGAAAACCTACGCATACCGTCCGATTTGGTGAATTTAATGAAAAACGCGGTGGCATGATCGTAAATAAGGTGATGCATCACGCGGGATTTTGATGCATTACACGAGAAATTTGATGAATCACGCGGGGAATTTGATACATTTGTGGTGATGCAGTGCGGTTTTCACAAGTTTTCAGGTGCATTGTAGTTTTCCATTGAACATCCCTATGATTATATATACAACTATAGAAGAAAGTGTAAACATCATTATTATGAATATTAATGTTGTACTATAATTAATTAATTTTGTTTTAAAATATAATTATATAATTGAATAGGGTAATAATCCATTTAAGTGTTTACAATCTTCTTCACATGCAGAGTACGTGGATGGATACAAGAAAATAAATCCCAAGTGACATTGGAAATGATATTATTGTCGGTTGGGTTCGTTCTATTGTCAATTTTCACATGGTCACATGGGACCCCCCTATTTATATCCTTTTTTGTACAAGTAACTTTCAATTAACATTAATTAAATTTTTACGTGCATACATGCAATTAAATTAATAATGATTATAATTAATAATACCCAACAACTTTTGTTTGTTGTATGACAACGACCCTTTCAAGAATTTCGATGGTATTGTTGTTATTATTATCTAATCAATATATTTGGGATAACTTATTTAACTACAACATATTTTTGTCATATACAATAACTTTATTTAAAATGTTAAATTCATTCTTACTTTTGAAGGAACAAGACAAACATAATAAAAATATATGATTAAAGATAAAATTATCATTTTAGTTAAAAGTGTTGTGTATGACAAAAATGTGTTTTGTACAAATCACCCTTCCTGTTTTATAATACATAATTTTGTATTCTAAAACTATTTGTCAACAATATATTAATGTCCTTAAGAATTGGTCGAAAATTCAATATTGTGCTACAATTAATGTTTGTGATTACGTAACTATTCTTAGGGTTTACCGTTTATATAATCATCCAAATTTATGGTGGTAATTTTGGATGGACTGAATATGTTATATACAAAAATGTATGTATGTATGTGTTGTGAAACGCTAATTATATATGAGAAGTACGAAAACTGTTATGATTCACTAATTTTGCTTATTGATTCATTTAATCAATTTGTTATTCGTCATTTATAAACTCAGAAAACGATGAATCGATGTGTAATTGTAATGAGTTACAGTGTTTCTCAAACTTTTAAAGATATATACTATTTAGCATTTTTATTTGGTCATATATATAGGATAAGGTTCACGGTAGAACCAAGTTTAATTTTTATTTCAATTTTTTTCAAAGATTCATTTAAGCTAACATTAAAAGTTATTTGAATTCACATGGTTTCGAGTTTTGAAGCTGTGTTAATATATACATTCACATTCACAATAGATTCGTAAATTAACATGTCATTTCATATGCCTTATAAAACCCGAAACCATGTGAATGCTTTTTTAAACAGTTCTATAAATCAGAAAATTTCAAAAAATTAATTTTGGTTCTACTAGTTCTACCAATAGATAATGGTTTAACCTTGAACCAAATCTCTCTCTCTCTCTCTCTCTCTCTCTCTCTCTCACACACACACACACACACACACATATATATAATAGACTAAGAATCTTTTGCGAACACATTATTCGTTGTGAACATTATGAACAATCAGAATATGTGTTTGGGGGTCTCCACTGACTGGTTTCACGACCAATGTGGAGGGGATAACTAGGGTAAATCATGATTAAGAAACATGTGACATTGAACCTCTACTATAGATTTCATGTTTCCAATCATCAGGCTACCATCGCGAGGACATAGTTTATTACTGTAGGTAAGGTCAAAAGATTGATGTATCAGCAATCTCAACCAGCCTGCATCAAACCGTCCCAGGCTCATCACGTGAGAGGTAAATTAAACTTACCGAGTGGTAAGGTTGTTTATTATTGTAAGGATAGTCTTTATTGGTTTTCATCCTTGGAAAGTTTTTTGTGCCGTGTAGCGGTGTAGTCAATAATATATTTCATATTTGATTGTGAAAAAAAGTAACGTACTTAACCCATTTGGACTTTTAATTTGAGGTAATTTTTCATGTTACCGTACAAGCCCAATAGCTTTCTTTATCACTTAAATATGACGAAATTTTCAGTTCTAATTTCAATGTATTGTATTTGCAAAAACCAGGGCCGGTCCTATCATTTTTTAGGCCCGGGGCATATACTTAAAAAGGGGTCCTCTATGTATATATATAAGCAATATTCGTATAAAAAAATTACAATTAAATAATACTGATTTTGTTGCACTATTGTTAATGTCATGTCATTAAAAACTTTACAATCTGCATCGTGTAATGGTTTCATGGTGCTTCTCTGAATTTTTCCTCAATCCAAAAACCGCAAAAAAAAATTTAATATTAACATCGTATGATTATAAATTGGGTAAAAATTGCATACAATATTAAATTATATATTTATTAGTAAATTGAAAAAAAGAATTTTAAATTTTAAATGATTCATAATATAAAATAGTAACATATGTGTCAAAAAAATAACATCTATCTCATTAGTATTTTTAATAATCGTATAATAAATAACATAAACCATGTGATAAACAAAAAAAAAAAAATCAAACTCATTGGAAAACAAAAGTATGAATATTGAATTTGATAGATTGTATATTGATATAAAGCAAATAGATGATATTTATATATGAAAATCCAAGTGATAGTGATGAGATATAAAAAAATAAAAAAAAATGCACACAATGGGAATTGAACCCATGACATTAAAGTTCCAAGGTGAGATGACTACCAGCTGAACCAACACATTGTTTGTGATTTTTTTCGTGCAAAACATATATAATTTAATACTGGACTGCTGGGCTATATTAACATATTAAATTTTTTTTGGGCCTCTTAGATTGATTGGGTCCTGGGCGGTGGCCCAGGTGGACCAGGCCCAGGGCCGGCCCTGGGAAAAACGTAAACATTTATAATTATTGTACTTATAATTTATTTTGAACAACCTTTGTTTTTATAAAAGTATTTAAAAAAAATACTAATCAAGCTATCAACATATTTCAATAAAAATAATGTGTATTCCATGCCTATGGATATTTTAAATTCATGGTTTAGTTGATTAATAAAAGTGTACAGATTGACCATGAAAACTTTAAATCCATGACCACTTTTTTGATATTTATCATCGGTGGTCTAATAGTTGGTGGACCCATATCATTAAAGGTAGTTAAATGTGTGAGGGGATGTATAATTAACAAAAAAATGAGAAGGGTGTATTTAACACGACTCTTATCAATTTTAGTTAAGTTTTGAGTTTTTTTTATGGGTGTTGTTAGTTGTACTATAGGAAGAGAAGAAGAAAAGAGAGAAAAGGTAGGATGTAAAATTGTAAATCATAGAGGGAAAGAGAAACAAAAGTAGAAAGAGATAAAGATTAAAGAGAGTAAAAGTGATGTAACAATATAGAAGGTATAAATGAGATTCCCTTTTTCCCATTAGTTTGATTCAGTGTTTCACTCTTACGCTGTGTTGCACAACTTGTTTTAAAAGGAGAAACAAACTGATTTGGGAGGAAATATAAATTAAGTCGTGTTTTTTTAGTTTTTGAAAGAGAAACGGATGGAAAGATTACTGATTTTGTGTGCTTCTGTCTTCCTCTCAAAGCTGGGAAGAAAAGGACGGAAATGAGAATACTCATTTCCCAACGCTTCCCGTTTTTTTCTTCTTTATCCCGTCGTTTTCTATCTGTCCACTAGAACACAACGTTAGTTTTGAACCAAATATGTTTTGTCTTAAAATTTAATGGTTACAGTTTTGTTTTTCTACAAATCTGGCTATATATTTTCCATCGTTACATCTAGGGATGTTTGGAATGACCGGAAAACCGAACCGAAACCGAAACCGAACCCGGAACCGGAACCGATTTTTAGTATTCGGATCGGTTATCGGTTCTTATAATTTTTAATTTTCGGTTATCGGTTATTCGGTTAACGGTTCTGCGGGTTTCGGTTATATCGGGTATGGAACCAAGAATTCGAAAAGTTCATGGCATGGATACCAAGAAAATTTAAAAACACATGATGGGAATTGTGAAAAACAAAAGATTATTTGATGGTTGTCTTCCTCAATCCTCACCATATCTAACACTTGGAAGAATTAATTGTATCGATCAAATCCACTTGTTCTAAAAACAAGCAAATTTTAAAATACAATCAATAATTAAGAATATATCACTATATTTAAAGAAGTAATTCAGAATGATATTTTATCAAGATTTACATTCAATAAAACGTTAACCAAAAGCAATATAGATTTGAAAATCTATTAGGAATTGTTCATGTTGAAAATCCATACTTCACGTTTACATTCATAACAAAAATATTTTTTTTTGCAAAAGTATAATAAAACGTTAATCGTGTTTTTTTGTTTATATCATGTTTTATATATATATATATATATATATATATATATATATATATATATATATATATATATATATTTTTTTTTTTTGCAAAAGTATAATAAAACGTTAATCGGTTTTTTTGTTATATCTTGTTTTATATATATATATATATATATATATATATATATATATATATATATATATATATATATATATATATATATATATATATATATAGATTTAGGTTCAAGTGAGTACCACCTCTAATGCAGCGCACCAGAAGGTACCACCCTTAAAAGTAATTTTTTTAAAATTTTTTTTCATGAACATGTTCTAATTAACATTACACAGATCATATGTGAATTTCACGCAAATCCGAACACTCTAAGTGCATGAAAACACACATCACATAAATGCATGTTCACATGTCTTCAAAATTATGTAAGTGTGTGTTCACATCATTTTTTAGGAGCTAGGAGATGTGAATGTATGTGAAATTTACATACGATCTTCATAATGTTAATTAAAACATGTTTATGAAAAAAAAATTTTAAAAAAGTTTTTTTAAAGGTGGTACCTCCTGGTGCGCTGCATTTGGGTGGTACTCTCTCGAACCATATTCTATATATATATATATATATATATATATATATATATATATATATATATATATATATATATATATATATATATATATAGGTTCAAGATCCATGGAAAACCATCTTTGACTGGAAAACTGGAAAACCATATTAAATGCACATGTTCATTACGGTAAAATGTTGAATTTAATGCACAACTACAATATACATATGTTCAAATGTGTATAATTATTGACTAGTTCACATAATTTACATGTTCATTAGGATAAAATGTTCCATTTCATGCAAAATAACAATATGCACATGTTCAAATGTGCAATATGCATGAACATGTGTATATTACGCATTTTTGCATTAAATTAAACATTTTGTCTTAACGAACATGTAGATGATATGAATTAGTTAATCATAATGTAATTTTGAACATATGTATATTATAATTTTACATAAAATTTAACATTTTATCATAATGAACATGTGCATTTGATATGGTTTCCAGTTTTCCAGTCTAATATAGTTTTCCATGGATCTCGACCCTATATATATATATATATATATATATATATATATATATATATATATATATATATATATATATATATATATATATATATATATTATATAGACCAAGGTTCTTTTGTGAACAAGATAAATGTTGTGAACATTGTGAACTAATGAGATGTTGACCCATCAGCAATAATTAAATTAATTAATTATTGTTCAGTTAACTGCATTTAAGGGTACATTAGTCAATAACAAAATAATCAAATCCAATGCTAGATATTTACGGATCAGGAGTTCCGTTTACTTGGGGATTATTTTCTGTTCACATCATATTGTGAACATACCAGGCACATGACACACAAAACCACTATATTTGATGCCACTATAAATTAATGTCTTTATATACAAAACCATTATATTTATCAATTACCATAATTTTTAATCAACATCAGATTATTAACAAAAAAGACATATAACATCTTTTTTTTTGGGATAATTACTAAAATAGCCAAATCTCACACCTTTATTCACTTTTTAGCCATTTTATATACATTTTACCAAAATAGCCACAATTTACGTGACCACATTTACGTGATAGCCACAATTTACGTAATTTGTACTTTTTTTCATTTTTTTAATGCATTACGTTACAAAAGGTGTTTGGTCATGTAAATTGTTGTACTTGGTCACGTAAAGTGTGACAAGACATCCCACCAAACGTTCATGGGGAAGGAGCAAAAATGGTCACGTAAAGTACAACAATTTACGTGACCAGACACCTTTTGTAACGTAATGCATTAAAAAATGAAAAAAAAGTACAAGTCACGTAAACTGTGGCTATCACGTAAATGTGGTCACGTAAATTGTGGCTATTTTGTTAAAATGCATAAAAAGTGGCTAAAAAGTGAATAAACCCTTGAAAAATGGCTATTTTTGTAATTATCTCTTTTTTTTTGTTTTGTTATACTCACATTACACCCACTGTAAATTGCTCAATAGTTAAACGGCACAATCAATTCATAATACCATTCCATTGATTAGTTATATTATTTTCCAAATCCAACATGATTACATGAATCCATCATCATGTATCAACTAGCTGAATACCCGTGCGTTGCTCGGGTGATGTGTGATGAAATTAATATTTATAGTTAATTTTTTTGAACGGCAAATTAATCAACTCCTATTCCTAAACTACCATTTTGTCCCAAATGGGGACTTCAGAAGTTATTTTCACTGCCTAAATTCCAACTTGTCTACGACGGGAGTCGAAGCCGTGATCCGACACTTACACATAACCTCTCATACCAAATGGGCTAAACCCCATTGGTATTAATAATTAATTGATGACACAACAAAAATTTATTTTTTTAAGAAAACTATACATTGTTTGCGAAAAAATGTTACTTATATTAATCATTAATATGAATTATTACACATAATTATATTTGAAGTCTATACATATCTAGTTTAATACATGCGAGTTGATCAAAACACTGATTTTACTTAAAAAAAATTATGTATAAGAATGAAGTATATAGAAAAAATAATAATAATATTTTACAATAAAATGAAAACCCATCATTTTCCTCCAACTAATATACAAACACGTATTTCCAAAGTATTACTTAATTACAATATCGTCTAACATAATTTTATAATAACATTTTATTCAAACTAATTAATAAAATGTTATCAAACAAAAGCAGTTATTATAAAAAAAATTTAATTTATCTTAATAAAATCACATTGAACAATTTAAACGGAAAATGAAATATTCCATTGGCTAAATATTTATTTAAAACATTATCGCTTCATTATTAACGAAGATCTTCATTGTTCTTCATGGTATACTGAAAAAATATTAAAACATGTGTTAATTTTGAAGCATTAATACTTAAACAACACAAAATAATGAGAAACATTAAATGTCAAATATGTATCTGATGTTTGAATTAGGGATGACACAATTTTGACCCAACAGACGGGATGATAAAAATGGCTCGTAGTAAAAAAAGTAAGCTAGCACATAATTTTTTCTAAATAATAAATGTCATATGTTTACCTATTTTATAATATATATGCTGATTAAAAAACTACTTTTATATATTTATCTGCCCTATTTTATATGTTTATTAAACTGAATCATCAATAAAATTTAAATCTAAATGTTATCTCATCAATACTTATCTATATATTTAATTAAAAAATTTCCATTTGCTTATAAATTTATTAAAAATAAATAAACATTATATAAAATTATTAAATTTTAAAAAAGTAAACAAACGATATATAAAAATGTATTATATATTTTGTTTATTACTTTATTATAATAAAATATAAAATATTGTTTTATCTAAAAACTAAAATTTTAATATATATATATATATATATATATATATATATATATATATATATATATATATATATATATATATATATATATATATATATATATATATATATATATTGATGAAAAATTTAGAATAATCAACCATTCATATCTATTTTATAAAAGGGCAAATGACCAAAAATAGTAACAAGTTTTGACATTGTTATCATTAATAGTAACATTATTAATTTTTTATCATTAATAGTAATAATTTTTTATTTTTTTGATCAATAATAGTAATGGGTGACCTGTAAACCTGTTTAGCAGGTCACCAACTTTTCAGTTATCAAAAACAGTAACATCTTTTCAGATTTTTATCAATAATAGTAACATATCAAACTAAAAACATAATTTTTTTTATTTTATTAAGTTTTCTAATGTTTCATAAACACCAAAATAAACCAAATTTTTATTCCAATTATTTTACGGATATATAATATTCGATTGTTTATTCACAATTATATATAATATGAATGAAAAATACTGTGAATCATTTCAATTTTCACTTTTTCTAACAAAAAACAACGAACAATCATTTTCTTAGTTTTTCCAAATAAAACAATACAAATTGTTCCATTTTTTAGCTTTTTCCAATCTAAATGGATAACAGTTTTTTTATTTATAAAACAAAAAATCAAAATGAGTCTCAATATTTTTCATTCATAAAGCTACAAAACACAATGAGTCATGATTTTTCCATTCATGGAAAAACTAAAAAATGAGTGGGTTCCAATACTTTTTCATTCGTAGTACTATTCATTTGGAATAAAAAAAGTACAAATTGATCAGCTTTTTAATAAATTACAGACAAAATTGATTACAAACTATACAACTTTTAGCTTTATTGAATGAAAAATTACGATCCAATCATGTTTTAGATTTTTTTTACAAAAAACTATAAATCATTTTGATTTTTCGTACAAAATAATTCCAACTCATTTATTTTTGTGTTTTTAACAACGAAAAAACTATGAATTATTCCAATTTATAGTTTTGCCGAATGAAAAATATTGTAATCCATAAAAACGATACATAACCACTTGTACGAAACTATAAACTAAAATAATTCATAGTTTTTTCGTTGTTAAAAAAATTAATGAGTTGCAATTATTTTGTACGAAAAATCAAAATTATTAATGGTTTTTTGTTAAAAAAATCTAAAACATGATTGGGTCGTAGTTTTTCATTCGGGAAAGCTAAAAGTTGTATGATTTGTAATCAATTTCGTTTGGAATTTACTAAAAAGCAGATCAATTTGTAATTTTTTTATTCCAAATGAAAAGTACTGCGAATGAAAAAGTATTGCGACCCATTCCTTTATTAGTTTTCTATGAATGGAAAAATCATGACTCATTGTGTTTTATAGTTTTATGAATGAAAAATATTGAGACTTATTTTGATTTTTTGTTTTATCAATAAAAAAACTATGACCCATTTAGATTGGAAAAAAACTAAAAAATGAAACGAATTGTATTATTTTATTCGGAAAAACTAAGAAAATGATTGTTCGTAGTTTTTTGTTAGAAAAAGTGAAAATTTAAATGATTCACAATATTTTTTGTGAACTCATATTTCTAGCAATTCATTCATATTAAACAATTCACATGAACAACTATCAATCAAACACAATCTATTGAATGATTATAGAGAGAAATATTACATTGAGGTTTTGGTGACTTGCACAGCAAACTTCTATTCTCTCTCTACTGTTCAACATGCATGCGTATTCCCTATATTATTCTCTATATTATATAGTCAACTGAACTATATATATACACAATTTACAACTATTGTGTATTTACAATAAAGCCCCTGAACTTTATATAATATAATTGTTTCATCTCTATTATTTATTCCCAACATTCTCCCCCTTAGAGATGAACACAATTATTAAAAGTAAAATTCATTTGAACTCTACAAATGTTGTCCCTAACATTTTTTCATTCATATTATATATAATTGTGAATAAACAATCGAATATTATCTATCCATAAATATTCGGAATAAAACTTTGGTTTATTTTGGTGTTTATGAAATATTAGAAATCTTAATAAAATTAAAAAAAATTATGTTTTTAGTTTGATATGTTACTATTATTGATAAAAATATGAAAAGATGTTACTATTTTTGAAAACTGAAAAGTTGGTGACCTGCTAAACAGGTTTACAGGTCACTCATTAATATTATTGATAGAAAAATAAAAAGTTGTTACTATTAATGATAAAAAAATAAATAATGTTACTATTAATGATAAAAATGTCAAAACTTGTTCATATTTTTGGTCATTTGCCCTTTATAAAACTATAAAAATAATAATTTTGAATAATTAATGTTTAATTGTAATATGTATATGTAAATAAATATCCCATTATTTTATGCAAGTTTGTTAGTTTGATAAGATTGCTAATTTTATCCCATTATTTTCTGAATTTTAACAAATTATATTGCGCCAAATCAGCAACATTAATTTTCTCAATTTTTGCCAATCATATTGTGCCAAATCAGCCTTAAAAATAGGAATTTCTACCAATAATATTGTGACACGTGAGCATTTTTCTCACTGCTCCGTCAGCAATATATATATATAATATACTCCCATTCCTGAAAAGCTTGTTCCCTAAAACCATCAACTTTTATCGTAAACATAATCTCCTAACATACCCTTCGTGTCACTACCACCACACACTAAAAAACAACCATACATAAATAAAACATATTTATACTTGGTTTGCGATAATATGATCACTGATATTACCATGTTGCAATGCAAGGAGGTTGCGATAAAGAAATTCTATCCAAGCCTTATTGGGTTCATATGTGACTTGACTGACTAACTTTCTCAAAAGTTGACATGTTGTTTACGAACTCAGACACTCGGTGAAGAACGTGGAGTCGGTAGGGAAACTTTTAGATTAAAAAACACATTGTGGACTACCATTCATTGGATTAAAAAAATACATTGCGGACCGACATTCATCGAATTCAAGAGATGCTTCGGTTTCAAAGGATTCACGACTTAACATCGGATTTAAGAGATGCTTCGACATTCATCGGATTCAAGAGATGCTTCGGTTTCAAATGATTCACGACTTAACATCGGATTCAAGATATGCTTCGACATTCATCAGATTCACGAGATGCTTCGGTTTCAAATGATGCACGACTTAACATCGTATTCAAGAGATGCTTCAACATTCATCGGATTCACGAGATGCTTCGGTTTCAAAGGATTCACGACGTAACATCGGATTCAAGATGCTTCGACATTCATCGGATTCAAAAGATACATTACGGACACACATTCATTGGATTCAATGGATTCATTAGGTTCATTGGTTTAATTTTATCAAAAAATTCGTTCGGTTCATTAGCTTCATTAGGTTCATTGGCTTAATTTTAATTATCAAAAATTTCGTTAGGTTCATTAGATTCATTAGGTTCATTGGTTTAGATTAATCAAAAATTTTATTATGTTCATTAGATTAATTTAATAAAAAATTTCATTAATTAAACTAGTCAATTTCTTAAAATTCATGGCCTTCAAATTAAAAAACTTAATAGCATACGTTGGGTTTCATACTAAGAATTTCATATTATTCATTTAATATTTGAAAAATATGGAAATACAATATTGATATGAATGAATTATAGGTGGCATAGATTTCGGTGAACCCTCCTACAAATTAGGGTGGAAACAACCGTCACATTCTTGTTCCATTTTTGCCCCTGACTCAAATTTTTTTTGATTCTTTTAATTAGAATATGTAAATATTGATGTGTATTAATTTCATTGGTTCACATTGTTCACAATAGATCCTGTCCCTATATATATATATATATATATATATATATATATATATATATATATATATATATATATATATATATAGGGGTGAGTTCAATGGAAAACCACTATGCACCTGAAAATTGTGGAAACCAACACGTACCGTCCGATTTGGTGCATTACATGAAAAACGCGGTGGCATGATCGTAAATAAGGTGATGCATCACGCGGGATTTTGATGCATCGCGCGGAAAATTTGATGCATCACGCAGAATTTTGATGCATCACGCGGGGAATTTGATGCATTTGTGGTGGTGCAGTGCGGTTTTCACAAGTTTTCAGGTGCATTTTGGTTTTCCATTGAACCTCCCTCTATATATATATATATATATATATATATATATATATATATATATATATATATATATATATAGGGATGAGATCTATTGTGAACAATATATATTTTGTGAACATTGTGAACCAATAGAAACTTGACACGTTAGAAAATGAATATGATTATTATATTTAAATAAAATGCAGGTCATAGGGGCAATTTAGTAATCCATAATATTCTGGAATTGGGATAAGAGAGACAATCTGGTACGTTCCGAGAGAATAGGGTTTTTGATAAACCTGAATCCTCTGTCAAGATTAATCCAAAATGCTTCAGCTCGTGGAAGTTAATTTTATAAATACGAGTTACCTGCATTCAATCGCATGTGTATTGAATTTGCGATTAGGGTTTCTACGGTGCCTTCTTGTAGTTGCAGTAATTCCAGAGCATCAAGAAAGGTAATTTTGTTTAAAATATTGTCTTTTGCGTAATCTTTTAAACATTCGAGACTAGCATTCAGATATTGATTTGTGCTTCAATTGAATGATTAGTTGGTATCTATGGATGCTAGTAAACAGATGGAAGATAAATCCAGAGGGAATCATCCAATGCAACCTCTGGAAGTCGAGGATTATGATCGAGAAAAAAGACGAGTTAAGGGGAAACAAGTGGTTATAATCGAGGACTCACCAGTTGTATCAAAGCGAGGTATGATTGATTAGTACCAATGTAAATGAATATGAACGTATGTGAGTATTCAGATTCTATTTTTCGCTTCTCTCGAATCCTGGGAATTTTATATGTTGTTAATCGTAAGTTTATATGTAATGTGGTGAACCTAATGAATCCTTTGCATTATGTATATACATGAACCCCCTGGTGAACCTAATGAATCCTGTGCACTGTATATACATGAACCCCTGGTGAACCTTATGAACCCTGTGCACTGTATATACATGAACCCCTGGTGAACCTTATGAACCCTTTGCACTATATATATGTGAACCCCTGGTGAACCTAATGAACCACTTGCACTATATATACGTGTAATGCGTAGTGAACCTAATGGACCACTTAGCATTATACATATTTATAAAGTGTTGTTTATTTAATAAAAAATAGTGAATAAATGCATATATAGAAAACATAAATGAAGTTGTTTCTACTTGAGTAGTTCCTATGGCATCTAAGTTGATTTTACTTGAGTAGTTCCTATGGTTTAAATTGAAGCGTCTGCAACTTTTTACAAAATCAACCAGACCATAAAGTGCATACAAAATCAACCTGTACGTGCTACATGTGGAAATCATGATTTTGACCTGTTAGTCTTATATCAACAAATTGAGATTTGAATTAGATTTGTAAAATAGTTGAATATATAGAAAACATAAATAAAGGTGTTGTAAATTAAGGTTCATAACATGAGTAAGTAATATTTCAATCATATCAATTCAACAAAATCCACTAATTTTTTAAACTATTAATTGATTAAAATGCTTACATGTTAAGAAGATGGCATTCCATGTCTCAATCATTTAGTAATTGGTCAACCAGTCGAATCATCTGCATCTGATGAATCTTTGATGGTATATATGTTTGGCACATTGTTTTTCTGGCCTGCAGATGCTGATTTTTGAATCCTCTGCCATTGTTGAAGCATGTGCAGACTGTATACATGCTACAATTAACTATTTTTTTTTTTTGAATCCTTTGCATCTAATGTATCCAGTATGTTATATATGTTTGTCAAATGGTTTCTTGGTAACCTAATGGATCCTTTGCACTATATATACATGTAATGCGTAGTGAACCTAATGAACCACTTAGCATCATACATATTTATAAAGTGTTGTTTATTTAATAAAAAATAGTGAATAGTTGCATATATAGAAAACATAAATGAAGTTGTTTTTACTTGAGTAGTTCCTATGGCATCTAAGTTGATTTTACTTGAGTAGTTCCTATGGTTTAAATTGAAGCGTCTGCAACTTTTTACAAAATCAACCAGACCATAAAATGCATACAAAATCAACCTGTACGTGCTACATGTGGAAATCATGATTTTGACCTGTTAGTCTTATATCAACAAATTGAGATTTGAATTAGATTTGTAAATTAGTTGAATATATAGAAAACATAAATAAAGGTGTTGTAAATTAAGGTTCATAACCTGAGTAAGTAATATTTCAATCACATTAATTCAACAAAATCAACTAATTTAATAAACTATTGATTTATTAAAACGGTTACATGTTAAGAAGATGGCATTCCATGTCTCAATCATTCAGTAATTGGTCAAGCAGTCGAACCATCTGAATCTGATGAATTTTTGATGGTATATATGTTTGGCACATTGTTTTTCTGGTCTGTGGTCTGTCAGATGCTGATTTTTGAATACTCTGCCATTGTTGAAGCATGTGCAGACTGTATACATGCTACAATTAATTACTTTTTTTTTGAATCCTTTGCATCTAATGTTTCCAGTATGTTATATATGTTTGTCAAATGGTTTCTTGGTAACCTAATGGATCCTTTGCACTATATATACATGTAATGCATAGTGAACCTAATGAACCACTTAGCATCATACATATTTATAAAGTGTTGTTTATTTAATAAAAAATAGTGAATAGTTGCATATATAGAAAACATAAATGAAGTTGTTTTTACTTGAGTAGTTCCTATGGCATTTAAGTTGATTTTACTTGAGTAGTTCCTATGGTTTAAATTGAAGCGTCTGCAACTTTTTACAAAATCAACCAGACCATAAAATGCATACAAAATCAACCTGTACGTGCTACATGTGGAAATCATGATTTTGACCTGTTAGTCTTATATCAACAAATTGAGATTTGAATTAGATTTGTAAATTAGTTGAATATATAGAAAACATAAATAAAGGTGTTGTAAATTAAGGTTCATAACCTGAGTAAGTAATATTTCAATCACATTAATTCAACAAAATCAACTAATTTAATAAACTATTGATTTATTAAAACGGTTACATGTTAAGAAGATGGCATTCCATGTCTCAATCATTTAGTAATTGGTCAAGCAGTCGAACCATCTGAATCTGATGAATTTTTGATGGTATATATGTTTGGCACATTGTTTTTCTGGTCTGTGGTCTGTCAGATGCTGATTTTTGAATCCTCTGCCATTGTTGAAGCATGTGCAGACTGTATACATGCTACAATTAATTACTTTTTTTTTTAATCCTTTGCATCTAATGAGTCCAGTATGTTATGTATGTTTGTCAAATGGTCTCTTGGTAACCTAATGAATCTTGTGCAACTATAATATATTCGTAGAATCTAACGTATCCAGCAATATGCATCATACAGATTACCAAATCAAGTTTGAATCATTATTTGAACATTGACGGTGCATTTTTTTTGTGGTTACATGTGCATATTATGAAATTACATAAACAGGGAAAGAGAATGAGTTTGGTAGTGATGATTATGATCTTGATTTATTTAATCATGGAGTTAGAGATGAGAACACAGAAGGAATAGAAACACGGGCATTGAGGACACGCATGTGTACCAGACGAATGGTCCAAGCTTTGAAGGGAATGAATACAGAGCAACATAGGGTAGTAAAAGAAATGGGGTTTCAAGAGATTCTAAATTTCCGAATATCTGAAATACCACACAACTTAGCATTTTGGCTAGTTGAAAGGTTTAGTAGCATGACATGCTCATTAGAGTTGCCAAGCGTGTCGTTGCGAATAACAAAGGAAGATGTACATGAAGTATTAGGGATACCTATTGGTGGAAGCAGAATACGTAAATTAGAAAGATGCGATGGTAATAATGAACTAACAAAAGGGTGGAGATCAATGTTTGGAAGTAAGCAAAAAATCAACTTGACAGATGTTGCTGAAAAGATAGAAGCAGAAGATGCAGCTGAAGAGTTTTTTTGGTTGAACTTCCTAGTAATGTTTGTAACTTCAATGATAGAGGGTATATCTAGCGGCACAGTCAATCAACGGTTCATCTCATCAATGAAGTCTGTTAATAATGTGAAAAACATGGACTGGTGTGACTATGTTTTGGAGTCGTTAGTAAAAGGCAAGGAATCATGGAAAAAGGAATCACGTAGCTCATACTACTTGGGACCCATTGCGTTTTTGACGGTATGTGAGTACAACATAAAGTATATTTATCTTTTTTACATGTAACTTATTTATTTAAATTTATTAATGCAGCTGTTTTATGTGAATGCAACTGTTTCGGAACGAGTAGCAGTGCCGATAAATAAGCCAATTTTTAGAGGGTGGACAGATGGTTTATTAAAAAGCAGGGAGACAGAAGAAATAGAATTAGGTGGGTTCGGTTTGCTAAGGATGAAGGAGGGAAAGACATTGACACATGCAGAAGGTGATGTTGATCACGTGGATCTTGAGTTGTTGGCAGACAGAATGCATGGAATAGAATCTGAAAAACAAAAAAGAAAGGTAGAATGGGCAGAAAGCAGTGTAAAGAATGAACAAAAAATTGCAAAGAGAGGTAAATTTAAAATCCTTTATTAATTGTTACTATGTAACGTTTTACTAACATGTTAAATGAATGTCATGAAAGTTGTGTTTTTGACTGACCGGTAAACAGATGAGGCTGGATGCAGTTATCGACTTCCTAATGAAACTTTGAATTACAGCGGAGAAGACAGTGAAAGTGATGAAGACGACTATCAAGCCGGGACAATAAAAAAGGAAGAGGTAAAAGTCGCTTCTTTTTTTGGTTATATGATTCAATGTTTAGTGTTAATATGAAAAGATAATATTATTTACAATAAGAAATGGTTATGAATTTTTGTAGATGATGAAGAAAAGATTAACCAATGCACTCGAGTTGATATGGGACGTTCATAAAGAATTTGAAACTAAAATGAAACAAGCCTTGAAAACGTTCCCTGGTGATAAAGAAATTGAGGGCATTAAATGTTTAATGGAGGATAAGTTAATGATGGCATACAATAGAAGCAAAGATATACTAGGCATTGAGGTCTACAAAACACCAATGAATGAAGAGAGTGCGCCATTGTTCACCCAATGGTTGTCAGATGATGAGATTATTGAATCAATGGAAAGAATTGAGAAGGAAAAAGCAGTTGTAGTATCAACAAATGATTACGAGTCACCACTTCCAATCCGAACAATAAGCTTTGAATCACCAGAATCAATGCCATCATTTGATCTGCATCTCTCACAGGACTACGATTCAGGTGATATAAATGTTGATTCAAGTCTAGATAAGGAAAAAGTAGATGGTCAATGTAGTGTACAAGGAACAAAACCTGGCATTTCAATATTCACCGGAAATCCAATAAGATCTACAGGTAAACCACCGCGTCCTACTCGAGTTACGAAATTGCCAGATTCAATGAAGTCTCCTTATGTGCAACGAATTGTGTCGCTAACGGAGAAACTATCAACACATGAAAAACGAGTGTCCGAATATTTTTTTGCAATGACAGGATCAAAAGAGTACGCTACTAATTTATTTTTAAAAATATATCTAGGTATATGAAAATGATTTTGTGAACTAATTTAAAACCATATATTTTGCTTTTGTAGTGACATTGTATACGATACTGGAAAAGGAGATGAATGTTTTAGGCATTCACTGGAATCATTAAGACCAGGTATTCATGTTGATGGAAGGGTGGTGAACACGTGGAGCACAATATTGACTGCAGAAGAGAAATTGAAAAGTAGCTCGTCAGTGAGCCGAGTCTTTTTCTCGGTATATGTCTTTGTAAGTATCTGGTGAACATACTATGATATAATTAGATAATGATGGTTGTATAAGTTTGTGAAAAATGTTGACAGACTGAGAAAATGATGCGTGATGCAAAAGATGCAGTTGGTCTATATTCCGAGTTCAAGGATAGGATTGAGATGGATCTTGAGTTTTATGAGAAGCCTTTAACGTTAAAGCAAGAGCAACTGGTATGTCTTTAATCATTGTCATTCAGTTTAATGGTAGCTATTTTGGAGTCTGATACAAAATATCAATGAATTGAAAAAATATTAATGGTTATTAAATATGTGCATGTGTAGATGTTCTTCCCAATTGAAAGGGAATCATTTTACTACGTCATTACTGTTGATTTAAAAAGAGGTAAAGTATACATTCTAGATGAAGGGAAGAATATGAACTGTGATGTATTAAAGTATGGAAATCTGCCGAACCTCCTTGTAAGTTGATTAATAGTAGTTCATTAATCCATACTATTAACATATGCACTGAGAGCTTGTTTGAAACTTGGATTGCAGTTGGAGTGTTTGAATAAGTACTTAAAGGAGGTAAGGCACCCTATGGGAGGTAGAATAGATGGTAAGAAACCAAAGAGACTGGAGATGAAGTGGAGGACCGAACGTAATGGGCTAGACAGTGGAGTGTTCACCATGCGCCACATGGAAACATTTAAAGGAGACAATGTGCAACATTGGGATTCAGGGTTAAAAGTTGAAGGAAACGAGCAACGACAACAAATAATTGAACTAAGAAGAAAGTACATAACTAAAATATTGATGAGTGAGTCTAATCTTGTGAAGAAGACGCTAGTCGAGGAAACCATGGAGTATATGAAATTGGACGATGCAACGAAGCAGCAATTAAAGGCCGGAGCTATTGAATGACATGCACATAGAATAAAGTGAAATTCAGATTAATAACTATTATTTCATTCTTAACTATATTTCCGTTTTCGTATTTCATACAATAATGTTATTTGTGTATTCGTAGAGGAACAAGGGAAACGGTGGTTGATAATGTTGGTTCGAATTGAATTTTTCTGGTTATCTAATATTTTTTTTTTAATATTTTTTTGATCCACATGCGCTATTGGTCATATAAGCTTAATTGTAAAGTTCACCTGTGCATTCTTACTTTTACTTTCCATGCACTGGTACATGTAGCAGGCTTCATGAGCTGATGCATTGTGTTGGGTATTCCGAATATTGATACAAGGTTGATCTATCTATCTATCTGATTAGATCATTTCAACCAACGAAATTATTTGGCTTTGTTTGGCAGATTCAGTATGATCTATTCAGTTCTGGAATCTACAATCTTACCAGCTATAAATTGCATATAGTAGACATTATTATAGATTCTGGAACCCATGGTTGTGGTTTTGATAGCAGCACTGGCAATCATCAAGCAACATCTTCCAATAAAAAAATATATGAAGTTCTACATATCTGCCACTTAAGTAGGAAGAATACAATAATCAGATTTAGTAACCACAAAAGATCAAACTAACATGTCTGCGTCTATGCAACAAGACATCGTTACTTGGTGTTTAAAGATTATATTGACCTTGAAGAATAAAATATGGAACTCTATGTATTTTAAGAAGTGAAACATAAATTATGGTTGCAAAAAGAAACATAAGTTAATATATCAGATTCTTGTAAGTACATAACAGATGCACATTAAAAGTTGTATAATATTAAGTAAAAAAGTAAGTTCTTTGTTCCTGGCTAAATCTGTTATAAGGTTAATTAAGCATATGGTTCACAGGGTTCGAAACGAAGATATTGTTAACAATTATTTGCGACAATAAGGGTATGCAAAATATGTAACCAGGTTCACGAGATTCAAAGTGTTCAATATATTCAAGGATTATAGTTGCGTCTTTTGAAACCACATTGTAAATAAAATTTCTAGAAAGAAGTTCAACACTTTTAAGGGGACATCCATATCAAACTGTAACTAGTGTTGCCGAGTTTAGAATTGAACTATTTTTTGAGTGTATTAGATTACATAGCAACCAACCTTGTAACGATAGTTTATGTAATTGTTTTGGCGGACTCACAAATAAACAATGAATGCCATTGAGTTGATGGTTATAAGAATTGTAAACATTATTTTGATTGTTATATGCAACATTTGAAAACATAGAAAAATAGTGATTGCAAAAATAATGGAAAAACAACGTATTTGGGTATTCACTGAAAAAAAAAGATAAATAAAAAGTATATACTAGGAAAAATTGTGAAATAATTACAAATATATGAAGTGATGATGACAGGTTTCATGAGTTTTTCTTTTGCGGGCAATTTCTGGAATCATGGAGTGCCTGTTGATTGCAATATCTACATAGACGCTCACGTTTTGTTGCATTGATTTTTGCTTCCTCGGCTTTACCAACCATGCGTTTGCGTGAACCACATCCTTTATTGCGAATGCCTTGAGGGGCGTGAATTGTTACTTCAGATGGTTTACTTGTACCAAGTAATTTAACGATGGTATCGTTAGTTGATAGTGGAACCAGCTTATGTTGAACACGGTTGTGAAATTGCTGTAAGAATGTATCATGTTCGGCACGAAACGTCTGTATGACATCGTCACTACCAAGAAAAAGGTTCAAGTAATTATCAAAGTTTTTGGTTATGTCTCGAATAATGTCTTGAAATGACTCCGGGGAAGTAACAGAGTTGGGAGGCTGACTGGCTGAGTTTAATGATGGCAAACATCCCTTAGTCCATCGATGTAAAATGTATTTTGCAGGGATCTCCTTAACGCAACTCACCCTGAGCACATAAAAGCAATGGGAACATAGATATCCCTTTCTTTCAAAGAGCTTGCAAGTACAGCACACAGTGACATTATCTTGCATAATTTTGACCTAAATGATAAAAAAACATTTAACAATTAATAATTTTTAAAATGAATATAGTGACACAAAATGAGATATGTACATAATAACTAAGCCGTTAGATAAAAAAAAAGGACCTCATTTTCATGACACATATTTGCATCCTCAGTGATATCTCTAACAACATATGTGATTATTCCATCATTTGTCGTTGAATTTATGCTAAGACAATTGTTGATAGAAGCTTCGATCTCATTTTGAACTCTTGAGAACATGTGAAGAGTATATGTATCGGATGCCTGTTTCTCAAATGTCACCTTCGTTTGCAATTCAATATGCTTGCGAGACGAGTTCAAATCGTTAAGTCGTTGTTTTGATCTTTGGAACTCCATAGCCGTCTCAAAATGACTATAAAACTCTAACAATGTAAGGTTATGGTTCATCAACTGTTGAAAAAAACGGTTTTCACTTTCTGATCGTGATGTTGTACGCATCAAGCCTGACATGTATGTGTCACGAAAGAAAGCCGGAATCCATGATATTTTAATCTTGTACATTCGTTTCAACCAGCGGTTTCGTTTCAAGCCAAACTCTTTAATCAAACTCTTCCATGCATGTTTGAAAGTCTTTGGGTCACTAGTTTCATTCCATACCAAAGTATGGAAGCGTTTTCTGAAATTGGTTTGTGAACAAATTTTTGGTCCAACCTGAGTAACCAAAAACGATATGTCATAATGTTTGAAATGAATTAGAATATAATATAAAAAAATGTATTACCCTGTTGGTTAATTTGTCCATAATATGCCACATACACAACCGGTGACGTGACATAGGAAATACATCAGCTATGGCCAACTTCATGGATGGATCTTGGTCGGTAACAACAACAACTGGTTGTTTGCCGAAAGCGTTCAAGAAAGCCCTGAGTAGCCAATTGTATGATTCATGAGATTCGGTTGAAAGCAAACCGGCACCAAAAGTGACACATCTTCTGTGGTTATCGATTCCGGTGAACGGCACAAAAACCATATTATATCTATCAATAACAATTGTGATGTAACTCATTAGTAAAAATAGTTGATTAAATACAAAATACAATTCAAGTGTTTATGAGCAACTTACTTGTTCGTCCTAAATGTAGCATCAAAAGAAATAATGTCGCCAAATGCAGTATAATTTCGTTTAGCTACTTCATCAGCCCAGAAAACTGATGCCAATGTTCCATTCACATCAGTCAAATAGTCAAATGAGAAATCAACAACACATTCCTTTTTGTATAACAACTTCTGAACTAACATTTGGGCATCGGCGTCATCAATGTACTTTAGAATATCCCTCTTGAAATTTTTAAAATCAACGACAGATGCCCCAACCTTTGAAGAACCACCAACCATTTGAGATGTAATATGATGCACTTTAGTGGGTCCAAGATTATAATTGGATAGTTGGTGCACCATTGCTTTTTGTGTGGCCTTCATTTTTCGAGTTGATTTCAAAAAATACATATCTTCAGGCTGAACCATCATATGGTTGTGCTTATCTTCGAACATATCAATAGTGTAATAACCTTTCGATGCTATATGAAAACGGACAAAAGCTTCGCAATTTGTTCTTCCACTAATCCGTTTACGTCGAGGTTTTGGGTTAGATGATTCAGTGCGACATTCAATATCTGTAGGCTTAGGATTCATACCTTGTTTATTGCAAACAAAATACTTGTGCACCACTAATCCATTTACAACCCGTGACGTGGATGCGCGGACTTCAAATCCAGACTCTATAGCATACTTCCTATATGCTTCAACTGCTTCAGAAAGGGTTTGATATGAATTGCCAATGACAGGTTTGTGGATCGATTCTGGAATCCAATATTTAGTCCCAACTGTGGACGTCAATTTAGCCACAGATGCATTGGAATTTTGGTCACATCTGGGAGCAGATACTGGTAGACGAAAAGAAACTTATATGTCGTAAACAATATGTAAGTTGTATTAGGGACATGTAATTTTCACAACTAACGCACCTGGTTCACCATCTTGGTTTAGAACATGATCACTTTGAATGTCAACATGGACTTCCTCATCGTCACTATCAACATCTGATTAAAAATAAAAAAAATCAAATAGCATAGGTTATCACAAATAATAGCCACCTGATAGTTGTTAGCATTGTAATAAAATAGTTTAATACTATACAATTGACACTCATTACTTGTTTGGAAATCATCGCTGTAGTATACTTCAGAATCATCCGAATTAAAGCAGTATTGTCCTCCTTTATCAAATTCACATTCCAATAGTTCCTTACCTGATTTGGTAGTAAGTAATGTAAATAAAAATAATCTGGAACTTGAAAACATTTTCTGAAACCTTACAAACCTTTTCCTGGTATATTTGCGGATTCATCAACATCTAATGATTGATCAGATTCATCAGAACTGGTTGGTTCATCATCAGATGAATGGGCTGACATGTTACAAACTTCCGCTGAATGTGTAATTGGTACCTAAAATGGAAAGACTACACTAACTTTATACGCATTCATGGAAAAAAATTACATAGGGCAGTAAATGTTTACATATGATATATAGTAAGCTTGCAGCGATATACTTTAGAGCCACAGGGTAGTTAGTTATGCTTTAAGTTGTTGTTCATTGTGATTTATCATCTTGGGGGTTCTACATGCACATTATCATAATCCCTGGTGAACACATGTGTTCCACATAGAAGCAAATGGATGACACACATCGTGAATAATTTATAGGTTTCAAAACTCTGCAGATGATTCAAATGAAACCATGTGACAGACCATGAAACCATGTGATAGACATCAGTATTGTCTGATGTTTTTTATGAGATCTGATTGCATGATTATCGTTGTTTAGATGAGTTTATTTTGATTTATTTCTGAATTATTTAGTGAGAAAACACATGGGATCATTGTGGTTATTGTTCATATTGTTGTTGTCTTATTGCCTGTGCATGTTTTTACACCTAATTGTTTAAATCTCATATGTAGTAAGACTGAAATTTGTAATGTTAAGTAGTGTGTCAATGTAGTAAGACAGCAATTCGTAAAATTTTAGATGTTGCCTAAGTCAATAACAGATTGAATAGCTCATTATGTGCAGAGAATTCATTCAAACCATGAGACATACCTATATAACCGAAACATGGAAGGTCATATACATTGTTATATAAAATGGAGAGCTTGGAAATAATTTAATGGGTATGTTTTGGCTGCTTGACTTTTCGTTCCTTAAACAACTTTTTGAATGCATGTTGTGTTTTTTTCTTAGATTTTGGTGTTGACTATTTCAATATTCATGTCATCATGTGTTATACTCACAGTGAGAGAGTCAAGTCTTGGACAGCCAAAGGCAAAGTGTGTCTGTTCATATCTTCAGGAAATAAATGATGCTGTTAAAGCTAAATTTATTGAACAACATCCAGTGACATTAATTGATACCAACAATTCATTTTTTTCTCTACCTTGGTTGTAGCCACCTACACTTCACTCTATGGAACCAATTGAATTTTGAACCATGCAAGAGACATATAAAATAGATGATCCATTGGATGCAGAGGATTCATCCACTAACATTTTGACCATGAAACCATGCGAGAACCTTATATAAGAATTTAGCATGCATGAAACAAAAGAAGGTACAAAATATCATCGTTGATCAATTCATCAAATTAAAATTTTAAAAACTCATAATTTAATAGACCCTTGGATGAACCGTCGTTGATAAATTCATCAAGTTTAGATGATGAGATAATAAACGACGAGCAGGTATAAAAATCGATGTAATCGACATGCATATAGAATCGAAATTGATTAACATACCTTTTTAGAACAATCGTTGCTCAAGTCTTCAAATTCAGTCGATGCCGCTGAGACAATTTACAGAGATATGAAACAGTCGAAGATTCACAGACCCTTATTGAAGGATCGTTGCTCAGCAATTCTTCACATTCAATGGATAAAAATCGTATACTTATTAATCGATTTTCGAACGATCACAAAAGAACCGACATGCATATGGAATCGATTTTCACCCCAACGAGATGTTGAAACCGTATACTGATTAATAGGGATTCTTGTTACAGAGAGGAATCCAGGAACGTATCTAATGACATTGTCAATTACAGAAATACCCTTAATAATAGATTTTTTAATTGAAATTAATTAATTAATTTATTGCTGACTTGGCAAGTTTCTATTGGTTCACATTGTTCACACTATTTAACTTGTTCACAAAAGATCTTCTCCCTATATATATATATATAAGTATATATATATTTTTTGCAAAAGTATAATAAAACGTTAATCGTGTTTTTTTGTTTATATATCTTGTTTTATATATATATATATATATATATATATATATATATATATATATATATATATATATATATAAGTATATATATATTTTTTGCAAAAGTATAATAAAACGTTAATCGGTTCTAATCGGTTCCATACCCGAAATACCCGTACCATAACCGAACCGGAACCGTGTTACAATTATTGGTTCGGTTATCGGTTGTTACAATCTTCAATTTTCGGTTCCGGTTAAATCGGTTCCGGTCCGGTTCGGTCCGGTTCCGGAACCGTTTACATCCCTAGTTACATCTTCATTTGACACGTGGGTACTTTTTTTGATATATATCATCGGTTTTTACAAAAGTTGGGTTTTTTTTCTTTAAATTTTGGTCCATATTGATCCTCCCTAATTATATTTGGGCCTCTACTTTTTTCGTCTCTTTTGAGCCCGTCTTCGTCCATTTATAATTTTATATGCTTTAAAAAGCAATGTGATATCATAATTTCTTGGTTTTATGCCCGATCCTTCGTAAGCAAGCACAGTACGGTTAAGTCCAATCCAAACTAAAAAAATTCTGGGTTTAGCTAAACGTAATGGGCAGTAAACATGTGTGTATATATAAAATATGGTTCGTGTGAGTATTTAAAAAATTGTAGAGCATTGTGCGTATCTGTAAACATACATGATTTCAAGTGTGAACATGCTACAAGAAAAAGATTTTTTTTTTTTCATATTCACATAGATACAAATAATACAATGCTATTTCGCACCTACCATTTTAAAAGTTATGTGAACGTAAAAAAATTATATGAACATGTTTAGTGTGAACATATGTTTATAACAATTAAATTCAAGTGAACATGCATGTTTCACATAATTTTTTAGTGTGTTCTTATGTCTGATTTTTTTACATGGAGTCTTGTATAGTTAACTTAAACATAGTTATGACTTTTTTTCCCCCAAAAACATGGTTTTAAACGAGTTACCTCTGGTACTTTGCAAAACTAGTGTACTCACTTGAACCCACATATGTACACACTGAGTTTTTTTTTTTTTCCTTTTTTTTTTCATATTTTTTAGTAGAGGCAGAGTAATGGCTTCATATAATAACAAAGCCAAATTCAAGTTTGACATTGTTCAAGGCATTGAAAATATATTAAGTATAGTGTCTACTCAAAATATCTAGTATTCAATAAAATGGCAACAGAGGTTTAGCATCATCTACAACAATATGCCAATATAAAGAATTTGAATTCCAAAAAGAAAGCTGCAAAAGAAAGAAACCATCGTTTTCTAGCAGGTTAAGGAATTTTGGATTTCTTTTTACGCAATGAGCTAAATACGACTCACCCATGGGTGTTAAAAGCCTCCCAAAGTAAATTCTGTGGAGCCGGGTTTGAAAGATCGCGTGCCTGTAGAGCCGCTGTCCTTAGCGTCTTGAGTGTTGCTACATTCGCATCATAGAAGGACAAACTCATATAAGGCAGATTGTGTTTCTTGCAAAGCTCTCTCACAATCGGAGAGATTGACCTCAAGTGACACCGAGGCAATCTCGGAAACAAATGGTGCTCCAGTTGAAACTGCAGACCACCAAAGAACCAATCCATCCAAGAAGAGCATGAGATGTCGATGGTCCCACTTGTTTGTTTCTCAAACCAATCATTCCCTTTCGGTGGGCCTATGTAAACATTTGCTGCAAAATGGTTCAACGTAAATTGAACATGTTGGATGCCCGTAACACAAAAGCTGACTAACACAAAGGCCACCCTTTCTGGCCAATTCGGTAAGCACGAGACAAGAAGCGGAAACCATGTCCAGAAAACAAGGGTTCCAAGAATGTTTAGGCCTTTGTCTGGCACTTTTCTCTTCGAGAACAGCAACAGTAATGTCTGTAGATAGAGGTTGACCCTCGCGACACACATGATCGGGTAATATGAATAATGTTGGTAGCTCACAAAAAACCTAGCCAACGGATCGAATGTCAATTGTCTGCCATAGAAAACAGATGTCAACGAGTTGAACAGCTTCGAAGAGACTGCTAGCATGGGCAAGTGTTGAAGATCAGGATCGTAATCGAGGCTATTGCAAGAAACGTGATGTGCATTATGTGTCCACTTCCACCATGCAATGCTTATCCCTGTTATACAATTTCCAATGAAGATCCCAGCAAATTTGTTCCACCCACGAGTCGTCATCATCTGGTAATGCCCGGCATCATGACCCAAATAAGCAATTTGCATCCACGCTAACCCCAGTAGTGCCCCAGCAAGCATATGAACCCAGAAACTACTGGAGTATACTACTCCGTATACACATGCAGAGAGCAGCAAAGACACGAAACAAAGCGAGTAAATTACACCGTGCCCTTTCTTCTCAAACATCCCGGCCTTTGCAAACTCAGAAGCTAGTTTCCTATAGTCTTTGGAAACATCCGAAACGTTGTAATCCTTTAAGTGATACCCAGTGAAGAGTTTGTCAAGGTGTTTCCATGCGGTACCAGGATGAAACGCGATGAATGCATCAGTCACATCCTGGCCGGCAAGATTCAAAAGCGGAATATCTCCACCAGGGTGTTCTTTAGCCCACTCTGTAACATTGTAAACTTTACCCTGAATGGAGATCCACAGGTCAGCAGCCTTGTTATGTTTTCGTAATTCTTCTGATGTTATATACTTCTTTCCATCAGCCATTGAATTCAACACTGGAAAAGAAACAATGTATGCCAAATAAGGATTAGCATGAACTGAATAAAAATAATGAGGCAAAGTAATAAAATAAAAAAAACTTAGTTTGATTTTGACTCATCAATGGGGGTGCTCCTTTGATATCATAAATTTAGGGGAGTCTAAATGGACCCCCAATTATCTCAATGGACCCTCTATTCTATTTTTTTTTTTTTAAACTTAATCATTACAAAATGAGTCTATGTTTTTTCTAATTTGTTCTGCCCCATGCACCCTCCCATACTTAAAAGTTAAAACCGATAGATTTGTTTACAAAATTTGTTATTTATAAAAGGGTGTGACAGATGCCACATAAGTCCACAAAAGAGACGTGTCTAGGGGACCCATTGAACTTATTTAAGGCTGTAAAACGAAAATTAATCTCTATTTGTTTAAAATAATAGACAAAGGTTATATATATATTTCAAAAAATACCTTCTAGACAACCCATAGTGGGGGCATGCGCATATGCTAAAAGAGTGCTAAACGATAAGAAATTAGATATTTTTGCAGGCCTGGCAGTCATAAGCCGGACTAAATCAATTAATAATTAATGTATAAATAATAGGAGAACAAGAAAAAGCATGCGTTGAAACTTGAAAGTGACTTTTCAGACGAAATTTTCTAGGAATTAAAAGCATGATGATAAATTCCTTAATCAGTTGATTCTTTCTTTAAAGGAACCCAGTTATCTATCATCCAAACGTACGGAAAAGATTATGAACGAGAACAAACATTGGCAAGACCCAAGATTTGCCCTTGATAAAGTAGAAAAGCACCACCATTTTGCCAGTTGATATAAATCAACTTTGTATGTAAACGTTGCTTTAAGATCATCTCGTTCATACCATACCAAAAAAAAAAGTTATCCAACCACCACCATATGGAAGAATCAGAAAAACTGGAAGGAGATGCAAAATATAATATTTTTAGGATTCAGAAGCCATAGCCAAAAGGGCTGAAGTTTTTGCTACCAACCCATTCAGGCACCCGAGGTAATTCATAAGATATGAAAGCATCCTCCACTGGTTTATCTGAAAATAACCTGACTATTTACAAAAACTCAGCTAGGCTAGGTGCATAGTTTAGTCATATTATCAGCGAGAAGACACACGTTAATAAACCAATCCCATTATAATGCATTCAGGAGTAACATGATAAATTAGGCAGAGAAACAGAGAGAACTTAGAAAAAACTCAATGATTTCTTAAATATACGGTATGATTTCTTGTAGAGTTGTAGGAGAGAAATCAATCTTCAGCCATAAATCAAGGGAAGCGCTTTTGTTCTTCCTAGTACGACAGATTGGATCTAGAATTCTAGTTTGATGATGAAAGTAACACTTTACGAACACAGAAAGTCCGACCGGATCTCCGATCCCGATCCGACGAGGAGAACGCATATCAGGAACAACACATACACACAAGTATAAAATAGCACTTAATTCACCGTGTGTATAACAATGATGATAAAGGAAACGAGGAGCTTCGCTTGATTCTAATATAAGTTTTCTTACTCTGTTGTTACTCAATACAACGACATTGCTAAAATGAGGATTGTATAACGATTGAGAAATGAACTGACATAGCCCGAATTCAACAATATTGCTAAAATGGTTAAGAATGCCAAAAAAAACAAACAGATCCGCTTTTATCCCTCCATAACCAAATAAACAATGCAGAAATGGAAGTAAACATATGAAATTTGATTGTATGATAAGTGAAAAGGAAGATTAACCTTCAATGACAGAAATGGAAGGAGAAATCATCGTGGAATCTTCACACACCATCCGAATCGTGATCGTCGTCCAAAAGTGTCAAATTCTAGGGGAATATATACATAAACAGAAGCAACGACAGAATGTGGAGTGAAGAAAAGAGAAGATAAGAAATGGGTTATAGAGATAGGAAAAGAATGGGGAATCTGTGGGGTTTTTGCACCCTAACGGTACAATGGCAATATACTATATAGGAAGAAGGAAGGAAGAAAGGACTGTTTCGGGGAGAAGAAATCAACGATTAACATCGAACGGTCCGCTGAAATTGATGAGTTGAGCGCGTAATGTAGCGGATAACTCCTCCTCTGCTATTGCCTGTACCTTACCACCTTCCCACGTACTCACGCACATTGCAGGCTTCGCTTTTCAATATCTTTTATATAAAATTAGTTTATTATCGGTGTACTACACCCGTGTTGTGTTTAAACTTTGATGGTTGAAGATAAAAAACTTCAATAAGAAGCTAAAAGTAGGAAAACACGATTTAAGATAAGATCAGACTAAGAAAATTGAAATATAAGAAGCGATATTCATAAGTTTTTAAAAAAAGAAACCCTAGTAAAAGAATTTTTTTAATAAAAAATTACTATAATTTTATTAATAGAAATAGGAATGGCAACGGGGCGGGTTCAGAGCGGGGATTGGTCCCCTCCTTCCCACCCCATTCATCATCGGGTTTCTTATAGGGATCCCCACAGGTTTCGGGCCCCCATTGGGTACCAAATAAGACTCAATTCCTCGTTAGTGTCTTTCGTTTCCCATTTACATGTACAAATCCGAACCTAAAACCCGTCTAAAATATTAAAATTGATAAAATTTCTAACGATATCAGATATCTTTTTAACAATAAAATATAAAAATGTATATGAAATATAACCAAATAAAACTAAATAACAACACACTTGCATTATCGCAGATAAAGAATAACGATACAACTACATTAACAACCAAAATTACGTAGATATTAATCATAGGTTATTTATATATTTATAACATAATTAAAGAAAGAATGTATATCTATATGTGTGTGTGTCTCTTAGCGGGGCCCCCCATCCCCAACCCGTACCCAATAAAATTCCCGATAAGATCCCCAAATTCGTCCCGAAAAGTTCGGGTTTCCCCATCGGGTTCCGGGGTTTTTGTCATCCCTAAATAGAAATTGTAGGATACATATGTCCTATCCTCATTAATTCAAGTGACAGTCTATTTAATTGGTAAGGTGCATGTAATTACTCTTTTAATAGAATAATTTTTTTGAACGACAAATTAACCTATTACTAATCCTACAATACTCCTTTGTCTCAAGTGGGGACTTCATACTTATTTTCACCATCTATATTCAAAACTTGCCACCGACGGAAATCGAACATGTAACCTCTCACTTAGATATCACCCTCATATCAAATGAGCTAAAATAATTATAATAAATTAAGTTAACATAAATGTATTATACATGTCACCACCAATTCATGTATATAATTTATACATTTATGGTATGTATACATTGAAGGGTTTAAAGAAAACCATCAAACTTAAAAGAATTTTAATAAACAATTATAAAGTCAAGTCTCAATATGCAATTAATGAACTTCCAAAATCAACTTGCTTGCTCAAATATCTAGACATAAGATGTATACAACTATACAATGCATATCAATGTACGTAAATAACATTACTTCAAAAAATAGTGTCTAACAACTAGTAAACTTATATCTTTATAAATAAAATGTTATGTTAATATGTTAATTATCTCACATTATCCATATTGAACTGAGAATTTATATTGGTTTCATATGAATTTTTTGATACATATTGTTTTTTCGTTGAATTCGGCTTAATATGGACAAATGCCCCCAAATACCTTTCACTTTTTATTTTGTTTTTTCTTCCATTTTGTATTCGATTTTAGCATGAAAAGAAATAAAAAGGGAAAGAACATCTTTTAGAAAACATATGCATATTGGATGAAAATCTCTCTCCTTTTTATTTTCTATTCAAAAATAAGTTGAAATTTTTGTGCTGGTTTTCTTCTTTTTATCCCCATTTTCAGGGCCGGTACAATCAATTTTGGGGCCCTGGACAGAAAATTAAAAAAGGCTTGCAATGTACAACCTTGAAGCCTAGTTCAAAATCTATGGTACGGCGAAATAGTGTTCGATCTCTAAACAAAGTTCAAAACTAATGATATGCCAAATAGTGTTCGACCTCAAAATCAAGTTCAAAATCTATGGTACGGCAAAATAGCGTTCGACCTCCAGACAACGTTCAAAACCTATGGTATGGCCAAATAGTGTTCGACCTCGAAACCGAGTTCAACCTGTGATATGGCCAAATAGTATTCAACCTTGAAACCAAGTTCAAAACCTATACTTTCCAAAAGAAAAGACTATGTAGTTGATGATCAAGCAAATAGTTTACGACTCGAAAACCAAGTTCACAACCCATAACCAAATCACATTTAAGCCACTAAATGAAGAATAAACAGAATTTTATGAAACATATGCAAGAGCAATGAAACATACTTCTTTTAAAAACATGTAAGGAAGAGAAATTATAACATTTTCATCGAGAGCCTCTTGCAAGAAACTTTGGTTTTGAATGATTCTTCTTGTTCCTCTTTCCTTGTCTTTTCTTTATTTTGTGCCAACCACTTGTTTCTTCCTACCTTTCGATTTTGCAAATGTTGTGGTCACGTCCTTCAACTTACAGCAACAACAAGGAAGATTAAAACACCATAATAAGAAAACAAATGAAAGATAAAAGTATCAAAGAAACAGATTTGGTGAAAACATCAAACAACCAAATTGAAGACATAACAAGTCACAAAGATCAAGAAACTTGTAGACTCGCTGAGAACATCAAACTATCATGAATGAAAGATTTTGAATTTCAGACCCAATCAATCAGATTGATTCTACCCCTAAAGGATTTCTATTTCAACCAAACCAAACTAATTGAATTGGTTCAATCCCGTGACTTGAGAAATCGAATTCGTTACATAAAAACACACTAATTTTGATGAATTAGAATTTAGAAAGAGTCAAAGAGATAGAGATCAACAACGTGAGGAATCAAACTGAAAATATGTTACTTATCTGTTGATTTCGAATACCCAACTGTCGCCCTCGACTTTGTCTCCGACTTTTCGCAAATCGCAAATAGCAATCGTCCCCCTAGTCTTCGGAAATCGCAGACAGCGGATGCCCTATGTGGCGACGGCTTTCAATCTTCCGAGATTATCATTTTTTTGGGCTAATTTTCATGGGCTAACTTATACATATAAACACATTTGGAAATTTTTCTGAGGCCCTTAAATTTTTGAGGCCCTGTGACAAGACCCACGTTGCCCCTCCCTTTCACCGGGCCTGCCCATTTTTCTCTCTTAAAAATATTCTAATAAATTAAAATATGTTAACAATTAAAATTAAAATAATTTCACCTCCAATTGTCTCAGGATCTACTAGATCTGACAATTCGTGTATTCGTGTCGTGTAACAGGTCAGACACGAATTTTACACGATACGAATTTGCCAAATCTGTACACGACACGAAATAAAAAACGTGTCTGGTTATCAAACCTGTACACGACACAAAAAAAATTCGTGTTACCTGTGACACGACACGCAATTTAGCCGTGTCACACATAAACACGAATAAATAACTTGTAAACAAATTAGACACGAATTTTTAACAAAAGTATGAACTTATAAATCCAAAATTCCATCTTCCAAAACATCTAATTCCAAGTTTCCAACATCCAAAACATATAAATCCAAGTTCTCACAAAATATATAATTCCAAATCATAGATGTTATTTTGAACATGAAATTAATGACTTGGTCAAAATGTTTTAAAACCCTAATTTTATTTGAATTTCGTGTCTTAGACGTGTCAGACATGTCATCTATGTCACACGTATTTTACACGTGTCTTATACGTGTTTATACAGGTAAGTTCGTGTTTGACACGTGTAAAACACGAAACACGAATTTCAAAAACAGGTCAACCTGTTTTGACACGAAACATGAATTTAGCAAACCTATACACGAAAATTTTGTGTCGTATACGTGTCGTGTCTGTCGTATCGTGTCGTGTCCCATATTGCCAGGTCTAGGATCTACCGAAGTGAAAGTTTGTACAAACACAATGTAAGTAATCGACTTTATCTATTTATAAATTTATTATCATTAATATATATATATATATATATATATATATATATATATATATATATATATATATATATATATATATATATATAGGGTTGGGATCATTGCAAAACCTTAATTTAGTGCAGAACCATAGAACCAATCTAAACCATTAGATTATAATATAACACTAGGGATAAGATGGTAATTATACAATTAACATTGAATTAATAGCAGCCTACCAAGTTTGACTGTCCACTTTGACTTTTTTTTTTACTCTTTTAATATATAATGGACATGCAGTGTTGCATCGACGTTAAATATACGATATCAAAGTGTTCATTCGACATCGAATGGTCGTATGGGTAAAAAAAATTTACGAAAAATAAACACGTAAATTTTTTTTCAAAAAAATATATTCATGACCGTTCTCGTTAAATCCACCAACTTTGACTACTAATTTTGACTATTATTTATCTCTGTTAATAATGAACGTATATGCAGTGTTGCATCGACGTTAAATATACGGTATCAAAGTGTTCATTCGATATCGAATGATCTCATGATCTCACCATGATATATTGCATCGTGGTCTGGGTAAAATTTTTTTTACGAAAAATAAAAAAATATATATCTTAACCGTTCTCGTTAAATCCACCAACTTTGACTACTAATTGTTACTATTATTTTGGCTCTGTTAGTAATGAACGTATATGCAATGTTGCATTGACGTTAAATATACGATATCAAAGTGTTCATTCGATATCGAATGATCTCATGATCTCACCATGATATATTGCATCGTGGTCTGGGTAAAAATTTTTTTACGAAAAATAAAAAATATATATCATAACCGTTCTCGTTAAATCTACCAACTTTGACTACTAATTGTGACTATTATTTTAGCTCTGTTAATAATGAGCGTATATGCAGTGTTGCATTGACGTTAAATATACGATATCAAAGTGTTCATTCGATATCGAATGATCTCATTATCTCACCATGATATATTGCATCGTGGTCTGGGTAATTTTTTTTTTACGAAAAATAAACACGTAAAATTTTTTCGAAAAAAATATATCATGACCGGTCTCGTTTTAAAGAGTATAAAATTCTCGTTTTTATGGTATAATTTTTTTGATTTAAAAATTAATAATATTAATGTTATTTTAATTTAAAGAAAAAATATATTTATTTTGCTAATGTCAATCTTTTTGCTATTTCCAATCTTTTCCTTTTTTACCCCTCCAAGAATTAAAATATCACTATTACCAATCTTTTTTTCACTAATTCCAAACTTAACTATTTTAATCAAGACCATTAGATTATTTTAATCTATGGACGATATTGGTTCTACAGTTCTACACTAAATTTAGGTTCTGCAATGATCTCATCTCTATATATATATATATATATATATATATATATATATATATATATATATATATATATATATATATATATATATGTATATATAGATTGAGGTTCGATTGAGAACTTTTGTGCATCGAATCACCATTGAGAACTTTTGTGCATCGGACTATATACCAAGGGTGCACAAAGGGCATTTATGGTATATTAAATGTATGGAATTTATTTTTGAATTTAAATGTTTTTAAGATAATTAATAGCTAAATTTGGTATGAAAATCACCATTAACTTCTTTCCTAAAATCACTTCATCTTTCTCTCTCTCCTCTCTCTTAGCTCCCTCTTGATTTTGGAAGATATGAACGATATGCATGATTTATGTTTGTATGAACGATTCATTTTGTATTTTGATGTATTTTGATTTTGGAATAGATTAACGATATGCATGATTTATTTTTGGAAGAGATGAACGATATGCAAGAAAAGATGAACGATATGCATGTATTTTGGTGTATTTTGAATTTGTATTATTTTTGTTAATTTTGGAAGTGTAATAATTAAATAAGGATTGCATAATTCCTATTTTACCCCTCCGCGAATTTCATTATGTGCACTTGATGCATAAAACTTTCTATTTAATTACCTTTTTGCCATTTGATCTAACTCACACATTCTTTTCATCCAAGGGCCAATGGAGGTTCTTTTGTGCCTCGATGCATAAAAGTTCTCATGTATAAATATATATGTATGTATGTATAAATATATATGTATGTATGTATATATACATATACATTTTTACACACATGTACATATATATATATATATATATATATATATATATATATATATATATATATATATATATATATATATATATATATATATATATATATATATATATATATATATATATATATATATATATATACTCCAATAAACTTTAAAAAATATATGCTTATATTCATTCGCTCATATATAACATGTAATAATTATACAACTAATTTACTACTTATAATATTTTTAATAAAAGTTTTTGATATTAAACTTTATAAAGTTTAAATAAGGCTTTTTTTTTCGAAAAATACTTCCCGATTCTCAAAAGCCAAATATCTATGAAACATGTAAGTAATCGACCTTAACCATTTCTAAATTTATAATTTTGTTACATTTTAATTATTTTAAAAATAATAAATTATATTTATATTTTTAGATGACACATGTAAGCGATATGATTTTAAAGTTGTTATTTATTGAATAAATATTATATTTTAAGAATCAATCGTATGCTACGTACACCTTTCCAAAATGTAAATAATAAAATAATACCTTAATACATGGCATTACCCCTAGTTAAACCTACATGACTCAGAGAGAGATATTTATATGAAAACCAATAAAGTTTTATATATTATGTTATTGACCTTCATGACGACTTCCTTTTGCTTAGCTTGCAGTATAAAAGAGCAAAGACGACCGACCTCACCAAGTTAAATAATGGTTGCAATTTCAATTCCACTTTTTGTCAATATTAGGCTTAAACAGCTCAAACTCGAATTTATGTCTTTTTTTTCCCTTTAAAATAGTGTTTATATTTCCGACTTGTAAGGGCAAGGGAAATGGGCTCAATTATAATAACAAAATACTAAATGTCCAGTTTGTCTTGCGAAATGAAATCACGGCTGACTGTAAGCAAGAATAAAACGAACAATCGTTCAGGGCCCATCAATCATAAAGACTCATTCTAAAAAAAGTTCATATATACTTAGGCCTATTAGTGATTGAACATGGTTATTGAATTATAAAGTTTTAAAATTTAACATTATCAAGTGTACAATTTTTATTCATTTATCTTTATACTATATGTAAGTTTTAAACACATGTATTTTTAGAGGGTCATTTTTAAATTTTTGTATTGGATCCCAAAAAATGATTGAGCCGTCCCTGAATCAAATTTATTTAAACTATAGTATATATTATGTTTATGGTTGAGATATGGAATGATATTTAAGGTTGACAAAATATATGGGTTGTGCAATATTAAAAATCTTAATTCCATTACAAATGGTTAGGAATGTTGAATTCCTTAATCCATAGAAATTGATGGAATGTGAATGAGATATCATTCATAAATTTTGTAACCAATAGTTTAAACAAACTATAAATAAATTTTAATTTCTTCAAATTCCATTACGTGAGCTAAACATATGGCCTAAGGATGCCTTTGGTTTGTGGAATAAAATTCGATGGAATTGAAATTCAACTTAGCTTGTTTGAAAATTTTGATAACAAAGACAAATAATTAAATATTTGTTTACTATCAAATTTTTTGTTTATAAAATTTGATTCTAATCCATACACAAATTAGATTCCAACTTACAAGCAATACTAAAAAAATATCTTCTAACCTTTCCAACCAACCACACTAATAAATAATAACGAAATTTATATTTTAATTCTTTTCAGATTTCATTTTACAAATTAAGCTACAAAAGGAGTTTGTTTTAAACGTCAAACAAAATAATGGGTTGGATTTTTCTTCACCTTTTGCATTTGGTTTATGGTGTTCAAAAATATGGAAAAGAAATAAATACAATAAATAATTTAAGGCCCATATTTTGAATTTTTGATAGCATTAATTTTGGTACTTTTGTTCTATTCGGTTTTACTGTTGTTGGTTCTAACAGTGAATAAATTTTAATAAATAATTGATTAAATAAATTTGATAAATAATTGAATATATATTTATTTATGCAAAATTATAGGGTCTTAAATTTTTTATTTTTCAGATTTTGGTTATTTATTTATTTATATATAATTTTTATAAAACCGGCACAAAGAAAAAAAAAAAAAAGAAGAAAGAAAAAAAGGGACCTAGTTTGTTAAAAACGAGGAAATTTGTCCGCGCTTCGCAGCGGAGTTTAATGTCATACGAAAAATACTAAAATATATAAAGCTAACATATTAACATACATATTTGATATTTGAAGCAAAATGTTATGTTATTTCTATTAAATATATTACAATTTTTTTGAAATGATGCGTTATTGACTTTGAATACTACGTTCGATTCCAAAATTGTTCACACCACCACAATCAGAATATAACTTTCGATTCCAAAGTGTGTTGAAAAAGATTAAAAAAATATCAATGCCAATTAAAAAAATATGAAAAGGAATAAAAATCAACAAAATCTTATATTTTAGTTGTTTTTTTAACTTTTTCACATCTATACAATTCTGTCCATTCGAAATTTGTTATACATCACAGCTACATTTAGTAATAATCAACAACATCAATTAAAATTAATTTATTAAGTAAATTATTATTAAAAATAACGAAAAAAACCTATATAAAGTAACTTAAAATTTTTTTACTTTAAAATACCTGGTACAAAAAAAAAAGTGATCGCAATATAAACTAAAAATAGAAATACAGTTGCATAATTATTATTAAACATCAAAAAAATATTTATACAATATTTGTAAAAAGAATTTCATACACTCATGAACATAATAATCATTCATCAACATTAATCCTCTCACGTTATCTGTTTTATGTACATACAATTGACTTTGAAGTTTGGAGGAACTAAAAAAATCATATAAATAATACTCCCTCCGTCCCAAAATAATTGTCTACATTTGACATTTGAAGCAATTCTTTCTCAACTTTGACATTTGAAGCAATTCTTTCTCAACTTTGACATTAAATATTTTTCTTTGTGTTATATAATATGTTATGCAAAATATATGACAGGATTTGGTTTTAAAGGAATTTTCATGGGTAAAATTTTCATCAAGTATTATATAACACAAACTAATATATTTGAGGTCAAAGTTGAAAAAAAAGACTTCAAAAGTCAAATGTAGACAATTATTTGAGACGGATGGAGTAATACTTATACAATTGTATTTAAGGTGGTGTATAAAATACAGGGTCATTATTATTCAAGCATTCGTGAAGAAAGAATGCATATTTTCTAAAAATATATTCAGGATATAAAATGTTTAATAGTAAATTAGTTTAATTTATGTCAAAATAATATTTTAAAATAAAAATATATTTGTTTTTAACTCAACATGTAAAAAACCAATTGATATAACATTAATAACAATTTTCTTGAAGTCAAGAGGGCTTGAACCCATGACCTCTTCCATCACAAAGAACAATCCAACCAACCAAGCTACAAATCTTTTCTTTAAAATATTACACAAAGTTGTATATATTAGTATTTTAGTTTTACTATTCCTATTAATAGCTTATGAATAGTAACATTTACTTGGTAAATGTTATTATTATAATTACAAGTATATTTGAAGGAACCTTCCCTTTCCTTACCCAAGATGTAATATGCAGTCTATGCCTATGACCAAGTAAACCAATGAGCACCCATAACCATAAATACTTACGTACAAGGGCTAAGTAGTCAGTCAATTGGTCCATTACTTCTTCAGTCCTTCAACGTTTTCATTTTTGTCAACATTTTGTCATTTTTTTCTTTTAAGTTTATATTTAAATCGTTACACACAAGTCAATCATAAAATACAATCATAGACATTTTACTTCTTAACGAAATCATAGAAATCACTCAAAGATAAAATTATTTGTTAATGATTCCATTAAAGGGTATACAACATGACCTTAATGTTAATATGGAAGGTTTGGCGTATCTACGGAGGCCGCTTACTAGAACCAATTGTAATTTAATTAACTGATACAAACGTAATTTTCGTTTGAGATGTATGATATATCACAGTGTTACCTTCACGATGGACGTAGTAAAAACCCATTGGAAAATGGATTTGTTTCCTTATATATATTAGTTTGAAATAGTGAGTTTGCATGCTTTACGTAAACATATTGTCTATGGAAAAACAATTATCGAGTTCGGTTGGCTCCTACCACACATACATAAATCCGCCCCTGCTTATCAAACTTTTCTTTCTGTTGTAATTTGCTTGCTTAACGTGTGCACTCTTAAACTCCTTTTTAACAAGACAGAGAGTTTTCTTAACTTGAATTTGCACCATATATTAAGGGGATGGTCTTACATAAAAAACGGTAACAATGTCTTCTTTATCAAACTTACGTTTTTCATGTACTTTTTAATTTTAACAAATTCTACTTCTAACTAGAGGATCCATTGAGACCATCATATAATATAATGTAATCACTTCGGAACGATATAAAGAATATTCAAATTGGAACTAAGATTAATGAGATAGCGATGCTTAAAGTTTGGTATATGAAACCGGCGGAAAAACTCATTTTGGGTGATAAGTTTGTCCCACATATGGATAACTAAACCTAAGATGAGTTTATATAGAATCTTGACAAGTATGATTAACATGTTCATAGGTTTTGACTTCAATACCTACTCACACGCATGGAGGTACAAATCATGGTTCAAACTTCGAACAATTGTAAACCATTGAACTCGTGTGCATTTGCACCACGAATGCAACTCTGAAAATTCAGGTTCATATTTTGTCTAATGATAAGATCAAAAGTGATTGTTCAGTTACTTTTAGAGTTATTAGGTCTTTTTATTACAATCAAATTAACTAAAGCTACTCGTGTCTTTCTTCTCTTCTACAAGATAAATAGATAACAAAAAATGTTAACACCATTGACAGTTTGACACTTGTGAAATAGCATACGCACTTGAGATAAATGTTGTTGCGTCTTTCCATGTTGAAGTACACAAAGAATTCAGACAATTGTTCAGACTAGTTGGTTAACTCCGACATTACACATTGGTTTGGCTGTTGTACTCTGAAAAACATACTTGAATATATTTTAAGGGAATCATCTCTAACACGAGTCATAGTCTTCTTATTCGGTATTGCATAGCATATTTACAAAATAAAAGTGTTGTTTGAATTTATAAAAGGATAGTGTATGTTTGATGCATAAACTATTAGCAAGTTATCTTAAATAACATCATTTTTAATTAACAGTAAACTAAAAATAATCTTTGGAAAAAAAAAAAAAACTTAGGATCAACAAATCAATAATTAAGCACATGTCCATGCCCATAGTCTTGATTAATTAATAAACTACTCCTGTGTAATGTGTATTGAAATCCATATTTAATTCATATGGATAAATTAATTGTATAAGTAAACGTGTCTCTAGACCATATATATCTATCATCATAACCATTTGTTTTAATGTCCTTAATAGTTAATACTTATTAAAAATTATATTATAGTCTTCATAAAAAAATTATCGTCTTCAATTTAACTGTTATGGTTGATATAGAATTTTATAAGCTCTAAAAAAGCATAGTAATTACATCGATTTTACTCGTTTAGAATTATGTCGACCATCTTAAAGTAATTTTTTATTATAATATGTTGTAATGCAAATAAAAACATTTATTATTTTACATGTTTGTCCACGTTCTTTGCAAATTGACAAGTGGGTTGAAATTGAATATGGCATGTTGGCAACCCCCAGCCCCACCCACACACCTATAGAATCAGGTTCACATAAGAATTTTTTTATTTCATGAAAACGTATAAAATTATGGATGCGTAAATGTTAGCATGAAATGAATAAATTTATCAAATGTATAAATTTTGATGTCAAATGCATAATTTTATATATCAGATGCACAAATTTTAACGTCATGTTACTGCGGAATTAAGCCGTTCCATATAATCGTGTGTGTGTATTCTAGAAGTTATATTTGTGACAAAGTCTTCGCAGATCTCTACTTCAAATTACATGGTCTTAAATGGTGTCCTAAATTAATTAATTATCTTCACTCCATTAGTTACACTTGGACCCCTACACAAGGAGGAATTTTAATATTGTTACCCTTGTATCTCACTATTTATTTTAACTTCTCCTTTATAACATACTTGTTGGCTAAGCGGAAAAGATCGAACTACGAATGTAAAGGGTTGTGAACATTTGAGAAATCCAAAATATTATAGTAGCAATTAGCAAATAACATCCTCCCATTTTACGATAAGCAAAATTTTATTGACTAAAACACTATTCATAAATGGATTTCTTTAAAACGTGCCTTTTACATCCATAATTAAATATTAACTATAAT
Source organism: Centrapalus pauciflorus (assembly GCA_020465985.1). Lineage (NCBI taxonomy): Eukaryota > Viridiplantae > Streptophyta > Magnoliopsida > Asterales > Asteraceae > Centrapalus > Centrapalus pauciflorus. Next base: position 825,271 of record JAANYP010004337.1, read on the forward strand.
TGAGATATGCTAATGTATTCAAGAGATGGAAAAAACATAAATAATTATTAAGTAAAAAAACTTTTTAATTTTTTTTAAAAATAAAATGAAAATTTTCGTCAACTAAACACAAGATATGGATGGACGATGGTTAGTACAAAAGTCAATATGGATTATTTCGAATTCGAAGTAATATATAATTTTGTCAGTGGATCTAAAAAGCCCAGGGAAGTAATCCAATGTGGACCCATGATGGACTTACTAATATGCGACATGGACACGCGCTTGCCACCAGGACGGACCATTATATAGACGCCTCAACTAACTGGACCAATATTTTATTTAAATAAAGTCTAGAAATATTTTTATCATCCGATGTAATATATACCTTTTAAAACATATAGGATGCACATAAATAATATATTATATATGCTTTTATAAAAAAAATGACATGGTTGCTATGATACTGTCTTTTATTTATGACCCGGTAACTGGCAAGACACGTCCAAATAAAAGCATGAATTAGCTGAAAATTAGATAGAATTGAAACCAAAAATAAACATTCTATTTTAATCAAAGTTACGATTATATTCTTGTGTGTAATCCTTCTAGTTTTATATGTTACAAAATGTACACTCGAAAGATATACAATAAAAAAAGACAACATATATGATCACAACATGTATATTTCTTTTTGTAGGACACATCTGACTTCATTGAAGCATTATCAACTAGAACATGACATGTATAATGAATAAACCATCCTCGGGCTAATAGATGTGACCGGTTGATAAAATGTACGTGATTCATTGATTCGAGCATAACATATGTTCAACTAAATATTCAAGTATATTTATCTATACTTAATAAACTAAAAATACTATTATTATTATTATAAGCATAAGAGAATGTACATGAACTAAAAACATTAAAAGAAGAATGGTGATTGGTGATTCATGATTGTTAGTTTATAGACAAAATGACAATTTTCATGTGGTTTGATGGTTTATCCGGCTTTAGTCTTATAGCCTTGATAATCCAAAATTTCATCCATATTTTGCTAATTATGTCCGGTTTTGGTCTCTTTTAAAGCTAAGCGGTTTCATGTGTGTTGCAATTTTATTTTTGAAGTATGTTTAAGAATCCTTTTCTTTCATACGGAATACGTACATGTATTGTTTTTTTTTTTGTGCATAATCCTCTCTTGATTAGGAACATTTGCACATTAATATGCCCGGCATCGTTCTATTAGTTTCCATAGACTATTAAAATTCCATGCGTAATTAGATATTGATCTTGCTCAAAACGTTAAGTCAAAACGTCAAAGTATAAACCAGTAAATTAAAAAATCTATTATTTGATAAAATAAAGATGGAATGTAATATTTGTAATCTTCATAGTTCATGTTCCCTCATTTTGAATGGTCTTGACGTCTCAATGTGTGAGAGATGGATTATGACCCAAATAATAATAGTATTAACCAGTTGCTTATTTGATATTGGGCTGACAAATATTAGCCCATTAGCCAACTAGAAATTTCTCAGCAATATTCTTTGTAAATGTTCATTCACCTTTTATTTTATTTTTAATTCTAATATTTCCGAATGTTATAGAAATTACAACATTATTTATTATTATTATTATTATTACTATTATTATTATTATTATTATTATTATTATTATTATATATATAATGTTAGTGAATTAATATGCATGTTTTTCTTATTTCTTAAGAATATTTAGATTTTTATAATATCCCAAGCACACACATGCATGCATATATGTAATTTTTTTTTTGTAAGTTTTTAGGGATGTATTTGAATTTTAATGATTAGATTACATCAAAATTACGGATAGGTATAGATCAATAATTAAAATCAATATAAATGGTAGGCATAGGCTACATTTTTAAAACTTAAACTTTAATGTTAATAGTTATTACTTAATGTTTACAAGTGACACTATAACTCATTGATAGGTATGTTTTAGTTTGCAAAGGAATGATGACGATATACAATATTAAAAACGAGTTATAGACAGCAAACTGATCCACACAGATTCAAGATTAACAACCGATTAGATTTTGAGTTATAAGTATATATTTGACTAAACACTCAATTATTTTTATTTTTAACTTAACTACTAAACAACTTCTTTCTTTCGTTTCAATGAAATAATAGTACCGGTATCACCGGTTTTATATATTTTAAAAGGTAACTTATTTTACATATTTTCATTTTTGAAGTTATTTTTTTATACTTGAGGTAGCTAGCCGACACACTCTTTCTAATTGACATGGGACTTAGATCAACGCATACACATACACACACCTCCGCCGATACTTATACATATTCAAACACAAACTTACACATAAACGATTGGGAAGATCGAAGAAGGTTTTTATTTCCAAACCCTTTTACAATTCTATATTGATTGTGATTTTGAACAAACATACACACACATCACACATCTCTGGTGAGCGCACGTCTTTGCTCTCTGATTTAGCATTTTATTGCAAGTTAGTATTCGATTTTGTTAGATAATATAAGGCAATGTTTGTTATGCGATAATTGGAGATAGAATGTAATAAATCATTTTGACAGTATGAAAAAAATTTGTTCGTTTACCCTATTGTTACAGAATGAATAATTACGTAAGGAATGTGATTCTTTTTACATCTCTTGATTTTCATTCGTCGATGATATGGTTATTTTTTTCATTCTCTCAAAGAATGAATGGAGCTTTAATAATTTTACAGTTATTTTTATTAGTTTGATTTCATTCATGGTAATAACTCATTTCATTGCAATGATATAAACAAACACGACAACAAACCGTGATTCATTCCATTACGTCGTCAACTCTATTACCTTGTTCATTCCTATCATTAATTTATCGATTCATTACATTCAACCAAACAAACCCTGATAGTTTTAGGTTATTGTATAGGCTTGACGTCCCCTATTGTAGACGGATCAGGCCCTCTAGGGTTTCTTACGTAACATTGTTTTCTTTTTATAATTTAATATAATTATTTTTCTTCTAAAATTATAATTAAGTATTTGGTTTACTATGTGTGGTTATTGGTTAATTCCAACTTTACTACAAGTAATTCGATCTCTAATCACGATTGATCGATCACACAAGCACACACTTGTGAGATGATTAATTTTCCTACAATTGATCGAGAATATATATTGATGAGTGAGTATATATATTAGTCTTCCATTTAGGAGGTAGACTTAGAGGCTGTTTGATTATATTTTCCATTAAGTGCCGTCTAGTTTTAGAGAGCTGTCTGGATTAAGTAATGCTGACTAGAGAAATTTTATTGGAAACAGATAAAAGGGGGGTGATATTGAAAAATAAATGGTCTGAATGGGAAACATATAGGGTCTCTTGGCTTATTAATTGGGCTGACCGAATTTGAGTTCTGATTTTAATAAGTCATTATCAAACAAAGCTTATTTCAAATGGACTGACCGGATTTTTTTAGATTAAGCCTAATAAGTCGTTATCAAACAGCCCCTTATTGTGAAGGGATAGAAGCATGGATTTTCCAGATGGGGTTAGTCACTGCCCGGTGCCTAATCGGTTTTAAAAAAGGGTAATGCTGAATTAACCTTCATCTCTATGTTATTTAAACTCAAACTTTTTTATTACATAATCATATCATTTTTATGATATATTTTAAAACTCGATAAATGTGTGTAACTATATTTATTTGAAAAACAAAATTTATTTAACAATCACCAAAAATCAAGAAAGGACTCCATGATTGAGATTGAAAAAATCTCCAGATAAAACATTTTCTTTTTTTGAAACATCAGATGTTAGTGATTAGTTGTTAGCACCATTGTTAATTAGACACCTTGAGGGTAAAGACCAAACCTTACACCTCCACTGATGCAGCGTAGCAAATGGAAAAATGGACTAGTCTGTTGATTCAAAGAATTTCAGACTAACCTCTACCAAAAGTCTTGATTCCGTAGAATACCAAACAATTGGACTTCAAACAACCGATTTTAAACTCACAAAATTTGGAAAATGAGAAAGTTTTCTTAATTCATAATCTGCCTTCTTACAATAGTTGAACATATTTTAAATAGAAATGGAAACCTGAAAACGGGTCAAAAAAACCCAACGGGTCGACCCAGGAAACCAAAAAAAACCCAAAAACCCATAAAAATCATAAAAAAGCCCATAACTCTCATTACGGGTCGAATTTGGGCCAAAGAGTTTGTCACTGCATGGAGCTCGAGCCAACGGTCGTCTGGACACCTGATTCGCCCCAAACGGAGACCCGAGTCAAAAGTTAGGGCATTTTCCGTTTAGCCCCTTTGATTACGGATCCTGTCTTGGGCCTCCAGAAACAGGATGACCAGATCATCTACACTTGGGCATCATCCACCTAAGGAGAAATGTTCTTGTCAAAACTCGAACTCGAGAGCTCAACCAAGTGAAACCCCTCCCACCTTTAGTGGTGACCACTTGATCTAAGTCAAGTGGTTTCCAGATAAAACATAGTTGTGTTTAGTAAAGGAAATTTAGTTATTTTTCAATTTCAGTTTTCAGTTTGTAGTTTAAAAAAAACAAAGGTTTCCATAAATAGTGAAAATTTGTTTAGACGATGAAGTTTTAGTTTTAGAAAATGAGATAGATGATTATAAAGTAAGATAAATTAGGATAGATAATTAAAAGGTAAGAGAGAAAGAAAATATTAAAAGTAAATGTAGAGTATGTAATAGAAAAATAAGAGAGTTAATGAAAAATGATATTTTAAAAAATGAAACTAAAACTATTTATATTTACTTTTAATAATTTATTTCTTTCTCTTGCTTTTCTATCACATATCTTATTTTCTCTTAAAACTAAAAATTCATCTAAACAAGTTCACTTTTGTTGGAAACCTTTGTTTTTTTCTTGATATCTATAAACTGAAAACTGAAATCGAAAAATAACTAGTTTTCGTTCATTAAACACAACTTAGCTAAGGAATTGTTATTAATGAAACAAGTTTTCATTTTTTTTTTTTAAATGAGATGAAAATTTATAAAATTTTCAATACCTAAATATATCCATGACATCTCTCAAAAAGGCGCATAATTAAAGACATACAAATCTAGCAATACTAAATAGAAGAATGAACTTAATATGTGTTAAATTGTCATTATCAAGATGAAGAGATCCATAAGACATAAGTGGCGGTGACATAAATTGCCACTCTTGTTTTCCATTTAAAGCTGTGACCTTGTTTGAATTCATGGAAAAATATCTTCTAACTTTACAATCCTTCGATTATCAACCGAAACCGAAAAACCACATCTAAAATATCTTATGTCAGAATAATCAGATGTATGTTGCAAATAAGCTAGATTCCCCAATTTAATATTATCATGCTCTAATATTTTAAAAGGTTTTAACTATTATTAAATGATATATATATTTTTTGTCAACTTTGCTTTGCTCCATGGATATGGTAGAAAGACACCACAAAAAACACCAATGTTGATTATTAAATTGTTGCTTTTTTTAGGGTTTAACTTTACTCCATGGACATAGCAGAAAGACACCACAAGTATATATATATTTCAAAACTGGTAAAACACACGCACAACAACAACAAAAGAATTTTTCAACTATATATTTTTTTTCTAAAAAGTCCTTACCAACCGTTATAATAAAAAAATAATTTTATATGCACACCCTGACCTTGTTAATGTGAGAGCTGAGGAGATTAACTTTTAATTATTAGGTCTGATCATGTCATTTACAACGATCATGTAAGTAAAAAAATATGTGATTAGTAAAAATTAAGTTGAGGGGTGTGCGTAAACCAATGCCAAAAAAAAGATAAAAGAAATCCTTTTAAATTATATATTTTATAAGTACAAGAATCCAATTAGAGTGGCCCTTCAAATCTTCAATCATGATATATTTCGGCTATAATTAAGTTCTCTTATAAATTTTATGATCATATGTCAAAACTATTATTCTGTCTACATGGAAACCTCCCAAACTCTAACCATAGAAAGCTTCTCATACTCTTGGTTAATCAATCGAAAACCGTCACTCGATCTCGTCAGAGACGATCATGATACAATATTACATGAAAATTGTTCATCACTTGAAGAACCACAAAATTTCCATTTTGATCTTCCATTTGCATGCTCCAATCTTGTCCATGCTGATGAAATCTTTTTTGATGGACGGATGATTCCTACTCATACAAGGAGGGTTTATTCATCACCTACTTCACCCGCGATTCATTTCGATTCCAAGAATCCTTCCAAACTCACCAAAAAGTATCGTCAGTTTATTGCCAGTTGGCGTGTTTCGTCCAAAAGGTTGTTCCGAAAATGTATCGGCTTTCTGGTACCACGAAAAAGTAGACGAATTGTAGATAGTTCGACAAGATCAACATGCTGCGCCTTGTCGTCTTCTGTGCTTTCAAATGAACAACTTAACAAGACAAGTGAGTTTAACAAGAACTCATGCCTGTTGAGGAGAACAAAGAGTTGTAATGAAAATTCAACATTTGGATTTCATTATATCTCATGTTCTTCCAAAAATAAGCCCTTTGATCATGATCATGAAAGATTGGTTCATGAGGCCATTGTTCATTGCAAAAATTCATTGGGTAATTGATTCTCTCTCTCTCTCTCTCTCTCTCACACACACACGTATACGTATATGCATACATATGTATAAGGGGTGGTTCAATAGAAAACCTATATGCATCAGAAAACCCGGGAACCACTTTATAGCCATTGTGATGCATCACGCGGGGAATTTGATGCATTACGCGGGAATTGTGATGCATTTGTGATGGTGCATGGAGGTTTTCCGATGCATGTTGGTTTTCCTTTGAACCCACCTCTATATATATATATACACACACATGTCACATATATTTATGCTACTTAATTGTTTCTGGTTTGAATTAAATCAAGATTCTCACAAGCCGGCCTTCTGATTTGCAGAAAAATGAAGACTGGAGCAGATGATCGAAAGCCCTGGGAGACTGTGGAAACTTCAAATATTAATGGGATATATATATATATAAATAGGATGTTGTATCACTTATTGATCAATATACATAATTACTTTGGGTTCATTAGACTCATTTTTTAGCTTCTCGTTTATATTAGTTATTAATTTACAGAAACAGTCGTAAGTATTATTATTATTATTATGAGGAAAAAAAGCGCCTTTCGGAATATTGTTTGTTGTTAATGTTAATATTTATGGCGGGTTTGATTCAAAATATTTGGAAAACCAACAATGGATATTTAATCTCAATACAATTATTTGATCTTATAACTTGATCATGAGTTCCATACGTAATAACATCGATCTCATGATTCTTACGATTTTGATTGATAAAAACAAGAAAATAATTGTTCGTACGTTGTGACGGGCTAAAACTATATAGTTTTTATAAATAAATGAAAAAGAAAATTCTACTAGCTAGGTCGAGTCTTTGTTGCAGCAAACTGTCCTTACTCCTTGGATTCAGCAAAACCCTGAATGCTCAAAGGAAATAGTAATTTAAAAGTTAATATATATTAAATCTACACTAAATATATTAAAATAAACTAAAAATGATAGTCAATTAAAAATTAATATCATAATTTAATTGAATATTAAATTGTGTTTAAATAATAAATATATTAATAATTATTATCCACACATTTCAAACTACTTATTTGTGGTTTTGTAACGTAATAATCAAATAAACAACCTTAATAAACAAAACAAAACATCCTCTTGATTGAAATCGAAGAAAGAACCACTCATTAAAAATTTAAAATCAATTGAAAAAAGTATAGTTGTAGTATACATGATGGAGGAAAATAAGTATGGGAGAAGTGAGAGTGACAAAAAAATTGATTGGCCCGCTAAAGTTTTTAACATATCGACGAAAATGTCATTCAATCCATGAACTGAAATTTAGATTGACTATCAAATTAAAAATCATCAAAGAATGAAATGTGTTCTCACATTCTTAATTCTATGGATAGGATCATTGTAGAACAAAACGTAGGCTTTTCAAGTAGGCTTTTCGGTTTACATCTATAGGTTTTTCGATTTTTTGGTTTTTTGAATACGGTTTAGTTTGGGCCTAACCCAAAAAATTTGGACATTTTTCTTAAAATTTAGTTTTTTCTTTACTAAACTTATGATTTTTCTTTACTAAAGTTAAACACAATTTGATAAATGATTAAAAAATAATTGTTTACATTTGAATTTTTATTAGACTTGTGTCTTAGTTTGATATTTTGATTTATTAAAATTGAGTATTAATTAATAGTTTAATTGGGTTGATACTTTAATTTATTAAACTTACTAAATTAGACTTGGATTACTATTTTAGTAAGTTCATCGTTCAAAAATAGAATAAGAATACCTATACCAATTAATTAATTAGCATTCATTATATTACATCACATATGATTAAAATTAACATAACTATCCATACCAGTTAATTAACATTTTGACGTCACAAATATCAATCATACACATAAAGCTGAAAAACCATTACATGTGAATATAAAGAAAAAAAGCTTTGTAATGTAGGACATAATATCAAATATGAGTGAAAATAGAAATAACGCAATAAATATATAAAATATTTGAAAATTTACTTGAATTTTAAAAACCGGTTTGGTTCTATTTTGGGATGAAATCCGAACCCAACCATATACTCTGGTTTTTTTGGTTTCGATATTTTTGTTCTTCGGTTTCATGGTTATTGATTTTTTGATTTTGGTTTTTTCGGTTTAAAAATTGATTTTTCTCATCCCTAACAAAAAAGTTAGCATACAACCAGAGAACCAATTACAAGGACTACCAAATAAATTTAATTTAATGGAAAATTGATATCATTTTTTAAAACGTAAAGGGCAATTCAGGATTATTAGGTTGGAGTATCGTTACTAGGAAAATATTATCAGTGACGGAGTTTTAGCGACAGATTAACAACAGATTTTTAACCAAAATAAGTAATTAACTTGCCAATTTAAGTTACTAGAGGATAGAATTTCACCAAAAAATCTGGGGTGGGTTGTCATCATATAATTAAAACAAAATTTACATTTAATACGGATCATGGAAATTAAGAATACAAATTTGATAAACAATATTGCACAAATAGATACATCTTACATTTACATCATCAACTTTATTATGCGAGATGCATTTTTTAACCAAATATCATTTACTCACTGCCGTTCCTATATTTTTTAGGCTCAGGGCATATACATAAAAAAAGCCTTTTACATATAAGCTATATTCGTATAAAAAATTACAATTAAACAATATTGATTTTGTTGCACTATTGTTAATGTTATGTCTTTAAAAACTTCACAATCACTACTACAAAAAGCATAATGGACCCCTCATATTCACCCCGGTTGATTGAAAAAAAGCTAAAAAACAGGGTTCTTTTGAAATTCGTTAGAGTATTAGCTAATACACCCCGATTGTTTAACAAGGTAACCGGGGTCCTTTACTTTTTCTTATACACCCCGGTTGTTTTTATAAAACCGGGGTACATAATCCAACATTTACCCGGTTGTTTAACAAAATGACCGGAGTCCTTTACTTTTTCTTATACACCCCGGTTGTTTTTATAAAAACCGGGGTACATAATCCAACATTTACCCGGTTGTTTAACAAAATGAACGGGGTCCTTTACTTTTTCTTATACACCCCGGTTGTTTTTAAAAAAAACTGGGGTAAATAATCCAACATTTACCCGGTTGTTTAACAAAACGACCGGGGTCCTTTACTTTTTCTTAGTTATTTTTAAAAAAACCAGGGTACATAATCCAACATTTACCCGGTTGTTTAATAAAATGACCGGGGTCCTTTACTTTAACTAAAACATTTATACCTTATTGTCTTAATCAATTCATTAAAAAATGGTCTTTGGCCTAGTGGTATCAAGGTGTTAGAGGGGACCTGATATCCGCTCGTCGTAAAGCGTTCAAAAATAATTTATAAAAACACCAATCACCTTAACTTATAGCTAGGGTAAGTGGGATCGTCTCCTCAGGGAGCATGTGGTTATCAATAATATTCTACGATAGTTATTAACTAATAATAAAAACTAATTATTAAACTAATTGAAGGAAGGAAGCAATTGAGAGGAACGTTGGAAAATTAATTATAGCTTTGTTAAGAAAACTTAAAGAAAATAAGAACGCCAACGACTTCGGGTTTAAGGTTTGGGTGGAGTTATGGATAATTGATCTAAGGTTGCTAATTATTTAATTATTTATGATTCCGATTAATTATCTTTGTAACCTAACCACATAGACATAGTCATGACAATCACATCTATCGCAATCCGTATTTTGGGCACGAATCGTGTCATGTTCACAGTCCGTCTTAACTCCTAATCTAATGAGCTCGGCACGGCATGTAACACGGCTACGACGCGTCTTACGATAAAGATATAAATAGAAGCGAACGAAACAATATCTTTAAATAATAATCACACAGAAAACTAATAAAACATATCGTTCGTTACAATAATAACTCAACGAAAAACATAAATACTTAAATAATAAACAAACCCTTGAACGATAATAGCGTGATAATCATCAACCAACGCGTACGAAACATTGAACTTGTCAGGAACAACCTTCGTAGTTGTTGGATTGATGGGGGAAAGATGGAGCGTAGAAGGAACCAAACCCCAAACCTTTCGCCGTTGGTTTCGCGCAGACTACATCGCGATGGATGAATCTGGACTTTTCTTCCTCTTTTCTCTTCAATTTCTCCTCAAAATATGTGTGTTTTTTCGTCTGGAAGCTTGTCATATATATAGGCAGCTCTGAAAAACCCTAAAAATCACGAAATTAATATTTTATGGGTTGGGCGCAGCCGTGGGCGCAGGCCTGCGCCCCGCCCTGCGCTTGGGTCTAAAATCGCGTATTTTGGCAGAATAAATCATTCTGTTGAGCACTCGGTTGGGGAGCAGGGCTGCGCCCCAGTCTGCGCTTGGCTTTCTATAAATCTTCTCCGATTGCGCTCAAATCTGCCAGACTTTTACTTGAGAGGATTACCTACATGCGTAATGAGTTTTATCAATAGTAGAACATTCCAAGGCACAATTTACTCATTTTAACTCCTTTTAAGATTTAACCCTTCAATCGATAAAAACAATTAAATGTAGCATTATACCAATACTTTATACATAAAATAATATCATTTAAACACATTAAAGTCGGTATAAAATGATCCGATCAAACATCCCCAACTTAAACCTTGATCGTCCCGAGCAAGAAAACTAAATCAGACTTTAATGTTCAAGATTTCTTTTACCAGGCGTATGATAAATCAGTGACTCTCTAATTAATTTATCAAATTAGTAACAGCCTTCATACTAAACGTCCATGCATGATCATGACTAAAAATTCGTTTCCGTTACACTGTGTTAAAACCGCTATCAACACTTTACCTCCCAAACATTCCTCACCATAAACCACCTATTTTTGCTCAAGGTTACATGCATGCAATTTTACCGGTTTTGACGTTTATAATGAACTCACTTATCATTTGATAATTTCATTTAGCACACTTACGAGTTATTTTATTAAGGGTTTGAACATGACTTTTCTAACGAGTCCATGTAACGGAAAATTGGTCAACCGCTCCCAAACCAGTTGGCTTTAGGGGATTAGGTATAGAATACCCCTCAGACTTCTTTTCCGAACTCGTTAGGCCACCCCTTACAGTTTAAGCACCTACGCCTCACGGATTTACTTGCAACACTCCCCCTTATTGCTTAGGTGTATCGATGTCTTTTGAAATGTTGGTTTTGATAAAGTGTTTTATTCTTTAAAACCACACACGAGTGTAACATACTCAAATTCTTTTATTAATCTCATGCATGCACATTTGTTATGACTCTTTTTAATAATTTTTAAATTAACTTGATCATCACTGATATCACTTGGTATTAATCTATTTCCTAACTAGAATTATCATTTTAAGTTACTTGCTCAAACCAAAATAAATTAGGGAGATAAGATCAGTGCATTATTACTTTTAGTTGATTAATCAAAACACTATTGTTCAAGGGTGAACACACAAATGTAAAATAAAAACTAAAAATTAAAAATCATGAAAAACTAAACTAATTTAAATGCAAGCACACTCGCACACTACTATTTAAAACATAACAAAAGGAACGAAGGGACCTGATCATTAAATGCAAAATCCTGGGTCGGTCGCCTTCTATCTTTCGCAATGTAATCATCCACTCATATACATTATATCTCCTTGCAAGTCAATCCTCCTCTTCAACTTTGGACATCATTGTCCCAATACCAATATAGATTAGACTGAGATTCAAGTGGATGAGTGTACGAATAATGTAAAATCATGCCTAAAAAATGAATGTATTTATTTTCATGACATAGTTAAATAAATAGCGAGATAGTCGTTTGAAGCCGCAGTTGGGGTGGAATAACATCCCCAACTTAATTATCTACCAATTCTCGTTATAATACTTAAAAGTCATGAGAATACTATTAATTAAATTGACAAATTATAATGATGCAAGCTAATTAAATGCAATAAACTAAAATGCATATGAGCGATTCATATCATGATTTAATTAAAAGGTGAGTTAAATCATTTTAAGCATTGGTAATTGGGGTGAGAGCAAACATCATCAACTTAATTCCCTACTGCACCTATATTTTCTTTTAAATCACACATGATATGCATTTGAGAACTATAAACTATAATGCACTAAAATAATAATAATTGGAACCTTAAACTAAATAAACATAAATATACACTAAACCTCACTTTCGTAGGGATCACGATTGCACTTAGCATGTGCAACAAGCCTTTAAACCCCTCGGTAGCCCGGGTGGACGAGTTATAGTCTCGTGAGGATTTCTATTGAACACACCCACAAAGTTCTTTGGGTTGCCTCCCAAGAAGCGCTAAGTTTTACGTCTTCAGCCAGACGATACCTCTTCAAGGTGGTTTGTCACCTTGTCCACATACATTACCCGGATATTTGATCGGTTTTTCCCTTCGTGCGATTCGTACTCCATAGGTACCTGAAATATCATGAAAAATAATTAGCATTGAACTAGAGCTAGTTTCAGGCATTAAACTTTTTAAATAATAATTTAAATAAGGGAGTTCGAAATATGGAGTTGTCTCCGTTGATGGTTGGAGCAGATCTTTTATAACAACTTCACTTTCGACTCTCTCTTCCTCGTTAAAGTTTAGTAATTCTAAGGACGTCTCTTGATGGATATCTTGATGCTCGAATCCTCGCTCATCATAAAAGTCATCATCCGGCTCCATGTACATCTCCCTCTCCGCTTCTTGTTTTAAAAAGAGATCGGTGATTTGCCCCCATGTGTTCACGAGATATTGGAGATGCTTGGTGTTTGCCTCCATAAATGTCATGCATTCCCTCATGGATGTCATAACATTCTCTTGATAGCACCGATTTTCATCATATAATCGCTGCTGAGATGGATAATAGTCATTATAATAATACTCATCGGAATCCGGATGTCGTTCCCATGGATTGTACGAATCACGACTCGAGTAGTAAGAATCATGATTATCATAACTTGAATAATATTGATCATTATAATCCGAGTAATTATGTTTGGATGGATAATAATCATAATTATATGAAGATTCCATTCCAAGAAATTAAACAAATAATAAAAACAAAAAAAAAAAAAAACTAAATAAAAACTAAATAAATAAAATAACGAAAATAAATTAAATTAAATTAAACCAAAGTAAACCTAAACAACTACCGTAAAACAAGACTAATAAGCGCACTAGCTCCCCGGCAACGGCGCCATTTTGATATCCGCTCGTCGTAAAGCGTTCAAAAATAATTTATAAAAACACCAATCACCTTAACTTATAGCTAGGGTAAGTGGGATCGTCTCCTCAGGGAGCATGTGGTTATCAATAATATTCTACGATAGTTATTAACTAATAATAAAAACTAATTATTAAACTAATTGAAGGAAGGAAGCAATTGAGAGGAACGTTGGAAAATTAATTATAGCTTTGTTAAGAAAACTTAAAGAAAATAAGAACGCCAACGACTTCGGGTTTAAGGTTTGGGTGGAATTATGGATAATTGATCTAAGGTTGCTAATTATTTAATTATTTATGATTCCGATTAATTATCTTTGTAACCTAACCACATAGACATAGTCATGACAATCACATCTATCGCAATCCGTATTTTGGGCACGAATCGTGTCATGTTCACAGTCCGTCTTAACTCCTAATCTAATGAGCTCGGCACGACATGTAACACGGCTACGACGCGTCTTACGATAAAGATATAAATAGAAGCGAACGGAACAATATCTTTAAATAATAATCACACAGAAAACTAATAAAACATATCGTTCGTTACAATAATAACTCAACGAAAAACATAAATACTTAAATAATAAACAAACCCTTGAACGATAATAGCGTGATAATCATCAACCAACGCGTACGAAACATTGAACTTGTCAGGAACAACCTTCGTAGTTGTTGGATTGATGGGGGAAAGATGGAGCGTAGAAGGAACCAAACCCCAAACCTTTCGCCGTTGGTTTCGCGCAGACTACATCGCGATGGATGAATCTGGACTTTTCTTCCTCTTTTCTCTTCAATTTCTCCTCAAAATATGTGTGTTTTTTCGTCTGGAAGCTTGTCATATATATAGGCAGCTCTGAAAAACCCTAAAAATCACGAAATTAATATTTTATGGGTTGGGCGCAGCCGTGGGCGCAGGCCTGCGCCCCGCCCTGCGCTTGGGTCTAAAATCGCGTATTTTGGCAGAATAAATCATTCTGTTGAGCACTCGGTTGGGGAGCAGGGCTGCGCCCCAGTCTGCGCTTGGCTTTCTATAAATCTTCTCCGATTGCGCTCAAATCTGCCAGACTTTTACTTGAGAGGATTACCTACATGCGTAATGAGTTTTATCAATAGTAGAACATTCCAAGGCACAATTTACTCATTTTAACTCCTTTTAAGATTTAACCCTTCAATCGATAAAAACAATTAAATGTAGCATTATACCAATACTTTATACATAAAATAATATCATTTAAACACATTAAAGTCGGTATAAAATGATCCGATCAGGACCCCAAGGTTGTGGGTTCGAGTCCCATTGTTGACAAAAGGTGTAGATTTAATAGTAAGAATAGATGTGTGTGTGTGAGTTCTGCAGTACAATATATATGTGTGTGTGTGTGTGTGTATAGGTGCCGGAAATTGTTAAAAAAACAAAAATAAAAAAAATAAAAAAATACATTTGAAACCCGGTTCCTAACAAAACAACCAGGGTCTATTTGTATTTTTTTAGTTCCATATAAGCCTTGGAACCCCAGTTATTTTGAATAAAACAGGGGTCTATATACATATGTACCCCGGTTGAACGACCGGGGTCCTTTACATTCGGAATAGACCTCCCCCCTTATCAACCCCGGTGCTACAACCGGGGGTTATTGTCATTTTTGACCGGGGTCCATTATGCTTTTTGTAGTAGTGAATCTGTTATTGTGTAATGGTTTCAGTGCTTCTCTGAATTTTTCTTCAATCCAAAAAACCGCAAAAAAAATTTAATATTAACATCGTATGATTATAAATTGGGTAAACTTACATACAATATTAAATTATATTTTTATTAGTAAATTGAAAAAAAAGTTTAAATTTTAAATGATTCATAATATAAATAGTAACATATGTGTCAAAAATAAATAACATCTCAAGAAATAAATACATATCTCATTAGTATTTTTAGTAATCGTATAATAAATTACATAAACCACGTGATAAACAAAATAAAAAAGTCAAACTCATTGAAAAACAAAAGTATGAATATTGAATTTGATGGATTGTATATTGATATAAAACAAATAGACGATATCTGTAGATGAAAATCCAAGTGATAGTGATGAGATATAAATATAATAAAAAATACATAATGAGAATTGAACTCATGTCATTAAAGTTCCAAGATAAGACATTTTCTACCAGCTGAACCAACTGAACCAACACATTTTCTATGAATTTTATCGCGCAAAACACATATAACCTAATACCGGACTATTGGGTTATATTAACATATTAAATTTTTATGGACACCCTGGAGTGAATTGGGACCTGGACGGTGGCCCAGGTGGACCAGGCCCAGGGCCGACCATGTAATTACTCTTTCAGCATTGATATATATATATAATTGAAATTTTGATTCACTAAAAATAAACTACAATCACTATAAGTATATTACAAGTATGTTTAATAATAAGTAAACATTATCTAATGTAGATTTTTTTTGGTAGGATAACAAATTTTAATATAGAGTTATCATAATTGAGTTTTTGATTCGTCATTTGAATATGTTTATTATAAAATTGAATATACATACTCGCGTATTAAATAATGATATATTGAATATATGAATAGATATATTCAACTCTTTTTAGTCACTCCTGTGTTTTTAATACATTAGTTCGACAAAACACGACAAACGTTTTGTTTTAGTTTTTTTTTATGACTAGAGATACTTAACATATCATTTGTATTTAAAATCCGAATATAATTAGTTGTGTAACTTTTGTATATCAACATATAAAAAGAAAATTGTATTTGGTTGGAAAAAAATTCAAATCCAAAAATAAAGCTAAATATAAGTATTTGATTGTTCTCTTCTTAATATCAATCTTCCATAAATATATAGAAATCCTTTTAAATTAAAAACAAACCCATTAAATTTTTTGGTGAAATTATATCAGCTATTATTTTTTAACCGATAATAACCCATTGAATATGTGTATACTACAGTTTTGTATGAACATTTTATCGTAATTAACATATTAAATTAATTAATATGATACTTTGGTACCCTAATATATATATATATATATATATATATATATATATATATATATATATATATATATATATATATATATATATATATATATATGTGTGTGTGTGAGAGAGAGAGAGAGAGAGATTAAATAAGAAATCAAATTTATGAGAAATGTGAGAAACGTTAAATCAAAAACAGAAACACTGAATTATTTTGTTATCTCATGATTCAACAAAAAAAAATTATTGAATGAAATGGGGCCCACGAGAAATATAATCTATGTCTATAATTATTTATAAATACTATTAAATAAGTAAATAGACGTTCTACTTATTATATTTTAAGCTGTGTCACTTGACATTTTCTACTTTTGACATTTGTCAAACCATTTTAAAGTTTAAAACAAACTTTCAATTTGAATTATTTCAAAATGTAACTTAAAATCTATTTAAAAAAGGTATAAAAAATTCAAAATTAACTTATGGTGATTAAAGTATTGCATGCATGGGTGATCACCGTTTGACGCATGATCCATGTCTTGTGTTATTGAAATTTTAATTGCTTTCATTCTTTTCTTATTGGGTAAATACTAATAGTTAGATGGCGATCATTAGTGGTGTGTTTGGATGGCATGAAATCAAAGGAATTGAGATATATATTATCCTTAATTTATGTGTTTGGTGGGTGGGAATGGCACGGATCATGGTGTTTAGTGTCAAATAATGTTTTCAATACCTTCTATGAAAAGTGAAAACTTGTTTAGATGATAAAGTTTTAGTTTTAAGAAATAGGATAGGTGATGGAAAAGTAAGAGAGAGAAAGAGAGTATTATAAAAAAATAGGGTAGGTAATAGAAAAGTAAGAGAGAGAATATGAAAAGTGGTGTTTTAAAAAGTGAAATGAAAAATTATGAAATTGTTGTTAAGTAAACGAGTTTTCATTTTTTGTTAAGAAAATTTCCAAAATTTTCATAAACTAAACGCACCCATAGTTTTTTAACTACTTTTTATCCATAACTGTAGTTGGAATAGCTTTTCTTTTACAAGTTTATTAAAACAATAGACTACCTTAAGTAGCTTTTAGATGTAACATGAGTTTGAAAAAAATAACATTAATTAGGATTGTCAAAAATTCTACAATTGTAGATTTTGATGAAATTTAAATAAATTTTTATTTTTGTAATCAGTATACAATAAAAGGACGTTTAGTTCAATAAAATATTTGGAGATTAAAGGGGAAAATATTTTAATTTTATTTGCTAACTTATGCTAATTTAATGACAAATTCCAATTCCGTCAACTTTCCAATGAACCAAACACGAATTAAGTAATTTTAATTCCTTTAATTTTCATTTCGTTAGTCAATCAGAACATTAGTGTCACAACTAATCTAATCATTTTCTAATAAATAATGAGTATGGCTATGATCAAAAAACGTGTAACTAAGAATATGTAAATTTGAAATTGAATGAAAAAAAGGTTGTTTCAATTTTTTGGGCCGTTCACTTGACGAAAATTTATCATGTATTTTCAATTTCGGTTTTCAAGAAATTTTTTTTTAGTTTTTCAAAATATAATTGAAAATTCTGAAAACGCGTTCATATAATAATTGTAGTTTTCAGTTTTGGATTCAAGAAAATCAGAAAACATGTTCATTTGTCATTGTTTTCATCATATTAGTTTTCAAATCTAAAAATATTTTTCAAACCAAAGAACTAAAATAAATAACTTCACACAATTATATCTATTAACTATTACATGAACCAACATTATTAATAATGTATTCTAAGAAGATTGGCCACGAGTACCACGACGATGACCGGTGAAGAGATGGTTCAGTCGTTAGGAGGGTTGAAATTTTGGAAATGAAATCGATGGTGAACAACTTTGAAAACACCGTGTTTTCAGTGAGTGAAAACGGATGAAAACAATTTCAAACTGTTTTCAATATTAAATTATAAATTTTGAAAATGAAAATTTATTTTTAAAAAATAGGTAAATGACCATGTTCTCATAAAACTTTTGTTTTCGTCAAAAACAAAACCCAAAAACACCTCAGTTTTCGTTTAGCTTTTTAGTAAAAGAAAAATAATTAGCATCCCCAGCCTATATGATTAAAAGTCAACCAAATAAGGTTACGATAATTGAGAAAAACAAGAATATGAAAGCAGGATTAGGAATAGATATAACAACTTTTTATTGGTTGTCAAGATGATAAAATTTTTAATGTCAATCTTTATTATTATACTAGTTTATTACCCGCGTACTACGCGGATATTTTTAATATATATAAAATATAATAAATAAAAAGATAAAGATATAGATATTATTTTTTAAACCAAAGTATATAAGATGATATTATTATTATTTATTATGACCTATTAATTTTGTATATTTCTAAATATATATGAAGGGTAATTATTTTCTTATATATATTTTTAAACTTTTATTATATTATCTTATAATTAATAAGTTAGTAGATTATTAGATTTTGTTTGATTTGATTTGATTTGAATTCAAAAGTGGATTATATTAGATTTGGATAGATTTAGTTAATAAGTTAATTGAGTATTAGATTTTGTTTGATTTGAATTTAAAAGTGGATTATATTAGATTTAGATAGATTTAATTAGTAAGTTAGTAGAGTATTAAATTTTGTTTGATTTGAATTTAAAAATGGATTATATTAAATTTGGATAGATTTGATTTAAATTTATTTATTATTTTTAAAATCTATAAATGCCACGTGTCGATTCATGGTGACGACAAGTGGCTTCACCAAAAATGAGTATAGTTACTCTTTTAATAGTATAGATAAATATAAGAGTTAATTACAAAAATGGTCCCCGTGGTTTGTCCTAAATTTTGGATTTGGTCCCTGAACTTTCAATTTTGCAAAAACGGTCCTTATTTTCATAGTTTGTTTGCAATTTTGGTCACTCAACCTATTAACTTTTCTAATATGACCAAATTACCCTTTATTATGATGCAAACTATAGGGACCATTTTTATAATTAGTTTTTAACTCTTTTTAATCTTAATTAAATAAATTATTTTTTTAGTGTTACTTAAATTTAATAAAGTATAAAAAATAGAAAAAAATTATTTAATTATTCATGTTGGTTCATAAATGATTTAGATATTTTTAGTCTTAATTAATTTTAATTTACTATAATCAAAGTGTAAACCAATCAAAATTTATAATCGAAAAAATCATTTATGTTTAGAAACTATTTTCTAGAAGTTTAGTATATAAAATATTATAAAAATATTTGACTCTATAATTATTTATGTTGGTTCATAAATTTATAATAAAAATATATTTGTTGGTCAAATATTTTACTTTCTTCTTAAATAAAATCGGTCAAAGATTCTATTTTATAATATGTTCACATTTATATCAAAGCAAGGTGATAATGGTAAAGTGATAAATCTAAATCGTTTAAATTTTTAAGGTGTCGATTTAATCGGATTAAATGAAAAGTCAAATTAAAGACGAAAAAAAATTAAAAACCTATTTATATTTCTCGATTTTTATGTAAATGTCTGACAAACCAAATTTGATGATAAAAGTTGTTAATCATGAATCTCAAAGATGTTATATGGACCTAAAATTTTAAATCGTTTTTGGTGTAATTAAAAATTAAAACGATAAAATAATTGATACGTTAAATAAATAAAAATTTGATCGTCTTAGACCATTTGGAAGTTTTTTTAACCCGGTCAAATTAAACGCTAAATTTTTATTTATTTAATTTCTTTAATATTTTTAACTTTAATTAAACTGTTAGCTCATAACTAATTTTTTTAATAATTTATTAAAGTTAATTAACACTAAAAATAAAGTAGAGTCAATTACATAAATGGTCTTTGTGGTTTGATCAACATAAATATTTTTTATTATAAATGTATGAACCAGTATAAATAATTATAAAGAAAAAATTTCTTATTTATGAAACCTTTAAAAAATAATTTCTAAACATAAATGACATTTTCGATTATAAATTTTGATTGGTTTACACTTTGATTATAGTATATTAAAATTAATTAAGACTAAAAATATCTAAATCATTTATGAACCAACCTAAATAATTAAATAATTTTTTTCTAATTTTTGTAGTTTATTAAATTTAAGTAACACTAAAAAATAATTTATTTAATTAAGATTAAAAAGAGTTAAAAACTAATTATAAAAATGGTCCCTATAGTTTGCATCATAATAAAGGGTAATTTGGTCATATTAGAAAAGTTAATAGGTTGAGGGACCAAAATTGCAAACAAACTATGAAAATAAGGACCGTTTTTGCAAAATTGAAAGTTCAGGGACCAAATCCAAATTTTAGGACAAACCACAGGGACCATTTTTGTAATTAACTCTAGATATAATAAACAAGAACACTTCTTGCCACATGTCATCATATTAAGCCTTAACTTTTTTTATTTTCCCTCTTAAACTTCCTTAATTACTTTCTTAAATATTGTAATTAATTGACCAATTTAAATTTATTTTCCTTCAATTTTTTTAAAATTTAAATATCAACCAACCAACTACATTTCAATAAATAAAACTATTTATTGAAAAATCATAACTATATTTTAATAAAACCTTCAATTTTTTCTTAATTTGTTATTTTTTGTTGATAAGTCGTTTATTTAAATCATAACTATATTTTAATAAATATCTATTAGCCATAATATTAATACTAATAAAATCTTTTATATGTATTTATTTAGAATCAATATTTATAAGTTTTTTGGACAGAGAATTATATACTTAATTATTAATAAATCATTTTCAGTAGTTTATCATTAGTATTTTAAGATATTTTTTATATTTATAATAAAATTTTAAGTTTATATACATGTTTTAAGAAAACAATTTTAAGATATTTCATATTTATAATAAAATTTAAAGTTTATATACATGTTTTAAGAAAACATTGAATTATTATAATCCGTGTAATACACGGGATAATAAACTAGTTATATATATATGATGTGAATTCTATTAAAAGTATGTAATGAATAACATACTGATGATGAAATTTATCGACATCGCTTGATAAATGAATCTCTATGAGTAGGTTCGCTTGTGATTGTATTCGTAAAGGCTTGTGTAGACAAGATAAACGTGAACTTGTATGTCTTGTCTTGTCAAATTTAATGTAATTCATGGAATATTGCATCACTGTTAGATTGATTAACTATAATTTATATTGATATCTCTTAGCTAAAATTGTTTCAATGCTATCATGAGAAATGCTAACTTTTATTGTAAACATGTAATAGAAGATTAATGTATGTTCTGATAAAAAGGAAAATCCAAAATATAATGTTGTTGTCAAGTAACTCTTTTTTCAACAATTGAACACACACAATCTCTGATCCTACTTTTAAAACTATACATTTGTCCATATAACTTTTATTGTAAACATGTAATAGAAGATTAATGTATGTTCTGATAAAAAGGAAAATCCAAAATATATTTTTTTGTTAAGTAACTTTTTTTTGAACAATAGAACACACACAATCTCTAACCCTACTTTTAAAACTATACATTTGTCTACAATGAGACTTGAATCCTCAAACTTAAGGTCACCTTTAACATATGTTGCTGTTAAACCAGAAGTCATTTGGTTGTCAACTAACTCTTCAACTTGCTAGAAAGAAATTAAGGAATAATAGATGAGGGAATTAATCGTATAATATCATTTTAAATTAACTATTAAGACTTGCTAAAGTTTATTTGCTTTTCATAACTTTGGTTTCAAATAGGAAAACAAACCAAGCTTAAGTTAAAATTTCATGTTTCATTATCATACTTAATTTATATCTAAATTATGTATAGTGCGTTGAATGGAAACTCAATTATAGCATGACAAGTGAGCTATTATGTCATATAATTTTCAGTGTTATATAATTAGAGAATCCTGTTACTTGAAAAGCATAGATGAATGTGATTCTTAAGACATTTCTATCAGTCGGTCATACGACTAACATTATAAAAGGTAAATTATAATAACCGGTAATAAGGTGAGATTCTATTGGGGAATTCTCACGTACATCCTTGATCACCACACAGTCAATCAAGTAAACAAGAACTTCTTACTATTCAAACTAATAAATTAATTCATGAATTTTTATTTAATCTTAAAATTTTGTATCAATTACTTTTAGATTTTTTTGAAACGTGTTCCTCAATAAGAATCCTATTTTTGTGGTATGTCTCAAATAGCAAATTGCAGGACATTTGTACTTGATCATAACATGCCTTTGTTTAACCAAGTTTTCCTTTTGTCACATGGCCTTGTTTGCTTCTCTTGTTCTTTTATGTGTGAGCCAAGCCAACAACGCATCTTTTTCATCTTACTTAATACTTATTTTAAACAAAACTATGAACAATAGTTTTATACGGTCTTAGATAAGAACCGCGTGACAAATATGATGATTTTTATAATAATAATTGTTAAACACTGTACGTTGTAATAATGCATAAGAAGTTTAGTTTTGCTGATTCATTCAAGGATGTATATATTTAGTAAATGACTAGTCATGAGTAGTTGTCGTTCTTGAATATATCACTTTTGATAAGCCATTTTTGTTATGTATCATCCAAAATCCAAATGTTGATTGGGTTGGGGCCATGTGTTTGATTTGGGTACTCTTGCTTGCTTTATCAATTATCATTCAGGAACTTTTTGTGA
Organism: Centrapalus pauciflorus; assembly: GCA_020465985.1. Classification (NCBI taxonomy): domain Eukaryota; kingdom Viridiplantae; phylum Streptophyta; class Magnoliopsida; order Asterales; family Asteraceae; genus Centrapalus; species Centrapalus pauciflorus. The sequence continues at coordinate 848,841 of JAANYP010004337.1, forward strand.
AAAGAACAACACCACTTTTTGGTTGGTTCGTTATTAAAGCACCACGTTTCGACATAAACAACCAGAGATATATCACTAAACTTGTTGAACGTGGCTATTTAAATGTGTTTAATTATGGAAACATGAGTTGCCTTGTTTAGTAACACTTCTTATGCTCCATCATTTCTATTTTTATAATGCAAATAGACATTTTCTATTCCTTTTACGGTTAATATATATTGAAAAAACTCAATCAACTTTTCTCATTTTCTCAATTAAGTCTCTAGATTTTTTTTCTAATTGTTTAAATCCCTAAACTATATTTGTTTTATTCAAAAAAATTATATTTTTGACCGACTACCAGATTAGCCGGTAATATACAACTGATTTAGAAACTTATCGTTAGAATATGTTTAGACGATGGGTTTTTTACGATATTAATCAAGTGTAAGGTTACTTATTTGGTAACCGGTTAAATTGGTCAAATATACATTTTTTAATAAGACAAAAATAGTTTAGGGACTTAAACAATAAGAAAATAAGTTTAAGGATTTAATCGTGAAAATAAAAAAAAAAGTTGATAATGTTTTTTCAATATTAACTTTCTTTTTAATACTCTTGTTAAGATTTTCAATATTCTATAATCGTAGATTTTAATGAAATTTAAATAGGTTTTTATTTTTTCTTTTTGTAATCTAAATCTCCCAACATTCAATAAAAGAGTGTTTGGTTCACTAGAATATGTGATAATTGAAGGAGAAACGAATCTAAATTTATTTGCTAACATATGTTAACTTAGTGACAAATTTCAATTCCATAAAAACCATTCTAACGAACCAAACACCAATTAAGTAATTTTCAGTTCCTTTAAATTTAATTTCTAGAGTCAAACGGAACATTTGTGTTACAACTAATCTAATCATTTTCTAATAAAAATGAGTAAGGTTATGACAAACAAAAACGTGTAACTAAGAATATTGAAATTTGAAATTGATAGAAAAGAAAAGGTGGTCATAGCAATTTATAATGACTATACGGTTTATCTACACACTCCTAATCTATTTATAGTTATTAACAAAATATTAATCATCTTCTTATAATTTTAAGTGACATTTTCTATTATTAACACATGTTATTTAATTTTAATTTTAAAGTAGTTTCTTTTAAATATATGACTATGTTAGATACATTAAAATTTCAACAAACAATATTTAAAATATATTTTAATAATAATAATAATAAATTTAAAAGCTACAAATAAAAATATTAGTTTTCTTTTTTAAAATTTAAGTTTACATAGTTTTAATATAAATATATTTATTAAAATTTTTGTGGTTAATCTATAAATACTAATAAATGAGTAACAAATTTTCACTTGTTATGTTCTCTTTTAGTTGTCACTTATCATTTACTCAACTGTTCATGTCATTAACCACATTAAATTTAAATCAAATTAAATCCACTCTATTAAATTTTAACTTAATTAATTTAATAATTAATTAACCATATTTGTATAAAGTTTAATTTATTATTATTAATTATATATTAAGATGGTGTTTGGATTTGCGTTTAAAAAAATGTTGTAGCGGTTTGAAAACTAATAATCAGATAATAGTTGTAACAAAAAGTGCTGCCGAAAATGTAGTGTTTGGTTTAGCTTTTGCTGTTTGCTATTATAATTATCAAATATTCAGTTTTTAAAGTGTTTGGATTTACGTTTTAACTTGTAAAATGACCAAATAATCATTTATTAAGCGAATAAACTACATTTTTTAAATTATGAAAAATTGTGATATGATTAACTTTAAACGTAAGTAATCACTTATTAACGTATGAAATTCAAACACTTTAAAACAATTATCTGCGTAATTGTAACATAATGAACTAATAATCACGTTTATAACGCAAAGAGGGTGTTTGGATTTGAGTTTGAAAAAATGTTGTAACATTTTGGAAATTAATAATCAGATAATAGATTTAACAAAAAATGCTGCTGGAAGTGTAGTGTTGGTTTAGCTTATGCTGGTTGCTATTATAATTATCAAATAACCAGTTTTTAAAGTGTTTGGATTTGCGATTTAAGTTTTAAAATGACCAAATAATCATATATTAAACAAATAAGCTACATTTTTTTAACTTATTAAAAAATGTGGTAGAATTAACACTAAACGCAAATAATCACTTATTAATGTATGCAATATAAACACTTTAAACCAATTATTTACGTTATCATAACGTAATAAGCTAATAATCTCGGTTATAACGCAAAACCAAACACCCTTGCTTTTACTTTTGAATAGAGTTTCCGTAAAATAAAAAACAAAATTGTCAGAAGTGGGATTTGAACCCACGCCCTCTCACGAGGACCAGAACTTGAGTCTGGCGCCTTAGACCACTCGGCCATCCTGACGTTATTGTTCTGTTTTTGGATTACATTTAATATATATAAAGTCAATAGCTGGTAGGGTTTATCAAAAATAGGGACGCATTTAGTTCTGTTCTTCAGATTGATGATAATCTGAAATTTGAATTGCAGGTAATCAGTCGGTTTTTAAAATTTCTGGTTGTTGCGATATGGAAATCTGTAGTAATGTATTTATCTATGTATCTGTTATTTGTTTGCAGTAATTGTTTGTATGCATACGATGATGCGTCCGACGAATCCACCTCCATTTCAGCCGATTGCACCGGCGCCGTGGCTTCCACCATTGCCTCCGTCGACTAGTAGTTTTTGGAACGCCACAAATGTGCAAGTTTCGTTGAAGGAATTACGAAGCACTCTTGATCTTGCAGAAGCAATGTGAGTGTAAGATAATCATTTCTAGGTCTGGAATTGAGTTTGATGCCCATTTAGTTCATGTTTTCGAATGATTTTGCCCTATTTCAACTTCAAGACATTGAGTTAAAGAGTTCCTAAACAATCATAGCAGATTGGCAGATGTGAATTTAAATTATTGTGATAACAGTGGTGCAAACAAAAATAAATTGTAACCTACTTTGAACATGCACCACCAACATTGTCTCTGTCTGAATGTCTGACCACAGAAATGGATCAGACATGCTTGCGGAGTTTGAATAAGGTATGATGATTTTGAAAGTAGAAATTAGCACTGCATGATTGAAGGTGGTGCGATATATCTTCTAAATTTGGGTGCCTTACAGGGAGAAAGAGTTGGAGATGCTTATTGAGATGAAAGGTGAGCACCAGAGTATAAAAGGATCAGAGGATGATGCAAATGAACCAGTAATGGGAATGTTTTCGAAGTTTCTAGAGAATAACAGGATGACGTTGGAAGCTCAAGAGAACATCTCACTCGAAGCAGCAAATGGTCTAATAGCAAAGCTGAAAAACGAGCTTGAGCCATTTAAGGTCATTACTGATGATAAAACTCCATGGGAAGAGAAGTCTGCAGCAGTAAGATTAGCAAATAAAATGCAGAAGCACAAAAGAAACAAACAATGGCGGAAAAGAAAGAGACGACACATTGGAGAAATGCTTGCAAAGGTGGTACCTCCATTTCCATTTCCTATTCTGTCACAATTATATAAAAATATTCAATTATAATATGTTGAAGCGTTATCTACTGCCTCTGTGGGCAGTGGGAAGCAAAATCCTTGGATGAGTCTTCCAAAGGCTCAAGAGTCAAGAATATGAAGTTCTTCAATTGTAATACTTGAGCTTACCTAGTTTTTGGTGACTTACAAGGAGCGTGAGCAATTTGACCTAGCTGATCAAGAAGCTGATGAATGGAGGTCCAAGGAAATTGCAAAAGAAATCGCAAAGCGTAAGGTAATGGTTCTTAGGTTCTCTGTACCTCTTGTGGAATGTTTCAATTACTTGATTTGCCTTACTCTAACAAGTTTTAGTAGTGATGTATCAACATAGAGGCATGCCACCATATAATATGGCTTAGAGGGTGTTTGGATTTGCGTTAGAGAAAGTGTTGTAGCGTTTTGGAAACTAATAATCAGATAATAGCTGTAACAAAAAGTGCTGCCGGAAATGTAGTGTTTGGTTTAGCTTCTGTTGTTTTCTATCATAATTATCAAATAATCGGTTTTTAAAGTGTTTGGATTTGCGTTTTTACTTGTAAAATAGCCAAATAATCATTTATTAAGCAAATAAGCTACATTTTTTAACTTATGAAAAAGTGTGGTAGGATTAACTCTAAACGCAAATAATCACTTATTAACGTATGCAATCCAAACACTTTAAACCAATTATTTGCGTTATTGTAACGTAGAGGGTGTTTGGATTTGCGTTTGAAAAAGTGCTGTAGCGTTTTGGAAACTAATAATCAGATAATAGCTGTAACAAAAAGTGCTGCAGGAAATGTAGTGTTTGGTTTAGCTTCTGCTGTTTGCTATCATAATTATCAAATAATCAGTTTTTAAAGTGTTTGGATTTGCGTTTTTACTTGTAAAATGACCAAATAATCACTTATGAAGCAAATAAGCTACAATTTTTAACTTATGTAAAAGTGTGGTAAGATTAACGCTAAACGCAAATAATCACTTATTAACGTATGCAATCCAAACACTTTAAACTAATTATTTGCGTTATTGTAACGCAATAAGCTGATAATCTGGTTCATAACGCAAAACCAAACACCCTCGTAATAAGCTAATAATCTCGTTCATAACGCAAAACCAAACACCCTCTTGGTTGAACATATCACTTTTAATTGCACATGTTAACATCTTCTAACTCAAACTAAATTGGAATTTAAAACTGACATCAAATCATCAATACCGTTTAACATGTATACACTTGATGGCCAACCAATTGTTTGTTTAAGCCTTTTCTTCCCTTTTATTTTCTTTGATTCGTTGGAATTAGACTTCGCATGCAGGAGGAGTATTTGTGGCACTAAATGTTAAAGATGCCATATCTTATCCTAAATTTAGGATCTGAATTTCCATGAAAGTGCGGCTGTAAAGCATAAGCTTTTGCTAATTTATTAGGGCAAGTATTTTTGCAGGTGGAGAAGATGAAGGAAATTGCAAAGCAGAAGGCTAAAGAGGAGCAAAGGAGATTGGAATCAGAGGTGATAATATTGGAGCTTAAGTTAGTAATTTATCTGTAGCTTATAGAAGCTTGCTAACTGCAGATATTTTGTTACTGACATGGAAACTAAACTGCAAGGGTGCTTGATCTATATAATTTTTATGGATTCACATGGCCTCACAACTTTTGGTATATTATCTGTTTCCACCCCAGGGTAACCTCACCTCCTCACCCCAAATGTATGTAATTGAAGCTAGGGATAACTTGCCAGCATTCTTTCTTAAGCTCTGTGATGAATCACACTGGTGAATATTTCACTTCTTTTTATTGTGAGGCTAAATCCTAAATACATAAACAAAATCATGACCTAAAAAAGGAAACAAGGGAAAGTAATACCAAGACTAGACTATATTAAAGATTTAACTCCATTCTATAAATTCTATATCTAACAACCTCAAACTCGATATCAAAAACTTCTGATCTTCAGCTATAAACTGATTTCAAGATATACAATGTCTTTTGACATGCTTCTATTATTACTGGCCGTTTTTCACTATTGCATTTCTGGGGAGCATAGATCCTTTGAAGTAAAAACTGCTTTCGAGATGTGTTGCTAGCATGACCATGCATCTTATCTGGCAATACTGTTCCAGTATAACTTGAGAGCCGTAACTTTAAACCATGAAAGCAACCATTGGTAATTGGCCGTGTAACAGGAACCTTCCCTGTTTATATCTGAGGTTGATTCTTCAAGAACGTGAAATTATGTATAACGACTTATGAGAGAGAGTGTGAGGGATGCAGGGAGGTTTACCTCATCAGTCGTAATGGTGCTTAGATTTTTATTTTCTATATTTCAGCTTGAGCTTGTGTTGATTGTAGAGAAGTTGCAAGAATTGCGCTCCATCAGGATCCAGAAATTAACGAAGCAAGGTTTGTAGTAAAATTTGACTGTCATATAAAAATAATATACATATGAATGCCATTTATTTAGTAAATCTGATGTTCTTATGCAGTAGTGGTAGTATAACTGATATGTTTCTAAGTTAATTATCTGCGAGCAAGATCAGATTCTGTCACTTTACCTATGCTTTTGATTTTATAATCATGCAGGCCATTTTCTCCCAGAGGAGGACAACAAGTTTCTTGAGAGAATTCGTGTTGCAGTTGAAGAAGAGGAGCGCCAAGCAATGGCTGCAGCTGACACAGCTGCTGCTAAAGATGCCATTGCAACTGCCGAGGAATCTCGGAATATAACCATCACAGATACTCAAAACTCAGAAGATCAAAGCGGTCGCAAAGATGGAAATATTGTAAGTCAGGAAGAAGTAACTGATAATGAAGCAAAAGGAGGCTCAAAAGAAGCCACTGATATGGAATCTAGGAAACCAGGATCAAAAGTCCCGGGTCCTAGCAGAGGATATTATGATTATTCGTCAAGCTTACCACTTGAATTTTATCACTATTATCATGGAAGCAGTACTGATATCGGGACCCTAATTGAAGTGAGTTCTATTTTTCTTTTCGGTTCCTTTCTTCTCGTATCAATGTCATCTATAGCTAGAGATATCCACATAGTGCCATATTCATTATTCGACTATGGGTTTAGCGGTCATTATATTTCTATCGCCTAATTATTTGTCCTTGCTTCCTGAAGAAACCGGTTGATTTCAGATGATTTATTCTTACATGCAGGTCAGACGAACATGGGATGCATATGTAAGACCTGGAGGAAGGTGAGCACATTATTTTTTCATACATCGTTAATCCTTGAGAAGCACCTTCTCTAGACTGTAAACTGGCTCATAGAACACAAACTATAGAACCCATCTTGGACGAACCAGCCTCCTTGCAAGTTCATATATTGTCCTGTTCCAAACCAAGTTGTAACTCTAATAAATGAAATATTGATGCAATGCGAGTTTTTTGCAGTCGAATACCAGGTCATTGGGTTCAACCACCCCCACCAGCTGATGATATATGGGCATCCTACCTCGTGAAACCTCATTGAACTCTTCGTAATGGTCAGATTGAACTGTTTAAACTTCGTAGACGCTGATCCATTGTGGTATGGTTCTTCTATGCCATTTGGAATGTGCCAACATAATATCTTTGGAATTATACAAGTAAATGCATATTCACTACCTTTCCTAGAGCCATATTACTGAACATCTACATGATTCATTAGTCTGTTTCACGTTGATATAATTTTACTTGATACTTGATAGGTTACTTCCGATATGAGTATCAAACTCTTAAAAGTTATATTTTCCTGTTCTCCACATAATGTATTCGTTCTCCTGTGTTCATGTTGTGAAATCTTTGATAAAAGCAAATTGTTCCAATAACCTCTTCCTTTTCCAAGAAGGAAGGAAATTTTGCCAAAAAGGTTAACAGTGGATATGGTTTATTAGAAGTTTTTGACTAATGACCTTCATAGATATGGTTAGGTGGTGGCTAGTTTGGAGATTAGACCCTCCAATGGAGGAGTCCCATATTTGAGTCTCACCAGCTTCAACTTTGGGTTGGCTCCTATCTTTGGGGTGTTCATGTGACTAGGGTTTGTTTGTTAGGCCAATAAGCTTTTAGTTTGGGTGATATTTCCCGGTTATCTGATAACCATTTTTTCCTAATGATTAAATGTCTAAAGTATCCTTTATTAAGACAAACTAAAAAAACTTATGAACCACAACCAATATTTTGTAACAATTGTTAATGGGCAAATAGGTAATATTGGAAGGTAAAAATGAAACGTTACGGTGTTTGGATTTGCGTGTGCATGTATATGGGGTTGCAGCTGCTGCCCTTTTGAAGAGTTCATGAGAAATGGTGCTGCAAGGAAAAGTTGACTGCGTTTGTCTCCAAAATGACCTATTTATCTACATTCTATTAACCTAAAATCATTTCCCTTTCTCTCATTTACAGCCACAACTGGCCACTTCTCTTCCTCTCATTACAGCCATCCTCCATCACTCGACAACGGAAGCTCATTCGTGTTTTTGATGAATATTTTTTAGCTCTTCAATTGTGTTGAAGCAATTTGTGTTTGATTTGTTGTTGAACCGATTATGGAATTCATTCACAGATTTGTTCTCCTTTTCTGTTTTTTTTTTGGGTGATTTTTTCATGAAATTGCTGTTCTTAAACAAACGAAATACATTGATTGAACATGTGAGCATCCATTTTTTGCTATAATTGTGACGAATTTTGCAAATTTTCATTAATTAACAAGTAATATTAATTATGAGTTTTAAAATAACTAAATTAATAAATTTGGGTATAAATGATATTAATGATGTTTAAAAGGGATTTATGTGATATTAATAACATAAGTTTGGTATATGTGACATTATGAAGTTTACGAGGGACATATATGATAGGGTTTATTATGAAAAAAACCAACATGTTTTCACGTTTTTTGTGTTTTCGTCCCTCCATGTTATTTTTTTCCGTAAAAGTCCTCAAGTTAATTTTTTCTTTTTGGTTTAGTGAAATTTGGACATTAGACCCCTGTTATAATCAGTAAACCGGGTTTTTTAAAACTGAAAAACCGGGTTCCAATGTCTAAATTTCACTAACCCAAAAAGAGAAAATTAACTTGAGGACTTTCATAGAAAAAAAAACACAGAGAGACGAAAACGCAAAAAACATAAAAACATGTTGGTTTTTTTCATAATAAACTCTATATGATATTATGAAGTTTAGGAATGTTATATATGAAATTCTCCCAAAAAAAAAAAAATTTGTTTGTTAAATACTGCTATGTTTTTGAACATTCTTACATGAGAAATTGAGTTAGTCTATTGCCATGAAAAGAACAAATTGTTTTCAATGATGACAGAGGTGGTACCCCAGAAACAATTCAAATACTTTAAGGTAATTAATTATGATTTCAGAGGTTGTTTAAAGTAATTATCATATCAGAAACAATGTTAGGCTTGAGGTGCCCTTATATATAATTTGGAACATCACTTGTTACCATAAGCAGAAATGTGTTCAAGTTAACAATGGTTCGTGTATATGAATTTTATGCCCTTTGTGAACGTGGCAAGATTACCACAAGCACAAAGGTAGGCCGATTTTCCAAATAGTTGGTTGCCTGAAAGATTCACCAGGGCAATTCGTTGTTGATTTTCCTGCATGTTTTCTTTCCAGGATGGTTATGAGTTTTGAAGCAATGGTCACATTTTTGGCTGTGGTGTCAGCAATTTTCCAAAGTGGGTTACTTTTGACTATGTTAATTGTGTTCATGTTGAAAGAGTTTTTCGATCAATGGGGTATGAATTTAGAAACTATGCAGGTGCCTGCACCATACATGCGCGTTGTGTCTGGAATTAGCATTGGTGTATGAGAAGACTTGATTTTTATTTATGGTTTCTTGTCAACAGGTACTTCTTGCCTTCTTGGGTTGTTGTTGGGTAAAGTAGCAAAATAAAAAAAAAAATGTTGTTATGATTAATCAACTGAAAACTTGGACAACCTAGAGAGGGGTAGAATGGGTTGTGTTGGCACAAAAAAATTTCCGCAAAAACGTAAATTGCAAATAAGTACAGAGTTCAAAGGATAGAGCGATCGAACACAACGTTTTTTGATGGCTTCAACCTCTTGTCCTACTTCACACGCTAAGTTTCTTAGTTTCTTCACAAGAGTTTGAATCCACCAGCAAAAAATTAAACATTCAAAAAGCGGAATGACTCATCCAAAGTTAGATCCAAAAATCAAAATTCACCCAATCTCACTAAATCATATTAGTTATTTTATACGATGGTGAAACCCAAATGACTGTTGAGTATTCAATAACTGTGTAAGAGAACCTGCGTTTTATTTTTCTTCTCAAATTCTCTAGAGTGGGGTTTTAACAAGAAGTCTGTTTAGTTGCAATTTTCCAAGTCCAAACTCATCATGCCTTCATGCAATTACTGCTTACCAGCAAGTGTTTGAGCTTTTGCCATTCATCTTCGATAAAAAAGAAAATACAATGTGAATTTAGTCTCAAAACATGTAGAGAAAAAAACATGTAGAAGTTGAATTTACCTGGTGATGTTGCAAATGGCATTTTGAGTGTTTCTCCTTAGCAATTTGCTGATCAAAGCGATTATTGCAATACACATAACAGTATGCAAACCTCGTCAAGATATCAGTTCTTTTTTGTTCAAGTGTTTATGAAACTTACACATTTGTTTAATCAAGTCATACGCTGATACAATTATATATCTTTGCACATGTCGTGGTAGGTTTTAGAACAGATCATTCTTTTCTTTCATTATCTTTTTGCCATCACATTTACTTCCTCCAAAAACTAAAGTCAAAATCACTAGATTTAGCATCTAAACTTACCAAATTTGGATCTTCATCTTTTTTTTTATTAGTTAGGGGTTGTTTTTTTTTTTTTTTTTTTTTTTTAATATTAATAACATCATTAAGAGGTTCATATTAAAGTATATTGATTTCTTAATAATCTCATTAGAAAATATATAAACATGTTCTTACTAAATATATAAAGAACAAGTGATCGTTTCTACTATGAAGAGTAAACTTATGTGCCGTTTGGTTTGTAGGATTTTAACAATTCATTTAGAATTTGGATTTAGAAATACTCCTATGCCATGTTTGGATAAAAACTAAAAGGAAAAGATTTAGCTTCTTTAGCATTTCACATTCTTCACTTCTCCTCATTTTATAATGCACTCAATCCCTTAATTATTTTAAAATTTTATCAGTTTAGAATCCGTCATTTTAAAATCAAGCAATTCAAATGTCAACTTATGGTTATGGTCCTTATGAACTTGGGCACACAAAGTTTAGGTAGTGCTATAGCATGCCTTTCGAGTTTTGTCCCTTTATGTAGTAATTATTATATACATTATCATGATCAAATGATAAATAAATATTTGTGAGAATTACAAAAATGTCAAAATCAAATTATATATATATATATATATATATATATATATATATATATATAGGGGTGGGTTCAATGGAGAACCTCTATGCATCGAAGAACCTTGAAGAACCACAATGCATCGCTAAAAAATCGTAATGCATCACGTAGAAATCGATGCATCACGCAGGAATTTGATGCATCACGTGAAAATAATGATGCATCACGTGGGGATTGTGATGCATTTGTGGTGGTGCATGGAGGTTCCACAATGTATCACTAGAACTCGTAATGCATTACGTAGAAATCGATGTATCATGCAGGTAATTGATGCATCACGTGGAAATAATGATGCATCACGGGGAGATTGTGATGCATTTATGGTGGTGCATAGAGGTTCTTCAAGTTCTTCGATGCATGGAGGTTCTCCATTGAACCCACCTCTATATATATATATATATGTATATATATATATATATATATATATATATATATATATATATATATATATATATATATATATATATATATATATAGGGGTTTTCAATGGAAAACCACAATGCACCTGAAAACTTGTGAAAACCGCACTGCACCACCACAAATACATCAAATTCCCCGCGTGATGCATCAAAATCCTGCGTGATGCATCAAATTTCCCGCGTGATGCATCAAAATCCCGCGTGATGCATCACTTTATTTAGGATCATGCCACCGCATTTTTCATGAAATGCATCAAATCGGACGGTTTGCGTAGGTTTCCACAGTTTTCCGGTGCATAGTGGTTTTCCATTGAACCCACCCCTATATATATATATATATATATATATATATATATATATATATATATATATATATATATATATATATATATATATATATATATATATATATATATATATATGTAATTTTGTTATTCAATAAAACGTGTTGAACCAAAGTATATATGTATGTTGAATCAATATGTAATTTAGATGATGTTGATGCATCATTCGTGTCATTCCTATTCATCGTTCATATTCATATTCGTATCCTTCTATTCATCCATCCTTCAAATGAGACCAAGCATATTTCGCGTTCATGCATCATTCGAACCGATTATTACTCACAAAATAACGATGCATCACGACCTTCAATAACTTCAAACTTTCAAAAGCGATTGATACTCACAAAATAACGATGCATCGTAACCTTTAATACTCAAAACAGATTAATACTCACAAAATCTTCATCACAAAATGACGGTGGTGGCGGTATAAAATGACGATGAATCATAACCTTCAAAACCGATTAATACTCACAAACATTCATTACAAAATGACGGTGGTGTTAGCACTACTGGCGACGGCGGTGTAGGCGGCGGTGGAGAGGATGGAGATGATGGAGGATTCAATTTTTGAAAATGATTTGGTTCAAAATTAGTTGCTTGATTATAGGTTTGTTAATTATGAAAATTCCTTATTTAAAAGAGATTTAATTTTAGAATAAAATAATTTTAATTTCCTACATTACCTTTAATAAAAATTGTGATGCATTGAAGGGCTTTGCGGTGCATGGAGGCTTTCTGAAGTTTTCTGATATACGTTGTATTTCCATTGAACCCCCCTATGTATGTATTCCTGTTTGTTTAAGTGATTATCACCTATTACGCAGCGCACCAGAAGTTATCACCCTTAAAATTATTTTGGAATTTTTTTTACAAACATGTTTTAATCAACGTTTCACAGATTATATATAAATTTCACGTATATTCACACTATCTAAATGCATGAAATCATATTTCACATAAATGTACATTCACATATATACAAATTCATGTAAGTGTACGTTCTCATTTTTAAGGAGCTAGAAGATGTGAATGTATGTGAAATTTATATATAATCTTTATAATGTTAATCGGAACATATTTATGAAAAAAAATTTTAAAATATTTTTTTTAAAGGTGGTACCTTTCGGTGTGCTGCATAATAAGTGGTGTTGATTCGAACCATATCCAATGTATATATATATCTTGATGATTCTTTCTCATCACAAACCAAGCTCTCATACAATATAAAAAGTACAATTCTCCAAATAGCCAACGAAGGCCACATGGAAGACAGGAAATTCCAAAAACCAACCTCTCACCTCATGAGACGTACAACACGCCCAGGTGCCAACGCACATGGATTTTAATTTTTACGTGTTTATACGTGTGTGTGTGTGTCAAATATACACACACATGTATGTATGTAATCAAGGGTATGTTTTTTTTTATGAGTTTTTGATATATAAAATGAGTTTGAGTTTCATAAAAATATCTAGAAATAATTAATTACTTAAAACTCAAAATCATTCTTGTTCATAGGTTTTTTCTTTCTTCCATTTCTTTCAAACACATATCTATACCCATGTTCATTTCTACACTCATTACGTACGTCCCCCAAAATTATAGTAATTTAAATAACAATTAGATTAATTGGTTATCTGTAATTGTTCAAAAATCAAAATAATTGCATCATGCCTTTTTCTAGAATGGCATGTGACATTGTAACTTAAACATTTATGTATTAAAATCAATTGCTTGATTAAATTAAATCACATTAGAAGATATTGAGAACGTTAATAACTTAAGTTTGCATTATAAAACAGTGAAGACTTGATATTTGTTTATGAACATAAATAATTCATACGTGAAACTAAAGCTATTTGTTGCCTAGTAATACATGTACCCGTATAATTTTTCTACGACTTTTGTGAATGTTGCTTTAGCATAAATAAACACTTTTCTAAATAAAAGTAACTTACCACATTCAACCAAAAAAAATATGTTTAATGAATTAATAACAATGATTTAAACTGAAAACAAGATTTGAAGCACCAAATTTTGTTTGAAGAATTTGCATAAAAAAGTAGAAAATAAAATTGTTAGATAAAAACAACAAATTTAGGGATTATTTTCTAGTAATTACACAATTTCTGCATAAACAGATACAAAGCTTCAGACAACACAAAGACAGCCTTCCAATTATGCAGAGATAAAGGAAGAGTAAATCCTCCTGAAGTGATCAGCTGTCCATGAATCAGAAAACAAAGCCAACTCAACGAAACAAATTAATTAATCACCTTTCAGATTCTGATCACGCTTAATTAATCATCATCATCATCATCATCTTCATCTTCATCAATTCTGGTCTCTCTGGCTGATCATGTATTCATGCTCATGCTCCTGCAATTGAGTGAGTTCCTCATAAACTGTAATATTTAAGAACACAAAACAAAAAATGGAGAAAAACCTAATCATATTCCTACACTGATAATTTGAGTTCGGATCTCAAATTTACAATCACACAACTTCACTGTTGTAACACTAGAGTAGAGGAATCAGCATGATCTTGATTTGACAATACAAATCACTAGATCTAGAAGAATGAATCTTATTCAGATGCATAAAACTAGGAGACAAATTCATATATATATATATATATATTATATAATTCTACTTCCAATCTAAATATCAAATAATAAATAATTTGGATCTAAAAATATGAATGAAGTTTGTAACGGAATTTTTTCAGTATAATATTGATTGATATAGAAGCGCTTGAAAACAATCTAGATGTACACAACTTTCAGATCAAAACCCAATGAAATGATCTAAATTAACAATCCATGATATTTTATCAATCCATCACCCTAACACTTAACAATCAACAAACTCTAAATAGATAATAAAACTGTATCTGGTGACTGCTGTTCCATTGACCAACGGATCACCTCCGCCGACGACCGTCGGAGTACTGTGAGAGAGGAACAACCTCCGCCAACGGAGTTGACAACGGTGTCGGAAGCGGCGAACTCCGACATACAGGACAAGTCGCGTTGAGCTTCAACCAAGCGTCAACGCAAGTCAAATGAAAACAGTGCTTACAGTCAGGCAACATCCTCATCATCTCCGCCTCTCTATACTCACACAAACAGATGGCACACACCGAATCAATACCCTTGGGAATTCCTTTCGAGAACGGAAACTTTGGGTAGGAATTAATCACTGTTTGATCAAGTCCAACAACAACGTTCTCCTCATCGTTGTTCTCTTCGTCAACAAATATTATACTGGGAAGGATTACGCCGTTATCAGAACCAGCGCCGTTAGGGTTTCGTATTTGGTTACGGTGACTATGACGGTGCCGGAAACAGATATAGGAAGCGAGAAGAAGGGAAGAGAAGAGTACAAGGAAGCCAAAGGCGATGGCAATTGCGTAGCCGAGACCAAGGTTCGTTATGTAGTAATGCGTGGCGCTGGGAAGTTGTTGCGGTGGTGGTGGTGGTGGGAAGAGGATGGTGGTGGACATTGATGAAATAACGGTGAATGGTGGTGGTGGTGGTGGTGGTCCATTTGGAGGAAGAAAAAACGGAAGAGAGAGATGAAGGGGAATGGGGGATTTAGAAGGTGGTGGTGGTGGTGGTGGTTGGTTTGCTGAGCTGCAGCATTAAATGACTGTGGAAGAAATTAGAGAAACTCCATTAATGGCCATTTAACCCATATAAAGTTCCAAACGGAAGGGAAAAGCCAACCGATCTTTTACCTACTTTTTCGTTAGATATTTCTTCAAAAAATATTAATTTTTATTTGATTTTTTATTCAATAAAATAACTATATACTATACAAATGATTAATCAAGACAAATTACACATTTGAAAATTTCGTATTTTATCGGCTGATTGATTTATAACAAACTAAAAACATACGATATAGTTTGTCTATTGAGGAGCATAATAGCTTTATTACAAGAAAATGAGAAGCATGATTGGTTGGTGGATTAAAGAACTGATGGAATGCAGGTCATTAAAGTGTAATAAAGAAACCCAAAAGTGAGTTGGGTTGGATGTTGCTACTTGGTTAACAAAAGGTCCACATGTAAAAGCATGCCTAGAGACTAGATGGAGTCTAGTTAGGAGTGACTTAGGATTACTCAGGGAGGCTAGGATGTGATGTGGTGGTGTTAACAGGTAGTGAAGGTGCACTCATTGGATTTGTGAGTGTGAATTGCTGATTCATGAAGCAGAGGGGACAAGTTGTGAATGGTTGATGAATATGGTGGTGCACAAACTGTGTTGGGGATCAACTAACAGAAGTCCAAAAGCAAGTCTTCATGGAGCAATTGAGTTGAACAGGTCAGGTTTGGATCTGTTGATGCTGGATCAGATTACACATGGATGATGTTGGAGATATTAGTTATGAAAATCAAGGCCTGATAGTGGTGTCTTGGATTAAAGGGAAACTAGTATGGTGAATAACATCATGGGGTAATCAAGGGATCAGTGTTGAATCTGTTGGTGGAACAGATTGGGAATTAATCTCAGGTTGAAGGTGTTGACCAGGGTGTTAGATGTAAAGCCCAAAAGGGTCAGTGGTGTCTTTTACGAGGTAAGAGACTAAAAGTATTTCTTGATGATAATCTCTCGTGTAGCATGTATCAAGTAATGGATTGAAACAAAAAGAAACAAATTGTGAGATGGGTAAAAGTTCCTGAATAGTATCTCACATCTTCAATTCATTTCTGGTGATATTATTCCTAAGTATATCTTTGGTGAGTGTATGTTTAAGGTGGAGTTACCTTATGATCTTAAACATAACAGCTTTGATACTTTGAGCTGTCAAAGTAGGCTAGAGCCTAAGCTGTTGGAGTCAAAGCTGTTCTGAAAGCTGAAAGCTGATGAGGCAAGGTGTGTCTGTAAGTAAGCCTAAGCTGATGGAAACAGAGGGCAGGTGTGACATGTGTTGATCAAGTTACTTCTCAAATCACTTGTACAAGTCGAGTTTAAATTCTTTGGTGGACGCATCAGAGAGGGAGTAAAGCTGGAATTGTTTTTGTGTGATTAGCAGAAGGTGTAATGAGGGATATACCATGTCAGCAGGCTAAGCATGAGCTAAAGGCTGAAGTGTATGATCAGCAGCAGTGGCAGAAGCTGCTGTAGTCAATAAAGACAAAACATTGAAGCAGTGTGAGCAAATGGTTTAACAGCTTGGAGAGTGTTAGAAGATGCTCATAGTTGCAGATGGTTGAAGTTGTGATAAAGGTGCATCAGCAGTGGCTAAAGAAGATTAATCAATCTACATGAGGATCAATTAACTCAATGTCAAAATACTTAGTGTAATACAAGTACACTAAGGTGGAGATTGTGAGAATGTAGTGCACTTGTATTATTCTTAAGGAAATTAATTAGATGAGTCTGTTAATCAGTTAGGTTGTTAGCATCTGTTTATATCAGTTGTAAGTCAATTGTAATTGCCTATAAAAGGCAGATGCATTAGTCTCATAAGGGGGGACTGAATGTAATCTCTGATATACAACAAGAAAGATAGAGGGGATACACGGGAGTAAAGAGAGGAAGCCAAGCACCACCAGCAGGTCTGGCTGGTGGTGGCACTGCCGATGGTGCAGGTGGCTGTAGTGGGATGTTCATGGTGAGATCATTAGGCTAGTGAGGGTCTAATGTTGTCATGAGAGGTGATCTTGTTAGCCATGAATGTAATCAAGTAATTCTAAGGAATAAACATTGATTCCGTAAACTCTTATCTTCTCTATATGTGTTCTTATGATTGCAACTCTGATCTGCTACAAAAAATCTAACATCAAAAGTATAATTAACAATAATTGAAAATTTAATATTTATTTATATATATAGATGAAAAATGTTGATGAGGCATTGATCGAGATTTGAGGCAGCTGGTGAAGACAAAAAGAACATATATATATAACTGAAATACGGATAGTTGTATTTTAGTGATTTTTTCAAAGGACATAATAATTTTGTTCAAAACATAAAAATGAAATGTTTGTTTGTTTGTGATGATTGTCAATGGAACAATTAGATTGCCTCCAATGGGCCACCTTTCGATTGTTCATTCTTAATTAACTAATATATATTAATTAACTTCATGACCGAGAAACGTCGACAAAGGCAATTGTCTAGGTGATCATAAGGGTTCATTCTTAAAAAAAAAAAAAAAAGTATTATATACTTAGGTTTATTTATAATTAAACAAGGTTATTAGCTTGAACAAATTTTAGTTTTAACATTATGTAATTATAAGTTTTTGGTTATTAACTTATCATTTTTACATAAATTTTGCTTATTTTGAATATTAATGTTTGTATAGGTTGGATTGCATGAGAAGCGTGAAAATTAACCATATAATAACATGCGTATTTACCTTCCTAGGTTGGTTAAGGTTAAATTAATCATTATTAATATAATATATTCTATTTATTTCATAATCAATAAATTAAATATATAATAATAATGTCTAGATAGAGTTTTCTTAAAATATGATTTAGCTTAGAAAGTCTCAAAACCCATTTCCACGCATCATGCTTACCCACCTCTATATTTTTTGGATTCTATTTTTTTGGTTTCTCTCTGGCCTCTGCTCATGACAACCTTTCCACAGAACATTGGTGTCAACATGGATCCAGCCACCGCTACCAACCACCACGGCCAACAACATCGTCACAGATGCATTAGCGACCACCAATGACGTTCTCTCACTCTTCGTCACCTTTGTTTGCCCTCGCCATAAACAATTGTATCTCTTTGTCGAAGCATATTTCAGAGAAATGGTAAACTGCTTTTGTCCATTATCAATTCTATCCCCCAACGCCACTGTTATAATGAAACAACGTGACACGTGTTTTGGTTTTATAATGGTTCTATAATGAAAAATCATGACACATGAAGAAAACACCGATGTGTTGCAACCGCCATGGTGAAGATGGTCAATATCATATCATTAACGGGTTAGCGGGTGATTCGGTTCATTGCGTTTTCGATGGATTTGTTCTCATTCATTTTTTCTTGTCTGGTTTAGTAGAGTCCATGTAGAGTCAATGGTGCAATGTATCAACGTCAACAAAGATGTGTATCGGACATCAGTGTTTGTATTAGGCATCAATGTATCAATGAAGATGTGTATCATACATCAATGTATCATTGAATCACTACATCGATGTTTACTCAATTTTAAGAACAATATGTTGCAATGAATCATTATATTGATGTTTATAAAATTCTAAATCAATGTATTTGTATTTGTGATCACTGCATCAATGTATTTTGTGTTAAAGAATTTGTAAATTCATTTCGGTAAATCAATGCATTTATATTGTTGAATCATTTTTTATGATTCAATGATTTAAATAAAAACCATTGGTTTTTATAAATATTATATCTATTTATTAATTTGAATAGTTTCCATAAATTTAGAAAACGAAAATTAATTTAATTAGAGTGATTTGCCTCTAACATTGATAAGAATATTAATGACATGTGCCATGCTATTGTGACTTCTAACATTTTCTCATTGTAAGCTTTTTCTCACGTGAGTCATATTATACGCACACACACATATATATATTTAGATCCAAAAAGATAACACTTAAAATTGAATGCACTCGAATGTACCGACCTTTAAAAAATATCATTTTTTTTTTCATAATAATGTTTAAATTAACGTTACACACATAATACGTAAATTTCATATACATTTATCAATTCTACGCGCTTAAAAATTTTGTGAAAGATCATATATATATATATATATATATATATATATATATATTTATGTGAATGATCATCTAAGTGATTGATCATTCACATGAGTTTTTGAACCATTCACAATATTTATCTTTCGAATTTTAATGCATAAAGATATGATTTATTTGACAAAAAGTCTTATAATTTTTGTTTATACATGTTTATGTAAAAAAAAAATCTGTGAATGATCATTCACAATAGGGTGCATTCGGTACTCTTTTGACCTTGATTTATATATATAAAAAGGGTTCTTTTTAAATTTTTGTCTGGAATCCTGAAAATGATTGGACCGGCCTTGTTTAACTCATTTTCTGTCATTAGCTTACCAGTATAAAATACGTATTTAATTTTTATTTTACTTATTGTATTTGGAGAAACAATAATAAAATTGTCAAAAATTTTGAAAAATGTTGTCAATTTAGGCAACCATCGGAAAAGAACCGATGTCTTGCTATTATAATTTTTTCTTTTTTTAAATTTGGTTCAACATATGATGTGGGTGGCGGTTGGTAATAGTGTGCCATCAATGGTGGTTGGTGTTGGTGAGACTTTGTGAGGTCAAGTGTCAATGATAAAGATCTTGAAATTAATTAAGCTTAGCCTTCAATATGATAATCAACTTTTTTTAACAATTACATAAATTTAAAGAAAAAGGGAATTAAAATGATTAACTATAGTATTGGGTGATGGCAATGCCGTACCTGTTAACTAGTTTACCTTTTGTTGTCCAAAAAAAAAAATACAAATGGTGGTTAGCATGGTTCAAAAGATATATTGTACATTTGTACACCAGTCATCAAAACGTTATTTTTTTATAAGTACGTGTACATAATAATTAAAATTTAGACAAATAAATGATTTTTCTTGATAATATGATCAGCTAGCTAAATTGATAAATTTTTAGGTTTATTGATGATAACCAAAGTAAAAAAGTCGATAAAGTTCATTGTCCTTTCATAAGACAACGTATATAAATTAAACGGGTAACATAGCTTAATAATAAGCCGATAAAGTTCATTGCCCTTTCATTGAATGTGTCCAAGCATGTTTTGTTAGGTTAGAAGTTGAATTTACAAAACTGTTATTTGAATAACCGTCATCTTTAATTTAATTAGACTATTATATAACTTAGAATCATTTTACAACACATTCGAGTTTTAATAGTTAAATTTCAATAAACCCAAAAAAAATTATATAACTTGAATACCTTTCTGGAAAAAAAAAAAAAACATGAATGGACAAAACATCATGAAAACATATTGATTTTTTTATAATAAACCCAATATTAATCAACTCGATCATTGATCATATAAAATTTCATACAAAAAACTATCTACTTACTAGTAATAATATAGTCTAGAGTAAATAATTGTTAGACTTTGGTCTTACACTTTTGGTCTTCAATTGCTCTACCAGCAATGTTGACTTTCATGGTGCAATTCATCCTCACAGTCACATGTTTCTTAATAAAAGTCAAATACTTGACCCTACCACCCACTCTTGTATAGCTGCTCATGGTCAATGATCCTGTACCAATGTCACTTTGTAAATTAGGGTTTGCTAATAGACTATTAATTATGATGTTTATGGTAATGTTCATCCTCGAGGTCCGTCGCGCCTTCGACTGCCCTGACGGCCCTCGTGCCTCCCCTATCATCGTCCCTCGATAGTACAGATTAGCCGTCGTGTTTTTGTACCTATATATCATTAAAAGTTAATTAATTAACAATCGGTCGGCCGGGTACTTAATTAATTTGTTATATATATAGTTCATTTTTAAGCGTTGCTACAAATAATATTATACATATATATTTTCTTGTTGCTAACCTGAAAGACGCAAAATTTGGGTTTTTAACTGATATATCTGCGGTTAAAGATATGTTGGATCCTGATCGAGGGATGGTGCCATTGATCAAACCGAGATTGTCGACCATGACACCGTTCATCTTGATCACTGGTTCTTTAACCTTGAAAATGGTGAAGATCAAGATGATGACTATCACAGCCAGGAGGATTACGACGGCAACCACGCAACTACACCACCTGATGTATTTCCTTCGACGAGTGGCTTTTTTCGATATCGTCTTTTCGTCGTCGCTACTGTTGTGTTGGCGGTCGACGGCAGGAGCTAGCGGCCTCACCTGCTCTTTCTCCATGATGTTTAAACTTGTGAAGTTGTGTAGAGGGTGTGTGAAGTTTGGGGTTTATGTGTGTTTTATGGCTTTATAACCTTCATCCAAGATTTTGACTATAGACTTTGTAAGAGTCAAACGTGTTATTATTATGGGCTGCAGATTACTCTTATGGCAAAAAAAAAAATTGTTGAAAATTTTGTGATATCATCTCCGCTGTACTTCGAATTTTCAAAATAATGCAAAGATGATGTTCAAATTAATACAAAAAACAGAATGATCAGCTTTAGTAGTAATATTCCTAATGAATAAACAAATTAAATCTAAGTTTGTTTTTTTGTAAAATTGTGTCAAAAGCTTCCATGTTGGATATTTTTGCGATTAAAACTTCAACAATTTTTTATTGTATAAATAACATTTAGCTGACTAAAACTCATCAAAATTAGTTTTTTTTTCAAAAAAAAAAAAAAGACTTGCCATCTGATAAATCGGTTGCAATCTGCTGACCAATCATTCGTTTTCGACAAACATTCTCTCCAGCGAACTCACTTGTCTGTGTATTATGATTCAAATCAACATTTTTTTATTTCTTTGTTGAATTTCAGTTTCACTGGTGACTTGTCGACGGTGTTATGTGACTAGCTTTAAATCGGTTGTAACCATTAATATTCTATTTTCGTGAAATTTTATTAGTTGGAAGTTTTTTGTGCACTGAAAATGGTTGGGGGTTTCAATCAGAAAAATATCCAACTTGAAAGTTTTTTTTACAAATATTTTTTTTTCCTGCATTTATCATCAATTTAGTTTTTTTTCTCCAAGTTTACATCAAGACAGAAAGGTGGACAAAATTCATTAAAAGCAATAGTGAAAATTTTCAATGTTTTCACATTTGGTTGTGTTTGGTGGTGTGTACTTTATTGGTATATATATGTATGTATGAATCATGTATGTACATATTTTATGTTTATGTGTGCATGTATATATGCATCTATAAATAAATTGTTGTTCCGAACTTAGGTGATGTTTGTTTACCTCTGAGATCATTTAACCTTGAATGAGCTTCTTAATGGTTCCATTAAGAAGTAAACAAACAACCTCTTAGTGTTCTTATAAATTAATAAATAATTATATATATTTCCAATAATGAATTATATGGAATTTGAGAACCGAATTCATCTGGTATTTATTACTAATAAATAACTATACTATTATCTTTTAATTGTATACAAGATGATTTCTAAGAGACAAAGAATAAAATAAAAATGCTAAATGTTAAAATAATAATAGAGTAATGTATGATGATGAGTTTGATGTTATTTGTATGAAGAATTGAAGAAGCATTTGACCGTTAACTAATATCATTGAAGTCTCATAAATATGGGTAGGTGGGTGCGTTTGTGTTGGTAGTTACTGACATGTGTACCATACTAAGTGGTCCAATACTCATATCTTTGACTTTATTTAGAAATTGACTACCCACTTCATTTATCAATAATTGAACTTCCTTCAGTTTGAAGCCTTTTTTTGATTGATAATGTTTAAAGCTTTTTATACTTAAATTTCATATTTTATTATATTCTTTTACAGATCATGTGTACACAAAATGCCTTAATTAGTTTTTATCAATAATTAATAGTAACTCAAACATTTTGATCTGTTAGATGGTTAAACATTAATACATTTTCATATATTTTAAGTAGACTGGATCATATATGAATATGAATAAGTGGGGTCCTTCGTGGGACACCATGGACTCTTTATTGGACTTGGTCAGAATTGGTAATCCATTTGTTGGCTTACCTTCGAGGAAACGTCTATGGCATGATGTTACGGGGGCGTTTGGTTCGCGGATTTTCTGGGATTCACTGCAATTTGCATTCAAAATCTTATGTTTGGTTCGCAGATTTCAGTAATGAACATAAATCCCAGGATTTTTTTAAATCCCTCCATTCTTTGTTATTTAAAATCTCAGCCTCTCCCCTGTGATTTTAAATTTCAGTTATCTTGCATTTTTTAGATTAGCAAAAAAAATTTATATGATAATGCAGATTCATTGACAAAATCTTGACAAATGTACATGTTGCATAATGCAAATCTTTTGACAAATGCAAATCCCACTGGAAAAAAATCTGCGAACCAAATGCCCCCTACGTGTATTGTTCTTTATGTTATCTAGATATTGAGGAATCAAATGACATTTGCTGGTAGATAGTTGTATTCAGATTCTCTTTTTAATTTAACGCTTATTGTTCTATTGGGTTTTTAATCGTTCAAAGAAAACCAAATATTAAAAAAGTTTATGTGGGAAATAAAGAATTTGTAGGCATACATCTAAAGCATAAAATAAAAGCTTAGAGACGAAACATTGTCCAAACACTTTATATATCATCTTGAAAAAAAGTAACATTTAGAACGAATAAAAGAAAATAACATTTTATATCATTATAATTTTAATACAAATAATCAAACATTAAATAACTTTATGTAAAATAAATAAATTTAAAACATGAAATAAAAAGTCAAATACAAATAACTATAACTTTTAGGATAAATTAAAACTAATGCAATACACTAATATTGCGCTTGGTACGAAGAAATAAAGAGAATAAAATTATCTTAGGTTTCAAACTTTGTTGACACTTGACAGTAACATATTAATTAAAATTTAACACATATAATGAAGGAAAAACAATACACTCTCAATTCTCGTCCTCTTGTTTTGATTCCCTCCATGTTGAGAAAAAAACTAAAGAAATGATACTTACACTAAAAACCAATTCTCCATCGTTCAC
Organism: Centrapalus pauciflorus; assembly: GCA_020465985.1. NCBI lineage: Eukaryota > Viridiplantae > Streptophyta > Magnoliopsida > Asterales > Asteraceae > Centrapalus > Centrapalus pauciflorus. The sequence goes on from JAANYP010004337.1 coordinate 873,210, forward strand.
TTGAGAATTGATGGTAATATCCTATGAAAGAATAAGTTTGAAAATTAATTCAATTTCAATCTCTCCATTCTCTGTACCAAACGGACCCCGGGTGAAATTGATTAAAAACTAAAAGCCCAAAAAGAAAACAAATTTCCATATGTGGGACTTGTCCCGTGACCTAAAATACTCAAAACTTCATAAGATTATTTTAATTTTAATATTATTTAACCATAGATAGATGCAACGATAGCTTGAGCTTCGTCCCATAAACATTGTAAATCGTTATTAATAAAAACCAATTATATATCGTAGTTTGGCATGCCTCATTGAAAGGAAAACTTATGAAGTTACGATAGCTTTGCTACTTTTTATAAATACGATAAGCCCATAATAAAAATCCATCTTTCTAAAACTAAATTAGACTGAATATAGAATTGTTTTTGGGCTTACGTTCCAAACCAAAAATCCAATTTGACATCTGATAAGCCCATCAAAAGACCCCTATAATAACACGTCGAACCAGTTAAAATACTATTTGATCTTCATTATTAAATACATAATTTAAAAGAATCTTCGTTGTTGAATATACATAATTTGAAAGATTCGCATGCCTAATAAAGGAAAATTTATAGAAATTAAAATAAAGAGGCTCACACAAACTCGTCCAGAAAAGTGTCATCCATAATTCTATCGGCCATTATCTTCCTTTCTTTTCTAGCTCCATTTTCTTTCTCTACCATATTATATCTTTTATTTTCTTCCAACGGATAATATGATACAAAGTAGACCTGACAAATGTATTTTAAATGACACGAATTTGTAAAACAAGTGCACGACGCGAATTACAAAACGTGTTTGAATATGCGAAACACGTACACGACACATAAAAATTTCGTGTAACACGTAACAGGACTTAAACGTGTAACATGAAAACACAAATTTTACACGAAGTTAATCTAAAACATATAAAATTATAAATTCTAAACATAATATCCAATTATCCAGCGACATATGAAAAGTGTATTGGTAAATTCTCTGTTATAGATGTCAAATACATTAACAGCAAATTATACAATTTACCTTTTTACGTTGGGCTTGAAACCAATTATTTATATATTCCTTGAAAACACCATAATTGTAAAGGCGTAGTTATACGTACACGACTATCATACGATCATCAAATCCGTATGCTTTTTACTGTATACGTATACACATTTACTACACAGCTATATATCATATCATCATATATGTATACACACACATAAACGTACTTCATTTTGAACCGAATAAACTGGATAGTGTAGGGAGTTTGATCTCACCCTTACTGTTCACAGGAATATTGATGTTACCGATGACCGGAAGATCCACGGTGAGAATGATATTGAGTTCATAATCTATGTCCCAATCGGCACCAATGTCTCTCACTAGGCTCACCAACACGCTATGTGGCACCTTAACCCCAACATCTAGCAGCGTATCCCCATTCGCTATTAGCGACCCAGGGTCTGGGATATTGCCTTCAGCGATCACCCTGTTTTCAATGTTCAATTAGTCCCAAATTAATAATTTCACATACGCACTACTCATCACAATTTGGCCTCCTGCATGTTTCTAAATTTCCATTGCCTCTTGTTGAGATCAATAGATGTTTTTCCTTCTGAAAAATTAATGTCTTCTCATTCATTTCAAAATTCATCACGGATAAAGGAAGAATATTAAATAAATTTCATCCATCTGCCGATCTATTATACATTTTGATATTCAATTTGCTTGTATCATCTATATACATAATCCACAACATTACTACGAATCTGTATAAATTTAGGGTTGAATAGTAATAAACAAAACAACAAAGGGATGGAAAAGAGATCGATAAAACATTCAGACGAACCTGTCAGCACTTTTGAAGGTATAAGAGATCTCGCAGATCGGAATAGGGGTGCTGTAAGGATTGGAAACATTTACGTCCGCTTTGTAGGTGATGCATTCACAGCTGACATCTTTCAGATCGACGTTCTTCACGGTCGCCTCCGGCTTCTTCATGTTCGCCACCTTCTCCGCCACGAAATCCTTGGCCTTATCCACCAATCCAGCCATCCCTCCGCGATGAATTTGACCACCAATCAACAACAAATAAAATTTGGTTTGGTTTGGTTTGGTTTGGACGACGAATTTGCTTTTATGATCGATCCTCCAATTTGGATGGAGTATATATACATGCGTAAAAGATACGGATTGGGTTGGGGGGGGGGGGGAGAGGGGATGATCCGCGTGGACCGTGGGTAGGGCGTATGACCCGGGGTTGACACGTGATGAGACACGTGTTGCTACTTTTCATAGTACAGATCTCCCATCTGGTCTTCCGTGTTACGCCACTTTTACTTTTCATATCCTCTTTTAATTTTTATTGATACTTTCTTTTCGTTAGAATTAGAATAAATGGTTCCCTTTATTTTTGGCCGATATCCCCTTAAATTGTAATATTTAACTCCTTAACTTATGTTTTTTTATCCATTAGTAACGCTTAAATAAATTGTAATAGGTTATGGCCTAATTTTTTTTTCCATTAGTAACCCCTAAAGTTTATAATGCGTAAAAACATGATTCTTCCCCATAAATGTAAATATGTAATGACTAAACGTGATCACGTAAAGTACAAACATTTACTTTACCAAACACCTTTTGTAACGTAATGCATAAAAATATGAATAAAAAAGTACATATCACGTAAATGGTGGCTATCACCGTAAATGTGGTAACGTAAAGTGTGGCTATTTTGGTAAAATGAAATTTTAATGGCTAAAATGTGATAAAGGGGTGTGATACTGTGACTATTTTACTAATTATCCCTTTTTTTCCATTGGTAACACATAAAGGTCGATCGGACTAGGTTATGGCCTAATTTTTTTTCGTGCTAGTCTAAAGTATTAGACCCCATGATATTTTTAAAAGTGCGTGAGATCAATTTTTTAATGTAATCGATTAGGACATACCAACTCAGGAGATCTTCAAAAGGTTAGGGATATGAGCACAATGATACATATCCAACAGCTAAAACACAAATGCCAGACCATAATGTATATCAGATAAATAAAGTTGTAAGCACAGCAAATATCCTCAAATTCAATTGTTAAAGGTTTGGCTGATTTTGAGTATCAACAACTATGTTACCACTGCAAGCAGAAAAGGGTAAATATTAATCGGGATCTTGGTTGTCAAAAAACTGGTTTTTTGCCGTTTAACAAACGCATCAAATGATCCAAAACATGGCCTGCACCATCACGAAGACCGGAGTGCATATATTCGTTGGTTACCCACAACCTGATGCCTGCTATCTGTGCAGCTGTTTCCATTGACAGGTTGAAGTTAACAAACATATCTTCATAATAAATGGCAGCAGCAACAGGTACCTATCCAATGTTTAAAGATAATACAGAAGGTTAAAACAAATGAGAAGGAGAAGGAACCAGAGCCCAATATCAACACATAAGAATATGAGATTATGAGACTGGATCAAACACGCTGTTCGTGTATGCATTCTTTTTGGCATTTCAACTTCTGAAGCGAGATTGTGATAGCTATCAACCGCAAACCAAGCTGCCACGTTTGACTATCTGAGTTGAACTTGAGCTCAAAGTGGCTTTGGTCTTGGCAACCCAAATGTAATTTATAGTTTGTAATTAACAGATGTTATTTAGAAAAAGGTAGAACTGGATGTTCATCTTTTAATTTTATGCGAGCTTATACCAAACCACACGCATGCCAAGCCTATATGTATCAAGTATAAAATGTGGTGAGAATGGTGAATTAGTATTTTTAATCTCTCTACTGTTGCAATTTGACATGGCACGATTAAAATAAATTTCATGCTACTTTTTAAGTTCCTTAGAGAACTGATATGCCATTATATATCATACTCAGAGCATAGAAATAGCATACCTTGTTATTATTCAGTGTTGTTTTGTTGTATAGAGGAGGCCAATCCTTTTTCTCAGCCAACAAATTGGCTGCTTCTTTAAATGGCCGCAATGCATGAATTTCATCAAACATCCATGGGAACACCATCTGCATAAGCATACGCTAAGAATAATTGAACAAAGGGCACATTGTTCACACGGCTTTTGATGTTAACTATGTTGCAATAAGTTTCACTTGCACTGTGTGTGAAATTTAATTGAAAATATGTCAAATAAACTTTTAATTTAACCCTGTTCAACATTGCACCTCCATCCATTGAACATAAAAAAAAAATGTGTGTAACAATTTCCTCATCAGGGTGAACCTAATATACCTTTTTGAGCCCTAATAATCATCACCATATATTAACAGCATTTAATCTGATAGTCAAAACACTTCTATTGAATGATGTGCCAAGTCAAGCATTGCATTTGTTATGGCACACAAGGGGTGCATTTTAAGCACATGCATATGTTTGTCTTTCTTACCTCTCCTGTCAGCAAAACAGGCCGACCTTCTTTAGCAGCCTTTACCGCGTCAAGTTTACTTTCATGTTCCGCCCTTACTCTATGAGCGGCCCACCGTGATGCAGCTCCCTTAAAGTTACAATCCGGCAAACAATTGAATAAGACTCGGAGAAAGTATGCAACAATCACCATGAAAAAGACTAGGTATTTAAATTTTTTATGCACCCATGTCATGATGACCCAAGACTTTACCTGACAATATATGGACTCATGCATAAGAGCATATAATGGATTTGTATCAAAAGACAGCCACTTCTCAAACTGCATATTTGTAAGAGATGTCAGAAATAGAATATTAACGGACATAAAAGACAGCCAAATGAATCCATGCTTAATATTCAACAACAGATAGACCTCTAAGTGATTCTACACTTTCAGATCTTCACGATCATAAAAAAGATGAAGCAGCTCACAATAGTTCAAATGAAAAGTGATCTTAAAGTTTTACCAGAAACTTTTGTCACTACACGTACAAATAGATAGAGATAGAAGGAAATGTGTTCTTACAGCATCCAAGAAGTAATAGCTGATTTGCTTCTTTGCTCCGGGAACTATTACCGGGTCCCATACTCTCTCAAACCTATACAGCCGACAAACAACGATCAATTCATAAATCATAGACCAACATATATCATATGCTCCCACTGTCCAAAATCAATGCAACAATTCATTTTCCACATTGTAAAAAGAGGATCGTGCCGTTTCCCTTTTAAGGTTACGTTTCAAACCAAATTTACATGCCCATTAATAATCCTTAAGAATATAGGTAACACTGATTTGGGACAAGAGATACCTCTATTATGCTCTTGTTGTGTGTCACTACAGATATTCGACTAATAATCAGACACTCTCATTAAACTAGAATCTGAATTCAACCACTGCATCTATTTTAGGACAGATGGGGTATTTATGAATAGAAATGAGTGAAAGATGGTATACAAGTAGTGCAAGCGTTCAAAACCCGTGCTGGCACCTAAGCCAGTAAGGCCAAGGAGCTGTAGTCCCCTGGGAGTTAACATACCACCTGATGGAAGAGGAACCTAAAGCATGCAAAAAAACATGATTAGTTGTGTTTTAAACAACCAAGATTTAGCATTGTCTATAAAAATTCACTCACCCCGCCTCCTTCAGACTCTGCCAAGTGATTTACAACATCATTGATGATTTTAACGTCCTGTGGATATCTCTTGTAGTATTTTTCATTCTGGAGAACCAAAGGACTGATGCAAGCATTATACACCGTCTCCGCCGTGCATCCATCTCCAATCGGAGGAATTCCACCAGTCAAAAATACTTCTTTCAGACCTTCTGGTGCAAAACTCAGGTAGGTCACTCCGCAAAAGCCACCAAAACTCTATGTAGAAAAATAAGAGATGTCAATGTAGTAAATTTCTACATTGCAACTATATAGCACAAGCATAAATGCAATAACTTCCTCTTGCTAATATAAAGAAAATGAGAACAACTAAGTAACAAGAATAGTTTTCATACCTGACCCAATACCTTCCAAGGACCAGCATCAGGAACAAGATGTTTTCGAATAAATTCAGCATCTTTCACTATGTTATCTGCTCGAAAGTGTTTCAAGTAGTCAACCAATTCTTGTGCAGATTTTATTTGTAGCATAGATGATGTTGTCAGAGGAGTTGACAATCCTGTTCCTCTCTGCATTTTAGCACATCAGAAGATGCAACGGAGATACATAAAAAGAGTAATGCCTAGGAAAGAACAAAGAAAAGAGCACAAACGACAGTAAAAAACAAACATGCCTGGTCCAACAGAATTACGCGATGGTCTTCACATGCTTTACTCAACCACCCACTTGCTTCAGTTGGCCTTGGCGACTCAAAACCTGGTCCGCCTTGTAAGAATAACAGGTATGGCAGAGTTTGATCTTCCTTTCCAACTGCACCACATGATCTTCATAAAATTACATAAAGTACTAAAGCCAACAGCACCACATGACCTTCATCAATTTATATAAGCAACCCAATTCAGTCTTGTGAAGAGAATCAACGACTATACACACTAGTTAATAGCCGGTAATACAAACTTGAAAAGGCAATATTTAGGCTGTTCAACTTGTTTCCCTGCACTCACTCATACATGTTAATTTGTTGCTATTAGTCTTTGTCAATTTGGGGTGTACAATACAAACTACAAAGAAGGAAGGTTAGCTTCATTTATAGAATTTAAAATGATGGACATGAAAAAGTTATCATCATAACTATCACTGTACTACTGCAATTGTTTTCCTTCCCTCAGAAAAGTATAATTACAATCAAACTTGGATATCCAACAAGTTTTTCATGGATTTTTTTTTTTTTTGAAATCGATCATATAATATTCAACTTCTTAAGGTAGGAACTTCTGAAATAAGGTTAACCTATTTGGGATTGCAATTCACGTCAGCTTTTCCTAATTACAGGTTTATATGATGTGATGATGTCTATTACATTATGACAACAAACATAATACTGCTCGAATGTAGTTAAACATAACAGAATACAGAAGATAAACATAATCCTAAATTTGAGAGCAAGGGGTGTGCTGTAATACGATAACGGATGCATACTGCGATCGGTTGGGCTAGCTTTTCAACTTAAAGAGTGATGATAATGAACATAAATATTTAACAAAAACCAGTTCGATAATCATCAATAGATAAATGTAGATGATAACAATAAATCAATATCACATTGCAGAGAGTTGGGTTTGACATCGAACATCTTGAAGTTGATGAGCCACAAAAATATATCATATTCTATAGCCTGAATGGAAGTGGAAGTTGAAGAGAAAGACTTACCGGCAACGGCTTCCCGAGCAAAAACGGAGATTGTAGGGGATTGAGATAGAGAATAATCAAGCGGGAGAGTGAAGTGATGGTCTCGAAGACGGAGTTCAGGGACGGAGTACCATGATCCTTGGAGGTGCTGTAGAGGCGATGGATTAGTTGTTAGGTTTTGGGCCATGGTAGCGGAAATTGACCGGCGGAAGGGAGGTGTGAGTGTGCGTACAGTCAGAGAGTAACGAAAGAAGAGTGGTACCGTCAAGTAGTATAGCGATTGCATCATTATCCTAGAAGTAGAAGATTTGCTGATTTGTTGGTAGTTTGTTGTTACTTCGTGCCGCCATCCACGGGATTATTGAGAGTAACGGATGGTTTATCCGGATTCAGTCCTTTAATCATAATAAGGTCAAATTTCATTCCTATTTTGCTAATTTTGTGCCCTTTTAGTCCTTCATCCGTTAAACTTAACGACACAACCGTTAAATTTGTAAGAATGACATTTTTACCATTTCATTGACACGCTTTTAGTCCCTATGGTTTTATTATTTACCCATTTATAGTCCAACATTTATTTTATTTTATTTTATCTTTATAATTATATTATTTATAGATTTACTTAATTTATTATAAACACACTTATTTTATTTATAAATATACTTATATTTTAATATTTTATTTACATTTACTATTGTTCGTATTTTATTTTAAAATTTAACTTTTATTTTAATTTAAATATATATTTTTTTACTAATTTATTTAAAGTTCATCTTCTTTATTAATTTTAATTTTTATAATATTATTGTTGACATTTATATATGTAATTTTGTTAGTTGTGTTTAAGTAGATATAATATCGTTGATATTTTTCTTCTCCAAAGTCACTATCTCTTTAAATATCTTCTAACCTAATCAATTATCAACACATAAATTATATACATATGTGAATATACTTCAAGAAATAATGACATTGGAAGATACTTGAAAAACACACACACACACATATGTATATGTGTGTGTGTGTGTGTGTATATATATATATATATATATATATATATATATATATATATATATATATATATATATATATATATATATATATATATATAGATTCAGATTCAAATAAGTACCTCTCGAAATCAAGTGCAACCGAAGGTACCGACCTTAAAAAACTTTTTTAATTTTTTTTTTCACATAACCATGTTTAATTTAATGTTATACGCATGATATATGAATTTCACATAGATTCAAACTTTCTGTGTCCTTAAAAATTATGTGAATGCTCAATGCATGTTTATATGAATGGTCATCCATGTGAATGGTCATTTCACACTATGTGAATGGTGTGAATGACCATTCACATGATTTTTTTACCATTCACAAGATTTATGATATTACACCTTTTGAAAAAAAGTCTTATAATGTTGTGTTATACATGTCTATTCAAAAAAATATGTGTGAATGATCATTCACATTAGGGTACGCTCGGTATGCTGAAATCTCATAAGTACACTGATGAACCTGATTATATATATATATATATATATATATATATATATATATATATATATATATATATATATATATATATATATATATATATAGAATATGGTTCGAGGGAGTACCACTACTTATACAGCGCACTAGAAGCAATCACCTTTAAAAAACTTTTTTTTATTTACTATTACATAAACATGTTTTAATTAACATTATGAAAATTATATGTAAATTTCACATACCTTCACATCTTCTAGCTCCTAAAAAATGACGTGAACGCACACTTACATAATTTTGCATATATGTGGTGCGTGATTTCATGCACTTAGAGTGTTCGAATTTGCGTGAAATTCACATATTATCTGTGTAATGTTAATTAAAACATGTTTGTGAAAAAAAATTTCAAAAAAATAATTTTACGAGTGATACCTTCGGGTGCGTTGTGTAGTAGGTAGTACTCACTCGAACACACACACATATATATATATATCCAAGACATAAATTATATAATATACACATAAACATTATGTGTATTAAATTATACACACACACACACACACACACACACACACACACATATATATATATATATATATATATATATATATATATATATATATATATATATATATATATCCAACACATATAATATAATTTATGTGTTGATAATTGATTAGGTTGGAAGATACTTGAAGAATTTAGTGACTTTGGAAAGGAAAAATATCAATGATATTATATTTGCTTAAACACAACTAACAAAATTACATATATAAATGTCAACAATAATATTATAAAAATTAAAATTAATATAGAAGATGAACTTTAAATAAATTAGTAAAGTAATATATATTTAAATTAAAATAAAAGTTAAATTTTAAAATAAAATACGAACAATAGTAAATATAAATAAAATATTAAAATATAAGTATATTAATAAATAAAATAAGTGTGTATATAATAAATTAAGTAAATCTATAAATAATATAATTATAAAGATAAAATAAAATAAAATAAATGTTGGACTATAAATGGGTAAATAATAAAACCATAGGGACTAAAAGCGTCTCAATGAGAAGGGTAAAAATGTCATTCTTACAAATTTAACGGTTGTGTCGTTAAGTTTAACGGACCAGGGACTAAAAGGGCACAAAATTAGCAAAATAGGGATGAAATTTGACCTTATTATGGTTAAAGGACTTAATCCGGGTAAACCATCAAACCACAAGGACCAAAAATGTCATTTACTCGATTATTTATTATTTTATTAATTTCTTGTTCCTATCATATCCCTATTTTTACTCTTGTATAATCTCTCTATCTATAAATATATTATTAAGGTTTGTTATCTCTATTTATAATCTGTCCATCTATAAATATATCATTAAAGATATTAAATAAACATTGACATCTATTAAGTTTTGTTTTTGACATTTTATATTTTTAACATTTTTTAATTATCATTATACATATGGTTTGTTTAAAATCACAGAAATAATCTTTTAACTTTCAAAATTATATAAGTAGTCTCTCAAACTTTAAAAGGAGTCATTCTTCATTTAGTTAAATGTTAAATTTTTTAAGTGACATATTTACCCTTATTATTATTACAAATTTGATTCTTATGGTTTGCAAATTATTTCAATAAGGCTTTGTATATTTACTAACTTTTATATAATAATAACTTTATATTTAATGTGTTTAATAGATTGAATTTATTTATTAATTTGGATTTAAAAATATTAGTTTAGTTATATACATACTAATAATAAAATTTAAATTTGTTATAATGTCCTGTTAATTATTATTATTACAAATTAATTAAGATCACTCGATTTTGAAAATAGAACAATCATTCAGTTTTTGGTTTTTTGGGTTTGGTTTTCAAGTTTTACATGCGGTCCATTTTTTGGGTTTAAATCCAAAAAATCTTAAAAACCTTTTTCAATTAAAAGTGGGCTTAGTTTCTTAAAATATCCTACTCAATAATTAAGCTATATTGTGTGTGTTATGCTTCTTAACAAATCATGAAATCATTTAGACTAACCTTAAACTTATCATCAATTTATTAGCATCTTCATTTCTTGTGCAAGTTACAAATTTTACAATTTACAAGTTTAGTTTGATCTCTTAGCAATTCAAGGTAAGCTTGAATTTTATTCAAGAATCTAGTTAGTGTTTGTATCCAAATGAGTTTTGAAATTTCTGGAATCACCAAAATAGTATATGAATGGAACTATTATAGACTTAATTTCATTCGAAATCAAGTTGTCAATCACCATATACCAACAATATGAGTAAAGAATCAGAGAAAAGAGATTATAGTAAAGAGAAAACCTAGAGAGTAAGAGGCTAAGAGACGGACGGTGTGGTGGTGACGTCATGGTAGTGGTAGATTTTAATACTCTTGTCAGTGTAAGATGTAAACATGTATTTTAAAATTTAATTCATTTTAAAAAAATCGGTCTGGTTTGGTTTTTTTGTTTTTTTTTTTGGTTTCTCGGTTTTTCTAGTTTTTTCCCGGGTTGGTGTTTGCTCACACTAGCAAACACCTAAATTAAAAAACAACGAACCAACCAAGATTTTAATTTTTTTTTTTTTGTTAGGTAAAAACAACAATCAATTGGATTTTCAATTTTCCGAATTAAAAGAACGAAATGTCATTACGAACTCCATTGAAAACCCATGAACCTTGACATTTAGGGCCCAAAATATAACAAGATCAAAACCAATTCACAAACCATTTAGAAATCAATCACATCTAGTAAAGTCGATACTCATTCACAAATCTAACAAAAAAACACGCACAAATTTTTTTATCGAGAATACCCAAAGTCGTTGAAATCGATATGCAATCATAAATATTACAAAATTTAAATAAAAACCATTGATATTGACCTAAAATCCAATATTTTTACATTAACAGTGATCTGTAATGAAATCGAAATTGAAACAATAACAACAACTATTATTATTATTATTATAACAAATCAATTTTTACAATTAAAAATTGTTTATAATATATAAAATACAGATATAAATAATTAAATATAAACGATTTAAATACTAAGATTAATAAAAATTGATTAACATATACTTTAATTAAAATTATATATATATATATATATATATATATATATATATATATATATATATATATATATATATATATATATATATATATATATATATATAATCATGATTTTCTATTATTATAAATATAATTTTAATTTAAAAATATTTTTTTAACTTAAAGATTTTAATAAAATAAAATATTATTTGTTGCGACTAACTAGAAAAGTTCCACACAATTTAGTTGTCAGATTGATTTTGTTTTGTACCCAAAAAACACGACGTTTAAGCCCCGCACCTAACAACAGGATCACATTATCAAAGAATGGCGCCGCCATCACCTTTGATGATTCTGCAGTCTGCCACCCACGGTTGACAGTCCGTCCAATCCCACCAATAATTCATCGCATTCTATAAATTTATGCTTTTTTTTCTTCCTCCTTTAATGTGATCAAACATCAACCATGGCTGCATTCTTGAATAGATATCGGAAAGCATGTGATTTGAAAATGTACAGGCATGTAGTAAGGTGTATGAGCAACGTGCCGGAAAGCAGCGTTTACGGTGGGCCAAAACATCAAAACGCTGACCAGAGGGTTACCCTGACGAGTCTAAGCAACAAGCATAGGAAAGGGGAACCCATAACGATGGTGACTGCTTACGATTACCCATCGGCGGTCCATTTAGATAGTGCTGGAATTGATATAGCACTGGTCGGAGACTCTGCTTCTATGGTGGTTCACGGCCATGATACGACGTTGCCGATCACCTTGGATGACATGTTGACGCATTGCCGGTCTGTTGCTAGAGGAGCTAAACGTCCATTACTTGTGGGGGATCTTGCTTTCGGTACCTATGAATCCAGCTCTCAACAGGTACCTACTCCTCTTACTCTTTCACTTTTCATTACAAAGTTTCTGCCTCTGGTTTCATCAATGGTTTTGCCGTTTTGGTTTTCTTGCAAAATTTCCTTTTTTTGTCCTTGCTTTCTATCTTTTGTTAATGCGATCGTTAGTTTGATACAAAGTTACACTTAGCAATAGTATTGATTCGCTCCTCTGAATAGCAATTATTCATGGGTGAATGACTTTGTTCTTGTTACATGATGCCAGTCAAGTCTCAAGAAGTACATGTTTGACTTTAGGGGTCAAATTATTTGATTACATTATATAAGGATGGATTCAAAAAACATTTGTGATTTAAGACAGTACAATACTAAAGACCTAATTAGTCTTTAATATAACATGTACCTAGGACAGCTTTAAGAAAACTCCAAGTCAAAGTCAAAGTGGTTGTTCTTGTTTTTCCATTTATATTTCGGCAATATATCCCAAATATTTCAAGCAAGTAATCGTTTTCTTTATTGTATTTTGTAAAAGGGTAATGAAAACCAAAATGCAACGCTTTAAGAAGTCAGTCAACTCTAATTGTCGTAGAAAACAGAAAAAATCATCTCTCATTTTAAGGATACGTTTGGTACAATGAAATAGAAAAATGAAAGAATATGAAGTGGGTTGTATTGTTTTCTCTAATCATGAGAATGAAATTACATTACAAAAGAAATGACTTACGTTCTCTCTTTCGATTTGTAGGCTTTACTTGATTCTTCACGTCTTGGTAGAGAATTGAGAATACAATGTCAATTAGGAAATGGAATTGAATCGATTTTTTTGTTATTGTATTATGACTAAAAACACAATGTAAATTTCTTTATTTCATCCCCCTAAGTAGCCTGAAAGATGATCCATCCAAGTATCATACATAGTTTAGTTTAGTTTTATTATGACATATCAAGATCAAGGGTTGGAGTCTTGCTGTTAAAAATTTGTTCTACTTACCATCTGAATAAATATAGGGGTATTAAAAATTCAGTATTTGGAAATTGGATTATGGACAGGCAGTTGATACAGCAGTCAGGGTATTGAAGGAAGGAGGGATGGATGCAATCAAGTTGGAAGGGGGTGCACCCTCGAGAATATCGGCTGCAAAGCACATTGTTGAGGCTGGGATTGCCGTTATGGGGCATGTAGGGCTTACCCCTCAGGCCATCAGTGTTCTTGGTGGATTTAGACCTCAAGGGAAGAATGTTCTCAGTGCCGTCAAGGTCTCCCCACTCTGACCCTAACCATGTACTGCATTTTTCAAACTAAACAAGAATCTGTTAAATTGTTTATTAGTTAAGTTGTCAAATATTTTCTCAATAGATAAAAAGAATCCATATAAATTTGGAAGCTGCAATATATAGTCCATGTTTGATTCTGAAGTGAAACTGTATATCTTTATACAAATCATGCAACTGCAAATCCATTTTGTAGGTTGTGGAGACAGCACTAGCATTGCAGGAAGTTGGTTGTTTCTCTGTTGTTCTTGAATGTGTGCCTGCACCAGTTGCTGCAGCCGCAACTTCTGTTCTCCGAATACCCACCATCGGTATTGGCGCTGGTCCTTTTTGCAGCGGGCAGGTCTGCTCATAACCCCACTCCATCTCATGACTTTTTCTTGATGATTAAATTATTTTGTGCGTATATACCGTTGTTGGAGAATTAAGAAGAACACAACAATACTTCTCTGGAAACTATCTTCTTATTTCACACATTAAACCATAAAAATACATACGCATATATACAAACTTGAAGAGGCACAAGTGAAAGGATACAACCCTTCAAATGTACTAGATCGATGGGGTGAACTAACTATAACCACCCTCTAATTATCAATGTGACACCCTAAACTTAATATAAAATACAATAACAACCCTAACATGTTACTTGCAAGTCTAGATCCTCAAAGAATAGGTTTCAGTCCCTTCAAAGAACAGAAATTTACGAGTGAATACTAAAATCCTAGCAACAGCCATGGGTGGATATAATAATAAAATCTTTGATTTTCTTGCTTTGTTAAGGTTGTTTCTTTGATTTTTGATGTAGGTCCTTGTTTACCATGATCTCTTGGGAATGATGCAACATCCACATCACGCGAAGGTTCGTATCAATCAACATTAAACTAAGTTGTACTCGTACAAAGTTCTAGTCATTTTTTTTTCTAAAAATCTCTGCCTTTTGGATTGCATGAATTTAAAATGATAGATTTTAAAATGATAGGATTTTGAAATCTTTAAGGGGATGGATTATGAAATGTGGAGAAATGGAGAATATGAAATCCTAAATGAGCTAAATCCTTTCTTTTAATTTTTTATCCAAACATGACAATAAATTATTTCTAAATCCAAATCCCAAATGAGTTACTTAAATCCTTCAAACCAAACGGCACCTCAAGTTACCTTTGTGTTTCAGATGAGTGATGATGTCAAATTAGCTTCACAAGATTTTTTTTCACTTGGTTGTGATAGTCAGACATTTTTCTAAAATTATGTCTAGTCAAATGATTTTGGTTCGTAAAATTTTGTTTTCTTTATCATCATAGCTTAAGAAGTTCTTCTGTCATATACACCATTTTCACAGGTGACTCCAAAGTTCTGTAAGCAGTTTGGTCAAGTAGGAGAAGTAATTAATAAAGCTTTATCAGAGTACAAGCAAGACGTCGAAAACCACTCGTTTCCAGGGTTGGTGCATAGCCCTTACAAGATCAGTACACAGGAGGTCGATGGGTTCTTGAAGGAGCTGCAGAAGATGGGGCTGGATAAGGCAGCATCCGCAGCGGCGGAAGCAGCTGAGAATTTCGATGCTTGTAAGAAAGCTGCACAAGCTTCAAATTAATGAAAATCTATTTGAGGTTTGCAGGCTGAGATTTGAATTTTGAGTTAGAATGCCAAATTTTTTTTTTTTTTTTTATAGTTTGCAGGCAAATCCAACAATGATGGAACCTGGAAACTAGAACTTAGTCCACGTTATTTACATTATTCAACAAGAGTTAACTATGGCTACGGTTTGAATGCATTTGTGTTTATATTTTATATGTTTTGATAGCATAAAACCGCAATCTTATTACATTTATGGTACATAAATGGAATCAGGGGACAATGATATCATTTGCAGAAGACTTGAATTTGAGAAGGTTTCTTCGAGCCCAGCCGGACCTCTTCTACTACCAACATGATCAATACTCTCTTTCGTAACGTGCACCAATTCTCTCGCAACATCGTTCATCCCTAATCTTCCATCTCCGCCGAACAACAAACACCTCGTTGCAACATCCGCCACTATCTGCATCTGCTCTTTTCGATACCCTGCTTGTTCATGGTAATAGATCATTGGATCAACCACCTCTTCCAGTTTTCCGTTTTTGATCTTCTGTAAGGCCACTGTTGCCAGGTCAACCGGCATACTACCTGCTATGATCTCCAGAAGCACCAAACCAAGACCGTAAACATCATTTTTGTTAGAGAAGGGAGCATCCGACCCACTCCCGTTTGAGCCTCCGTCAAATAACTCGAATCCCACAAGTTTTACAGACGTGTCATGGTCTAATAATATGCAGCCTGATTGGAGTCCATGGTGGAATACTGGAGGGAAGATTTCAGATTGGAGGTATGCGAGTACGCTTGCTGTTTGAGCAGCGATTGTTAATCTGTTGTGCCAGTCAAGACTCACATTTCCGTCTATGCCTGCTCGACGTAGATGCTGTTCGAGTGTGCCGTTTCCTGGATACTCGTAGACCACGAGTGGGGTGTAGCCGGAGTCGATGGAGCAGCCCAAGATACGAGCCATGTTTGTATGGGAAACTTCTGATAGAATCTTGACATGCGATAGAACTTGAATCAGGTCGTTTTCGCTTGTGCAGTGTACCTTATGGATGGCTACCTCGAGTCCGTCCGTAAGAACACCAGCGTAAATTGTACCTCCATCGCCAACGTTGACGAGTTTTTGCTCGTCAGCAAATCCTTTGGTGGCTTGTTCTAACTCGCTATGAGTAAATAAACGAGTTCTTCGACCTTTATGAAATGAAACACTACTCTGACTTCGAGCTTGATCAAGATCAACTGTTCCTAACTTGGTCTGCCTTTTTAACAGGCAAAATAGCGCAATCAATGTGGCAATCGAGAGGCCTAATGCAAGAATTCCTGTATGCAAAACGGAAAAACCAATAATCAGTTCGATTCATCGATACATAGTAGAGATCAGAAATACACATTTTCGACGGTAATATACCCGCAACAAGCATGAGCTTACTCCGACTGTGTCGCCTAACGTAACACGCGTCGCCATACGCTGCTTCTTCGTTCTTGTGGCAAGCTAATAGTACCAAAGATTTAGAGATCGATGCACAGCACAATTAAGTTAATTAACAAAAGTTGTAAATTAAAAGAACATCAAAACTCACATTTCAAGCATCCGATTCCCTTGGCGAATCCATCACCCACGAATCCATCAACGCATTTGCACCTCGAACCGAAGATCACAGAGCTCGAATTCACAGTTTTCGCATTCAAATCACAAGCTCCATTAATCAAATTACGAGGGATCGCCCATTCCAACTTAATCCCATGCATTATGGCAACGCCATTCGAACCCGAACCAACCCATGAAACGAATCCCTTACATCCAAACTCCCGAAACGCCGAGAAACCATCACCCACATGCCAAACGCCACCCCGATCATCGGAGAGCTGGTAACAACACCCACTGCTGGTGAAGGTGGTGGTGGTGTTGGTATCATGGCATCCACCGCAATCACTCCTACACAGAGAAGAATCACCACAACCATACAAACCAACCACATTATCACTCGAGATACCGAAATAGTCATTCGCCTGAAACCGAAACGACCTTAGATCGTAATACTGCCGACACAAGGAAGAATAACGAAGGGTGTCGTTTGGAAAATCCACTAAGACGCCACCACCATCAGGAAAGAAATGCAGAATCTGGTACCTGTATGATCCAATGTTGATGAACAACGAAGTCGAATTGAAACAAGAAAGATGGAAAGCATCTGAAAACAAGTCCACGCAATCGGAATCGTTGTTTAGGTGAAAAGGGTAGGGTATGGAGTCAAAGGTGCCACATTTTTCAGGTGGGCAGCCATGGCTACCGCCTGCAACAGTGAATGGCAGTAATAACAGCAAAAAGATGAAGATCATAGTGTAGAATAAGCATCTAAAGATGATGATAATAAGTATTTATGTATCTAAGTAGTAAATGGAGAGAGAGAGAGAGAGAGAGATCTTGTGAAAATATATCGGGAGGAGAGATCGAGGGGTCTTGGAAGGGAGGGAAATGAAGACAGTTGGTCTTAAGAAAAGGGTACCACCTTGCATTGATGATGGAGACGACACATCTACACATAAACACACACACACACATAAATAATTAAATAATTAAATAATTATTGGAATTGAAGCTTTAATTTTCGAGATTCGATCTTTCTTTTGCATGATTATGGAATGTTACCATTTCTTTAACTTATCATCATCATTACCAACAACTAAGTATACGTGTGTGTGAACAAAATCCATAAATACTCGTAACTAATTTACCATGTGTCGACTCCTCATTTAGTTTGTTAGATGTTAAAAATTCAATTTGTTACGTATTATTACTAAATTTAATTTTTAATTAAACTAAAATGCAATTTGATCTATTATAATCTAATCTAACTACTCTAATATATAATTAACTCAAATCTACTAAACTTAACTTTTTTACAATTCATTAGTTTATTAACCCGTGTATTACACGGATAACTTTTTGTTTTCATAAAACTATATAAACTTAAAATTAAATTTAAAGAATTTTTTGTATAAATCATTTAAACAAAAAAACTAATCATTAATAACTTCAAGTTTATTATTAGTATAAAAAAAATCTAAAATATTTTTTATTGTGATTTTGTGGGATTTAAGGATCTAACTATGATCTTATCTTAAAAGTAATTTGATTTAAAATTTTTAATTTAATTTTAATACTAATTAACATTTGTCATTAGTAGAATATGTCACTTGGCATCATGAGAAGATGACAACTGGCAATTTAGTTATCTCTTTTACTAGTATTTATAGATATAGATATAGATTATTTCACGTGTTTATATAAATATTTATTATTATTTTTTTATTTAAAATTTTAACTCATTTGTGCATGTGTATATAACCTGATACTTAAATATATTATATATGCTACATACACTCGATTCATATCAAATAAAATAGATTTGATTGAGTTCAACCTAATGTATTAAAAATGATAAACATGAAAAGGTTATCACTGTTTTGTATAGAGGTGCATAAAAAGTCCGGTTATCCGAAACCGATTACACCAAAACCGGTTTTTAAAATATCCGGACAGGTTTTTTTACCTCAAAATTATCCGGTTATAAAAAACCCGGTTAAAAACCGACTTTTTATACATTAATTTTATAATTTTAAGCTTTTTATGTATTTATAATCAAATATAATATAAAACATATTTGTTTGGAGTTTTATTATCTTAATTATAGTTATAAGTTTATAATTTATAAAATAATTTAAAAACCCCAATTTTATTAAAAATAAATCCCAAATAAAATATGTATCAAATGGATGATAAAAAAATGGTCAAACCCAAAGTGAATGTTTAAAATTTTAAAAAAGTAAAAAAAATCGATTTTTTATATCCGAAACCGGTACATAGGATACATTTTATTCGATCCAAAACTGGTTAAAATCCGAACCGGTTATTAGAAAAACCGGATCGGATAAAATCCGGCTAAGGTGCACCTCTAGTTTTGTAGAAGATCTTAGTTTAAATGACCTCAGACAAAAACTTGTTTGTACATAGCTTTGAAGTTCATATATTTTGCTTAATTTAACATAAGTTTGGACTATGTGGTTTGTACTATGAAATTAAGATAGCGTGTCATTAAATATTTTTACGTGGAGGAAAGGCATCATAATTCATAAATCCATGAATATATGATTGGGCCACTGGGTGGGTCAGTCAAGCCCATTAGTCCTGGATTGATTGTATATCAACCCATGTGTGCTTTTGACTCTATATTTTAACTTAAAATTTCATTCGATCCTTCTTTGGTACTGTTTTAAGAAAAATGTTAATTTATGTCGTTAAAATGTAATGTACATTTTAATTTCAGACACTCTATATTTTTATGAACTCTACTCATCTTAATCATGAATTTTAAATTAACACGACCCATTGCCATTAATGCAACGACTGAAGCTAAACAAATTAACATGACCCATTTGTACTCGTTTTTATGCAGCTAAACCAACTCTTAAGAATACCCACTAAAACAATAATTTATTCCAATCAAGCATGGCAGCCGATGCCAAACACAAACACAATTAACTTACAGATGTGGTGTCTTTAACGTGGGTATTTATTCAAACCCCATTTTATACGTACCAATCCTCTTCTTTACGGTGTGTGGGCAGCAGTGGCGGATCCAGAAAATTTTATTATAGGGGTCGGAATTTAATAACTACGAGAGTGTAACTGTCTAAGTGCTTGTGACCTCAATTTTTTTTTTTAAATCTCAAATTTTCGGATAGATTCATCTGGATCATATAATAAAACAAATACGTAAAGGATACAACGTAATTAATAGTTACAAACTTACAAACAAACTAAAACTAGATTCTAAAGTTGTCCCTTCGAGTTTTTATCTTTTGAAATCGGGTTATTACATCTTTTGATAACCGGTTATTTCAAAAATCGATCCATATTTATATTGTCTAATGAAATAAAACAATTAAACAAATGTAAATTTATATTAAACATTTAAAAATCACAACTCTTAATTCTTAAATAATAATTTAAACTATATCATTTACCCATGTATAAAATAAATTAAATGAACAAATGCATATAAAATAAATCTAAGTACTAATAATTTCATATCATCATAACTACGGAAAAAGAATACAAAATTACAAATTATACCTGAGACATGAGGATGAAAAATTGAGAGGGTGAGTCGGTGAGAGCGAGAGGCAGTGAGGGACACCGCCAGGCGGCGAGCAGCGAAGCAGGCGACTTTGAGTGAGGGCGGCATCGGCGTCGGCGACTTGACTGGAGTGACATCTTCCGTCTGCGGCTTCTTCCGTTCCTTCTTCCTGGCTCGTAAATCGTGGCTCCTGCGCAGCACCGTTCTGGCTTCTTCTCTGGCTTGTGCTACACACATAGAGGACACAGGCACACTAGGCGCAACCAACCCTAATCCAATTCCAGACTTTTCAAGCCCAAGTTTAAGCCAATGCCCAAATAAGGTTTAAATTATTTGTTAAATAGGTAACCAACTATTACGTTTATGTATATTTTTTAGAATTTTGTATCAGATTTTTTTTATTTATAAATTTTTTAAAATTTATCGTGAGTATAGGGGCCGAACTTAAAAAATCATCGGGGTCAGAAATTTTTTAACTGTATATATAACACGTAAAAAAAAATTTTTATCGGGGTCGTTTGACCCCAACCCGATAAGCTGCGTCCGCCCCTGGTGGGCAGGTCCAGTGCCTCCGATTTTGTAAGGGCTCCCATAATTGCAAAGAGTTTGGAGTTTGGCATTGAAATTTTTCAGTAGTCGATGCATACACATTGTTTATGGTTGTATTACCATGAAATTTAAGTAAAATTTCATTTGATTTGTAAATCCTTATGAATGCTTACACTGATACACGATAAAACATTGGACTCTTTATTTAACTTTTTTGAAGAGTGTACCTACACACACAGTTTCTTTATTTCTTATGTAGGATATTAATGTCATGTGAATTCCAATAAAGTCATATCAAATGAATTTATTTTGAGTAGTAAAATGTCATTAATTATTAATTCATTTTAAACATATCATGTACCATTTTAAATTTCTTTTTGAATACAATATAATCGCATAAGATTTGTCATTCATAAAATCTGATCTATGCATTAAAGTTCATTGTTAACATGACCAATTTACTATATACAAATTTCATTTTTAAGGGTGTAATTTTGTTTTACCACTGAAATCTATGAAACGGCATGTGAAGTAGATTTGACATTTATTGGGTTAAAAATAATATAGAAAAACAAGATGATGACTGATGAGAGTGTGTACATATGTAAAAGGATGATTGTCTAACCATAAATTTTTTAACAGAGGATATATATATACTTCATCCAAGTATTTAATAAATTACATTAAGGCATCTAAGTACTACTTAGATATTGTTTATATTAATTTTAATCAAAAACTTACTAGAAAAATATATAATAACAAGATAATAAACTAATTAACACGTAACTAAATTATCATTTGTATTATTTTTTTCTTTTTGATTTTGCAAAATTAGATGTATTCTTGTTATTTTTTAGTTTTCATGTTTATATATTTGTTAAAACACTGAAATAAACAAAACTAAATCAATATCTAAAAATGTTTAAATACTTAGATGGACTGATTATAAGTTTTCAAATACTTGGATCGTTTACACATATATAATTTCATTAATCATTATTAAAAGAATATGACATTTTGTTGTTTTAAATATGCTTAAACTCTTTCCTATTATAATTATTAATTAATTAATTTGTGTTGCTTAAATAATTATTTACCATCAAACCCAAATGCAAATATGCAATTAATACATATGTTTTTTTCCTCAAAATTTAATTTTAAGATGTTTAATTACAATGGTAAAGATGTCTCATTCACCTTTTGTTGACGTGTGGTTATGATTGATAATATTTTTCATCCATCATTGCTCCACAACGAAATTGAGCATCTGCCCTATGTACGAGTGTAGTTTTATGTGTTACAAATTTTGTAATGATTTTTATGTTTGTCTGATTGTCTTGTGGCATTTTATTTTACAACAAATTTTTAAATTACAAATATATTTTTATTAATTGACATTGCTATGATTTATTCACATTATCGATTAATATGAAAAAAAACATGTTTTTATTTTTTTTTACGATTTAGTCACTCCGTGTTATTTTTTTTCGAAGATACTACTCAAGTTAATGTTCTCAATCTGGTTTTCAGAAAAGTTTTGTATTTTTTCATAATAAACCCTGTTTTTTTTCCACAAAAAAACCAACATTTTTCACTTTTTTCTTCGAAAGAGTTTCAAACTTGAAGACTTTTTTTAGAAAAACAAAGAAAATTTCAAAAAATCATAAACAAATATATTACTTAATATTTTATTGGTAAAAAATAACATGGATGAACTAAACCGCAAAAATGTAAAAAACATGTTGGTTTTTCATATTAAATCATACTTCCGTTGCATCATGTACACATTAACAATTAAGATGTGTGTTTGATTGCTTGGGTATTGTTTTGAAAAATCATTTGTTGTAAAGATTCGTTTTATCATATTTTATATAATTACAGGTATAATTTTTTCCATCTCACAAAATTTATGCACTTTTTTTAAGGCCGAAAATGCACACTCTTTAAAAACCTACTCCTAAATTTACATATTCGTCCACTATGAGACTCGAACGTTACACCTTGTTTCGTTGTTTGATTTGTTTTGATAAGATAACATTTTCTAGTTTTCATTTCTTTGGTCATAATTTTTTTAAATAAAAGTACTAATATTTCAATTGAGTTTTAGGTAATTGTCCATTAGGAGATTAGAAAACTATTTGTTGGTTCTAGTTATGGTTGTTAAAATCTCGATCTTGATCTTACGTGTCTAAAATCTTTATAAAAAAAGGTGTCAATTCTTAGTATAACCTCTTGAGACATGGGATCTTTGTCAGAAATAAAATTTACTATAGAATCTTAAAATTTTGATCTCATCCAGTTCTGCTTTGGCTTAAAACAAAAATTTACAAACCTAATGAGTTAACTTTGTTAAATAAAAAAACACAAAAATAAGTATATTACCTAATTTACTCCTAAGAGTAAATTTCCTAAAGCATTCGAGTTCAATAGTTCAATATCTATATTATACGTGAATATGAGTTATATTAAACTATCGTTTATGAAATTGATTTAAAATAGTATAAATTATAACACATATAAAAAAAATCAATTTTGCTTAAATGGGATATTTCAATCCCAGTATGATCATATATATTGTAAAGATCAAAAACTTTTGGATCTTGATCTTAACAAACGCGATCATATATAATATTTGATTTTGCTTCACGATTTTTTTTCTAAATTGATTATATTAAGTGATTTTTTTTAGTATTTGATTACTAATTAATTAATTACTCAAGACACATGCATGATGCATCATATTAAATGTTGTTATTATTATTATTTGATAAAAGTATTAGTGGTCCAACACAACCACCCAAATCAAGTGAAACACATGAAAACACTTGAGAGGTAATTATCATAATCATCAAGGCCAGGGTACCATTACCCATTTAGTTAAACTTAAATTTGTAAACATTAGTGTTGAGAAACCTTCATTCTTTTGTTATCTTTCATGAAAAATATTTACTTCCTTTTTTCATTGTATATGATTTAAGTATTCTTTTCTAGACTTCTTTTTTCAATTTACAACTTTTATTGTGTTTTTAAGGTTGAACAAGTTTTATTTTGAAAAGCAAATTTTTTATTACTAACAAAACCAGTACAAACGACAAAATCTACAAGTTGTGGAGTCAATGAGAAAAAAGGAACAACCTTACACTCCAACACAAGAATTATAAGAACATAAACACTACAGAAATTGACTCAAAACAAAAAGATAATCAATGACTATGAACGACAACACAGAGAAACAAGATGGAACTAATCAAACGACTAACTCAAAACCCTGGACCAATATAGTAAACATAGCAGCAAATAGGCCAAGACGATCTAAATGGTTTGTATCGATGTTCGATCCATAGGAATGAAAGGACTTGAATATCCAACCCAGTATTGGTATATATACCTAAGAGCTTGAGAAAGCCATGAATTCCTAATTTCCATAGATAATACAACACGACGCATAGGAGTAGGACCACTTGTCATACCTTTTTATGCTTTGCAAAGAAGAATTACTATCTCCATAGCCGAAATCAGAGGTGGAAGCGTAACTTCCCACCATAAACATACAAATCTCCACAAGGTATCATACAATGATACATAGTTTATGGTTCATCGTCGCATCTTGGCAAAAAGATAGGATTCTAAGGGTGGATGATGGCATAACAATTAAGTGAGTATGGTTGGTTAGCATATTGCAACCGGTTCATCAGGTTGTAAGTTTTCTTTAAAAAAACATCTTTTTGATAAAATTTAGTAAGTTAGAAGTTTTTTGTGCAATTAAAAATAGTTGAGGGTTCTAATCGTAAAAATAATCCAACTTGAAGGTTTTTTACGCAAATTTCCCATAAATCATAAATTACAACGGCATTTGATTTTTAAAGTTAGTCTGAGCAATGAAAACTAATAAGGTTTTTAAAACCATTAGATGGAAGATTTAACATCCAATCCGATGATCTTTGAAATCATGTAATGAAGAGGGGCAGCAGACCCAGTGTATGTAGATGGGTGTTACTTAACACCGATAAAATTTTCAAAAAAACTGAGCTACATATTTTGTCAAAAACTCGAGTGAAACATACGATTTTTATTAGTGACACCTATGAAATATATATAAATGTATTATATACATATCAAATTTATGTTTCTTGTTTTTATTATCAAATTTTATAGAAATATTACTCAAATTTAATCATAAAAATTTAAAAGAAAAAACCCAATAGAAATCTATATCTATCTATTCTATTATAAGAGTACACCTAGATAGAACGCCACTTGGCTTCACCTGAGATTGCCACGTGTACCTTACAGTTTTGGCGTTTATTTTGTTTTTGTAATTTGAATTTAAAATTTATTTTTTCCAATCTATAAATAATTATAACAGAGTATCTATACTCATTCTTGTGAAGCCACGTGTCATCACCATAAATCGACACGTGGCACTTATATGTTTTAAAAATAATAAAAAATTTTAAATTATATATATATATCCAAATCTAATATAATCTACTTTTAAATTAAAATCAAATCAAACAAAATCTAATACTCTACTAACTTGTTAATTATCATATCTATATATATAGTAAAAGAGAACACAATTTGTTACATGGCGTTACCACATTTCATCAAAAAAGATAAATACAATTTTATAATTTTTAATATAAAATAAAAGATAAATACAATTAGTTTTTTCAAATATCTATAAACATAAATAAATGCAACTTTATTATTTTTAATATAAATACAATCAATTTTTTCTAATATCTATAAATTACACCAAAAAAATATAACATTAATATTTTTAATATAAAATAAAATAAAAGATAAATACAATTAATTTTGTCTAATATCTATAAACAAAAATAGATAAATACAATATTGTTATTTTTAAATATGACATAAAAAGATAAATACAATTATCTTTTTTAATATATATAAACATAAATAAATAATTAACGAGAAAAAATAAATAAACATTATTATTTTTAAAATTCAATATAAATACAATTAATTATTTTAATTTATATATATAATAAATGAATATAACTGTATTTTATTCACGTAATACGTGGGACATAAACTAGTAATATAATAAAGGTTTATAAAAGTATAAGAAAATAATTTCTATTCATATATATTTAGACTTATATAAAATTAATAGGTCATAATAGATAATAATATCGTTTTTATATACTTTTGTTTTAAAAAATAATATTTATACATTTACCTTTTAATTTATTATGTTTTCTATATATTAAAAATATCCGCGTAATAAGCGGATAATCTATCTATTCTATTAAAGTAGTAACTAAATGCCACTTGTCATTAGAATAGAATGCCAATTGACTTAGTGAGGATTTGCCAAGTGTACATCACTATTTTTACTATATATATATATATATATATATATATATATATATATATATATATATATATATATATATATATATATATATATATATATATCCATTAAAATCTCAACAAACAACATTTAAAAGATATTTTAATAATAATAATAAATTTAAAAGTTATTATTGAACACATTAGTTTTTATTTCAATTTTAAGTTTATATAGTTTTAAGGAAAAGATAACTATTAAAATTTCCGTGTAATACACGAGTTAATAAACTTAAACTTTATATAATAAAAAAGAACATGAAACGCCACATGTCAGCTTCTCGTTTCATCTGAAAAGATAAATACAACTTATTATTATAAAAAATTAAAAGATAAATCAATTTATTATTTTTTTAAAGGATAAATATACTTTAGTAATTTTAATCTACAAATATTAAATGATAAATACAATTATTATTTTTAAAAAGATAAATAAATTCTATTAATTTTTAATCTATAAATATTAGTTTGTTATAAAATATATAAGTAGTATATTATATATAAACTAAAATCTCAATTTGTATTAATTAAAATATATTAAGTTAAAAATATAAAAATCATAAAAACAGTTAAACAACTACTATTTATACCAATTTATAAATATATATTTGACATAAATAAATTTTATTCTCGTAATACGTAGGAAACAAACTAGTAAAAATATAAAGAATACAGAAGAAGCAAATGATCAGCCCAAAATATTTAAAAAAACCTTAAAAATCTTGTTATTTATTAATATTGTATTGTTAACCCGTTTCGGTGACTCTATCTCTCTTTAAAAAAATTTAAAATTCTAACAATTAAACTTATTCTAAAAAAATGATATCGATAACAAAAATTCATAGATCCACGATGACAGTGAAATGTAGATTTAATAGATTATGATGTAAAAATTAAGGGATAATTACAAAAATAGCCATTTTTCAAGGGTTTATTCACTTTTTAGCCACTTTTTATGCATTTTACCAAAATAGCCACAATTTACGTGACCACATTTACGTGTTAGCCACAGTTTACGTGACTTGTACTTTTTTTCCATTTTTTAATGTATTACGTTACAAAAGGTGTCTGGTCACGTAAATTGTTGTACTTTACGTGACCATTTTTGCTCCTTCCCCATAAATGTTTGGTGGGATGTCTTGTCACACTTTACGTGACCAAGTACAACAATTTACGTGACCAAACACCTTTTGTAACGTAATGCATTTAAAAAAATGAAAAAAAGTACAAATCACGTAAATTGTGGCTATCACGTAAATGTGGTCACGTAAATTGTGGCTATTTTGGTAAAATGTATATAAAATGACTAAAAAGTGAATAAAGGTATGAGATTTGGCTATTTTAGTAATTATCCCAAAAATTAAAATTATAACTTGGGATAGCAACACAAATGCTCTTTGTAGTTTGGAAATATTCTTCGAGGCTTTGAGCCACAAAAAGACTACATGCCCAGTCTCCCTAAACAAGTAATACTAATACACACTTCCCAATACATCAATGTACCATAATTGATGCACATTGTACAACAACCAAATACTTTTCCTGTTTCACTTTGCCAACGGCTCCCCCGCACAAAGAACAAAAAGAAGGGCTACCCTCTTTTTCAAGGCTAAAATTAACAAATCCAAGGTAAATACAACTGAAATTGTATTAATTACAAACTAGGATAACATGTTCACTTTGGATTTAGAGATTTTTGCTCTGTGAAAAGTGTGTATCAAAAGTCAGCGAGGATAAACGCGTATATATCATCACGATGACGTTAACAATCAACAAAACATATTTTCTTGAGTCAACTCCCGCCGCCGGCGGTGGTGGTGGTTGTTGTAGCCACGTTATTTGACAACCACGGAAAAGGCAGGGTTGTCTTTGACGTTGTTTGGGGATCGGAGAACCTATCTCCGGTGCCTTGAGCAACTAGCTCATCCAACCCATCAAAAATGTCTTCGTCTGTGATGACGCCGGAGACATCGAAGTTGTTATCGTCGTCGGTGTCATCTCTCTCATTTTCGTCCATCTTTTCATTAGCCAGAGAAACAGATGAGGAGGACATAGGTTTGTTTCTGTTGTCATCGTCGCCGGAAGCGGTGGGTTTGTTGCGGGAGGTGCCGGCTAAACAGTTCCGTTGAGTCGGCACTGGGTGGCTGTGTTCGCCGGTGTACGTGATGATCAACATACCAGGGTCGGATCTATTCCGCTCAACTTGTTTTCGGGCCAAACAACCCTTTGAAGTGCTACATCTATAATATCCTCTGTGCACATATTATAATTTCATAAGTTTCAAGAATTAAATCAAGAAACATACAAAGTTCATAAAAATGATACCCATGAAAACAGCAAGTTCTTAACACTTTATCATTTATAATCATTATTATATATATTTATATTAATCCAAAAAACAATACGTTATAGAAATTAAAACCAAATATTGGGACTCTTCTAAAATTAATGCCTTATTTTTACACGTCTATTGATCTTTACGGAGGTTTAGAATAAGATAATAGATGCTTATTTTATAATGATTTCTTTTGAAAGTTTGGACCTTAATAGTATCATGGTTGCTTCGCTTAAAGTAAATGTAAAATAATAATGAAAAAAAAAACAAAAAGAAAAATGAGAAAATACAGACCTTGGGTATGGAGACCCTTTGATGGGTTTTTGACCATATTTTCTCCACGACCACAAGTCAGAAGATGATCCTTCAGCCGGCACTTGGCAAACCCTTTTTATCTGATTTTTCCTGTAAAATAATAATTAAATAAAAAATTACATTGGATATTATCTGATATTATTCTGAATTTCTGATAATCAAGTATTTTTGGAAAAATACATAAATAGAAAATAGCTCAATTTACTGCATTTGGGTATCTCTCAAATTTCATATCCCATCCCTATCATATACATAGCCCAGCTAGAAAGATGGAAAAAACATATATTCAAGAACTGTATAAATAAATGAGGCATGAAATTTAATATTCTTCCATAAATCTAAAAGTTAAAAAAAAAACCCCACAAATTAGTCATATCAAATTGAGGGATGATAAAACCTACAAAGCCCAGCTTACTAGTTTCTACCTTTTCTTGAACTTTGTTGTACTCTGTGCATGAGAATTTGTATTTCTAGAGATTCCTGAAGATTGTTGCTTTCCCTGGAATTGCTTCTGTTGCTGGTGGTGGTGGTTATATGATGAATCTTGAAGTCCTCCAAGAACAGAGAGGGGTGAGATTGGGAAACTTTGAGGAGAATGAGGTGGTTTCTGTAAATTTGGAAAGTGGAGGGGGTGGTAAGGATCATTCAACAACTGTTCAATACTGTTATCGTTTGGTGGTTGAAACAGATCTGGAGAAAAACCCATGAAAATTTCTCCATGGAAAGGTGACTTCTGTTGACTATAAGCCTCTACAGGCCAAGTTAGAGAGGTGGTGGCGGCGGTGGTGGTGGTGGTGGTGGAGGTGGAGGTGGAGGAAGAAGAGGTGACGGCGGAGCAACAGCCTCTGACCACCGCCTGAAGGTCCCAATCAGCATCCATGTAGAGGGGAAAATGAAGACAAATGAAGGCGCTGACTTTTGATAGAGAGAGAAAAGCAAAGGGTATGTAAGATGGTTTTATATTGGGTGTGGTCCGTGTTGAAATGCAAAAGGGTTACAATGGTTTCAGAGTTTGTATTTGCGTTTAAAAAGATATTGTAACGTTTTAAAAACTAATAATCAGATAATAGCTGTAACAAAAATGCTGCCGAAAATGTAGTGTTTGATTTAGCTTCTACTGCTTGATATCATAATTATAAAATAATCAGTTTTTAAAGTGTTTGAATTTGCGTTTTAACTTGTAAAATGATCACATAATCACTTATGAAGCAAATAAGCTATATCTTTTAACTTATGAAAAAGTGTGGTGGGATTAACTTTAAACGCAAATAATCATTTATTAATGTATGCATTCCAACACTTTAAACCAATTATTTGCGTTAGTTAATGTAATAAGCTAATAATCTCATGTATAACGCAAAACCAAACACACCCTTATATCTTCATATGTTAGTTGTTTGGCGGATCATCAACTGGTATATGGTAAGAAGACTTAAATAGAAAAAATAAAAAAATAATATTTTTTTCATTTTAAATTATTATTTTAACAACTTAACAGATAGTAAGTAAAAAACATGTAAGGACATAATTACAAAAATAAAAAAAATGTCTTCTTTTCAACATTAATCCTATTTTATATTTATAAGACATAAGTTATAAATATATACTTGCTTACTATATATGCAATTTTAAAGTATGAGACTATGAGTTTATTACCACAGTTTACAATATTAGTGAAAAGTATAAATTCATATTAGATGATAATAATTTGAAACAAATTTAATAAGATCGTAATTTAACAGTCATGTATAGAGATGTAACTCAATATAACTAGATCATTGTAGTATGACACTAATGTATTTAAAAGTAAAACTTATAAACCATAATTGCATTAAACAAATCAAATCTATCTATACTATTAAAAGAGTAACTATACTCATTTATGGTGAAGCCACATGTCGTCACCATGAATCGACACGTGGCATTTATAGATTTTAAAAATAATAAAGAAATTTAAATCAAATCTATCCAAATCTAATATAATCCACTTTTAAAATCAAATCAAATCAAACAAAGGGTCCGTTTGTTTTTTTAAATTTTAGATGTCTAAACACTTTTTACCGTCTGTTTGATAAGATGTTTTAAAAAATCTAAAATCTGTTTAGATAATATTGTTTGTTTTTTAATTTGATAAAATGTATTTTTACATGCATACAATTTATCAATTTATAGTTTTAGATAAAAGATTTAGACATAATACATTTTTCAAATCTGTTTTGAAAAGAGGAAGGTCAGACAACAGATGTCTGAATGGAACGAGAAAAACAAACAAGATTTAGGGGGTGTTTGATAGCCACTTATCAGGCTCTTATCAGAGGTAACATCTTATTCGGTAAGAGGAAATACTGATAAATGCGTTTGATATGCAGAAGGCATAAGAGTCAAAAATCTCTTATCATGTCTTATCAGGATAAGACTTTGATATGCTACTTATCACCACTTATCACACAAAAAAAAAATACACGTCTCTCCCACCCCACCCCACCCATACCTTTACCCCATACCTTACCTCACCCACCCTACCCCTACCCTACCCTATCCTAAACCCCCTACCCATACCCCTACCTACCCTACCCCGCCCACCCCACCCACCCCACCCTTACCTTTACCCATACCTTACCTCACTCACCCTACTACCCTACCCTACCCTATCCTACCCCACCCCACCCTAAACATACCCTACCCTCAACCACCTAATCTCACCCTACCCTAATACCCTTAACTTACTTATACCACCCCGTCCCCATCTCCACCCTTAACCCTACCCACCCCACTCCCATACTTACCCTATCCCACTCTACCCCACCCCTACACTAACCCATCAAACCTACCCACCCCACCTCACCCCTCCTTATCCCACCCCACCCTACCCCTATCTCTTCCCACCCCTACCCCTCAAACCTACCCACCTCACCCCTACCCTACCCCTCAAATCTACCCATCCCCACCCACCTTACCCCTCAACCTACCCACCCTACACCTACACCATTACCCTACCCTATTTACCCACCCTCAACCTACCCCACCCCTACCCTACCTCTTACCATATTTATTATAACGAGAAATATTCCAACACTTTTTGATAAAATTTATTATTTTTCAATAACATATCTATATAACTTATAAACTTAAGTTATTTGGAAGTTAATAAACATAACCTTATAAACTTGATTATAACTTATAAACTTTAATTGTTATTTGATTCTTGAAAAGTTGAAAGCATGTTGGTTATATGTTTATTGAATGCATATATGTTACTTGATTATAACTTATAAACTTGAATTGGTTTCTTACTTAAATCTTATTAATGTTATTTGAATGATATTAAATGTTTACATAGATCACTTTGATTCAATGATATTATTATTACTTGATATTTGACTTTAATCAATGATATCTGTTTGGTTTTGGGAATTAATATGTAAAACTAATAAAAATAACAGAATCAGATAATTTATAAAACAAACAGACTTATTGAATTCTCTTATCAGATGTTAGTATCTTATCAGGACCACCTCTCATCAATCAGAAGTGGAATCAGACATCAGACAATTAACCTCTTATGCAATCAAACAACACCTTACCCTCTTTTGTCTGACTGAATCAGACAAAAAAGTTCAATCAGACAATAGAGGAAAAAACAAACAGACCCAAAATCTAATACTCTACTAACTTATTAATTAAATCTATCCAAATCTAATGTAACTCACTTTTAAATTCAAATCAAATCAAATCAAACAAAATCTAATAATCTACTAACTTATTAATTATAAGATAATATAATAAAAGTTTAAAA
Source organism: Centrapalus pauciflorus (assembly GCA_020465985.1). Classification (NCBI taxonomy): domain Eukaryota; kingdom Viridiplantae; phylum Streptophyta; class Magnoliopsida; order Asterales; family Asteraceae; genus Centrapalus; species Centrapalus pauciflorus. Next base: position 906,244 of record JAANYP010004337.1, read on the forward strand.
AAATATATAAGAAAATAATTCATCTTCATATATATTTAGAAATATACAAAATTAATAGGTTATAATAAATAATAATATCATCTTATATACTTTTATTTAAAAAATAATACTTATATCTTTATCTTTTTATTTATTATATTTTATATATATTAAAGATATCCGCGTAATACGCGGGTAATAAACTAGTATTGATTAAAATATAAGAAATAATATACTACATTCCTTAAATTACCACTACTTTAAATTTACTATAAAAGTTTAATAGCTAAATTTAATAAAAATACATGAAGCTATTAGAAATATAATCAACGGTTTAATGCATGAAACATTTAAAAGTAAATTATATTAGATTTGGATATATATAATTTAAATTTTATTATTATTTTTAAAAACTATATATGTCACGTGTCAATTCATGGTGATGACACGTGACTTCATAAGAATTGAGTATAATTACTCTTTTATTAGTATTTATATTGATTATAGATATGTATGTCGGTTAACATATCAAATATAATATCTAATAAATGTTAATTTAATAATTATTTTCGCAATGAACTTAATTAATACAAGTTGATAATACCCAACATACTGTCTTAAAAATGACGAGACCCATATTGTCCAAAGTGTGACATAACTATAATTTAATAAGTTTATCCGGTATTAAAAATAATTATATAGATACATGACTACTTTTATATTGAAAAAGAAAAACTGCGTGTATCAGTGTATGTGAGAGAGGCAGCTGGCCTTCACAAGGCTTTTGTTTTGGATTTCTTTCACTTTATTTCCTTTTAATCAAATTACATTCTGGTCCAAAAGTTGGAACCATTGACGCAAATCAACACAATATTTTTCATGTTTTTCAGTTTGATCATATACAAACTTTACAAATTTTTACACTTCCACATAAATTGTCAAGAGGAAATGACGTCAAATAACCATGTTTATTTTAGTTTATACACATTTAGGCGATGTTCTTTTAGTTTGTACACATTTAAGTGATGTATTTTTTTACACATTCAATTAGGGTTATTAATGAATGGTTAACCGAACCGAAGGTGGCTACCGGATATTAACAAAAGATATCAGTTCGAAAGTGTTTTGAACCTAAACCGAAATAGTCAATTAACCATTTTTTTCTCGGTTTAGTTATCCATTTAACCAATTAATCATTTTCCCTAACTCAACAAATAAACTTTAGTTTAATTAAAAAAAACTCTGAAATTAATTTTAAATACTCTCAAAAGTTGAATATAAAAAAGTTTTAACAAATTAAAAAGTATTAGTAACATTTTATTGAAATAAGAGATATTATCACTTAAAAGTCTAATAAAATAGAAAAAGATCTTATATGTTGGTTAAATTAAATTGTAACATATAATTTTAATTGTTGTGGGTTATAAAATTAAGGGTAAATTACAAGTTAAAAGACTATTTTACTTTTAGTTTTAATTATCAAAATGATGATATAACAATTATATGTTTTTATAGATGTTTTAATCATTAATAAAAATCATTTAACGTCAAAATGATAAAAAAATGAATACTTAATAAAAATAATTTATTTTATGATTTTCAAAAGGTTTACATTTTATTTTAAAAAATCTAAACTCAAACATTAATTTTTAATTTTTAATTAATAATAACAATTATTGGTATGTCTTTAAAAATAATTCATTATTTATTTTCATGTGTTCTACACTAAATTAATTATACTAGTTTTTAAAATTATTTCGAATTATTTTATTATTTTATAATAATAAAAATAATAATAATAACAACATTAATAATACTTATTAAACTAGTAAGGGTAAAATGGTCATTTGAAATGGCCAAAAGACCAAAACCGTAACAAAACTTCAACCACAAGGACTGTCAGTGTAATTTTTAAAGTTAAAGGACCAAATCTATAATTTCAAATAAACCACAGGGACGAAATTTGTAATTTACCCTAAAATTAATGTAGATTAGTTAACGAGTTAAGAATTTGTGTCATTGTTGGGATAAATGTTAATTATTTATAGATCCGAAAACTAAAAAAAAAAAAATTGAAAAAAAACCTTAATTATATTTTGGTTAACTGTCTGTCACCAAATGCGTGAACAAAACCGAAATCGTAACCGAAGGTTTTCCCCTGTTCAATTAACTATAACTTTTGTACGGTTTTTCGATTTTGGAATTGTTTGAACTCCCCTACATTTTAATAGTCAATTTTTTAAAGTGTTTCAGTTAGGTAGTTAGATTACATTAAAATCGATATCAACCGATTACTATGCTTAGATAAATAGTTTTTTTTAGAAAAATAACACCAAATAACTATATATTTATGACTTTGTACACATTTATGTTGTGTATTTTTTATATACATTTATTTGTCAAACTTTAAAAAAATGTTTCATTTTAATTAGATGAGTTTGAAACTGATACCAACCTTTTATTACATTTACAAGTTTTCTCAGAATATATGTTTACAAATTGATGCCTATAATGTTTAAAAGTCCTTTTACGTTTAGATATTTTTTTAGTTCCACGTCGTAACTACATAAACGTAGTAATAAGTTGATATTGGTTTCCAGATAATTCAAATACGTAATTGAAACACTTTTAAAAGTTTTATAATAAAATACACAGCAATAAAAGTTTACATTATAAATATGCAACGATTAAAGTTCATATTAAAATATACATGTAGTTAGTGGGTCAATAAACTAGTTTTATAATAAAGCAGAACATCTAAATGTCACTTATTAGATTCACGTTTCACCAGAAAAAATAAATATAATTATTATATAAAATAAAATAGAAGTTAAATAAAAATTATTATTTTTAGAATTAATAAATATTAATAAATGATTAACTTTTTAATCATTCATTATTTTCTAATGATGTCGGTTGTCATCATTATCTTTTTGGAATTTATAATTTTTATGAGTAATACTCGAATAAAATTCAACGAAATTATCTTGTTTATATTAGTAACAAGCATGTTCCCATTTAAATTGTAGTCTACTTCGATATATATGATAAATAGCACTTCGGTAACTTATCAAAAATAGGGACTTGAGTGTAGTTTGCTAGGCTTTCTAAACTTTCAAGTTAAACATGACGACATCTACTTCGATGTATATGATTCTATAATTTTGAAGATTCAAACAATATTTACTTTTGAAAAAAATTCAAGATTATTAGTTAATTATATGTAGTATCGATGATACTTTATTGACCACTTAAGGCATTGCTTAATGCAATAGCCAATGCTCAATCTAACAACATACTTATGAAGATGATGGCGTATCAATCCAGCTCATTGTCGTTGGTGATAAATTATAATATAATTCAATATTGATATGCATATTTACATCATTCGTTTAAAATAACTTGTGATCAAAACAACAAAAAATAAAATTAAAGTTTATTTGTATACAAATGATAATATTGGCTTGAATTTCTATATACCCATAAAATACAATCTAGTATTTTTCATAAGAATAGTTTAAATATTTGATTTCATTTGTATGTATTAAAAACACTTAAATAAGTATGAAATCTGAATTTCAGATCTAAATTTACTTAATATTATTTATTTGCATTCAGAGTTAAAATGTTGATATATACATGAAGACCAAATCTTAATTTCAGACGTTGTTTCAATAATTCAAATAAAAAGTTAAATGTCTGAACGTAAAAGAATAAATGGACCCAGAATCAAAGACAAAGTGAAAATGGTGGTGTGTTTTCGTAAACTAGTAAAGCTCCTTCCAAAAGTGTTAATTCCCAAACATCATACACCAATTTGCAATAAACAGTGTGAGAGAGAGAATATTAAAAAAAAAAAAATACAGACGAAGCCCCTAAATGTGTAATTCCTTCCTAATTTAATTGATAACTAGATTAATACTCATGTATTACATGGATTTATGTAAAAGATTTGTTATAAATTAAATATTAATAAAGAGGTGGGATCCATTAAAAACCTTCAATTTTTTTTTTAAAATTACGATACAATAAAAATCAATAAAAAGATGACATACATGCAAAATCATTGAGTCAATGGTAAAAAATGATGACTCTAAGTCAATGTTTAACTCAAAAAAGACGACTAAAATGTGATTCAAAATATTTGTATTATTGATTTAATGGTAAAAAATGATAACTCTAAGTTAATCTTTTAAAATTTATTAATTTACCGATTTTTTAAAATTATTACTCTTTAGGACATTTAAACATGAAATATATTATTTTATTGATTTTTAAAAAAAATTATTGTAGCTTGTTAATCTTGAAAACTTTTAATGAATATTAATTGTAGTTTGAATTATTTTAGGTAACAAAAATAATAAGTTTAAACAATAAAATTTAAATTAAATCAATTAAATGATAAGAATGTTACTTAAATTAATGTTAACTTTATTTTTGAAAAAGAACGAGAAAATGAAAAATTAAGATATTAGAAAGTTGACTCGTAACAGTAATTGTTCTCAATTATTATAATACATATAGATATATAGATTTATTCGCTTAACGGGGCCTGGGTTTATTTTAAAGTATTTTTACAGTTGGAGTGTGATTGACTTTTGAAAATGTCAAAGGGGGTATTTATTAGGAAACAGAAAGAAAAAGTCAAAACGGTCCCTTGATGCTTTGACAACCTTTCCTTCTTTTGTCGCGCATTGCGATGAGTATTTTAGTAATCTTAAGATTAGGGCACTTGCCGACAAAAAATTAAAATTAAAATTAAAATAGAAAATAGAAATAAGACAAAATGGGCACCTCGTCGTATGTTATACTCTTTCAGCCTCTAAACAAGCCACGTACACATTTGAATATTTCTGGTTATTTACTTTTTTATTCTGGCCGGTTTCAAACAATTACAATAAAGTTCAATAGAATCAAAATAATATAGGTTATGGTAACAACCTTATATTACATTACAATGTGCAAGTTATTTCTCAACGTACAAAACTAGTATTTTACTCTTATGTTGCTCGGATTATTCAACTAAAATTAAATTATAAAGAAACAAATATATATATAAAAGTTTGTCGAAATAAAATATACATCTAATAGCTAAGGTATAAATATTTGAAGACCTGAAAAATAAAAATTTCAAAATATTTGAACTAAACATCTAAATAACATTAACATTATAAATGGAATTATGAAACATCAAAATATTTAAAATCACTTTAGAGCATATATTTTTAATGTAGTTTGGTGGAAATTTAACTTTATTAGATTGTGAATACAAATGCAAATAGTGAAATCCAAAAGTTGAAATATTTCAAGTTTTGAATACAAATGCAAATAGTAATATTCACTGTTTGAACACCTCTAACTAGAAGTTTCAACAAATCAACCATTAAGTACACAACATTTTAAAGCTAAATGTAATTATTATATTATTAGTTCATAGCTGTGTGCTTATATAACATCTAGTAGTCGATTGTGAAATGCAATAATTTTGATTTTGTGACAAATTTAACATGATTACTTAAAATTTATTATTTAACTCTTTTAAGGTTAATATTGAAAAAAAAAATATTTTTCTTTCTACATTTTCACGAGCAGGTCACTTAATTTTTTTCAGACTTTAAGTCTCTGAACATTTTTGTCCTATTCAAAAGTATTTATATGTGATTTGTTTAACCAATAAACCGTACGATGACTAATACAGTAAAAAGAAAAATCCAATGACTTAATTGCTAAAACGAGAAAATAAATTTGGTTTTCTTTCAATGTTAAATCATTCATTAAAGTAATTGTTTTACTAGCTTAATAGATTGCAAGTAAAACATATATAGTTTTGAATAATACAAAAATCATCCAGGGACTTACAACATAAAAAATTCCAATGACTTAATTACAAAAATAGAGAAAAAAAATATTTTTTTTTTTCAATATTGATCATATTTTTTAACGACAGATAAATAATTAAAATTCAATTTTATTAACACCGATGAACTGATAGCTTTTTAAAATGAACTTATCATCAATAATACAACCACTGAAATATCTAATAACATTTAACGTATTATAATAAATATGTTTAGTTATAACGATTTATATGTTGGGAGTGGAAGACAGAGATTTCAAAGGATTACGATGAATTAAAACATCATCACCAATCAGAGCTTCCTATAATGACATACATGAGAATGAGTCTAAGCTCTGGTTATACAGTATTAAGTAAAACTTAAACGAAAATGAATAACAAGGATTGGAGTATTTACAATGAAACATAAGCAAGTTCAATAAATTTACAAGAGCATGAGGTGAATGTGTAGATTTTCCGCATCCTTTATATAGATATATAAATTTACAAGCATGATGAGAATAAGAAAATCGACACCCTTAACCAACTTTTTATCTTGTGGTTGCATTGTTCTTTTTCTTTCTTTTTTTATATATTTTGCGATAAATTTTTGGAGAATATGAAACTTCAGAGAGGTAAAGAAACAAACAAGATAACAAATGCAAACATCTTATATACACATGCATGGAAAAGTAATCAGATTCTCACATCGTCTGAAAATCTGCAACTCGGTAAATAGTAAGTAGTCCAAAACTAAATCTCAGTATAAATCATCGATGATAGCCAACATCACAGTATAATCACTAAAGCATGATATCAAAGTTAATTACTTATCATTACTATTCTTAGCTATTTGAATAAAAAAAAATTCCTTTAATTATGTGATTATCCAAATTTCAGAGACTAAATTAGAACATTTCGATTTATTGTTTAAAACTTAAAAAATTAGAGGATTCGTGATTTTAGATTATTTGAAGTTAAAATTATTCTTATAACTATAGCGGATAGGCCCGATCATTTACAGTGACTAAACTTGTAATTCTAACCACCACTAAAAATGCTTTGAAGTATGTTGCCTAGATTTACCTCATTAGTCCATTTATAATCATAATATAATTAAAAAAATTATTGTTAGTTAAAATGATGTATTGGATTTATAAACTAATAAATATCTGAATTGGCCTCTCGATTCCTAAACTATTTACTTTTATTACGTCATTAATTTAATTCTATAAACTAAAGTTATAATTTAGATATTACAATTATAGTTAGACATTAGTCCAACAATTTAAATACTAAGCCCAGACTAGTTAGTATTTATAAATCATAATGATACTTATCAACCCAAATTAGTAAATAGTCCATGTTACACAACAGCCCGATTATATTTAAATTATATAGCGTAGTAGGACTAATATTACATAGTAATCAGAAGCCCAAAACTAAAGAAGATTGGGCCTCGAAACTAAAGAAAATTGCCACCGGCCGGCCATCCTCCAATCGGTTTTTCTCCAGAGAACTCAATCAACCCCTTCCTCATTGATTACATTCCTATTTCATCCTCAATCACCAATTACCCTTTTTCAATTTCAGATTCCAAATATCATGAAAGTAATTCTCATGCTTCTGAATCTTGAATTTGTTCACGAAATTTACAATATAAGCTCGTCCCTCAACTCATTTCAATCACTTTTGTATAATGATTTAGGGTTTATGCTTAAAACCCACTGAAACACCATATTTGCTCATTCAAGTAGTTTTTAAACCAAGAAGACAAACATGTTCTAATAAAAGCTTGCTTAAATTTCAGAATCCAAATTCATTTTATGTTTCAAATTTCATTATCAGATCTAACATATAAAAATGATGACGTGGTTGGGTTTTGAACATATTTACCTCCAATTCCTCAAGAAATTTGATGATGATGCTTTTGATTTGTATATTTTAGATTTAGAGTATGTTAGTGTGTGTTTCTTGCCTTTGAAAGAGAAGAAAATGATGTATGAACGATGAATTGGAATGATGGCGAATGATATATGTTATATAACAGATTTTATGTGCCTGATAATTGGTATGTAAGAGAGAATTAAAACATTCTCCTGATTATTTATTTCTTTATCATTAGTGTTAATATTATGGGTTAACCACAAAAATGCCTATATTTTAAAAATGATAAATACCTTTTAACATTTGTTAATTAGTTGTTGTGAAAATACTCTATATCACATAACTTATAATTTTCATCATATAATCTAATTATGTCACACCCAAAAGATTTTTATTTTTGTTTTTGTTTTTGTTTTTCATCAAATGATGATAAATATCCATATTTATATTTCACGTGCCAAATTTCACCATGACAATATAAACCATCGCCTTCACCCTCAAAACCATCATTCTCTTCTATGACTTCAATCTACATCGTCTTGACATCTTTGTCGGCTCTCACCGATGACTGCTCTCCACCTGCGATGCTCCTTGGGTGAGTATCCCACTCTCTCCACGACACTTGGTTGTTCAGTGTATATTTCCACTTCTTTCATTCTCCAGCCGGCCGGCCAACGATTCTTTGACATTTGTGATAAAACTAATTATAAGTTACAAGTTACAATGCTTTGGATCACATTCATGTTTTAGAAGTTCAAGTCAAAATTTCAGATGATATATGATAACATATAGATATGTTTCTCTAAGAGTATTTATAAAAGCAACATAACAAGAGGTGTATGACTTCGCTGGAGACAACCGTGAACATACAGTACTTACCGGAGGTTACTTGTTGGTTTTGTGTGTTAACATCGCAGGAGACAGATGAGAATTTCTTTTGCTCATTGACTTCATCGGAAATCATCAAAGGGGACGTGGGTTCCAGTAGGGTTAGAAGGGGGAGTCGGGGAGGTGATAAACCATGAAGCACTAGCCTATGGGGACAAAGAAGAAGAAATACTATGTACCTTTATTGGAGGAGGTGAGGCGATGGATCGCAAGATAAAACTTGGTCGGAGGAGGTGGGGAGGTGAGGAGAGGGGTTTGGTCACGAAACTAAATAAAATAGCTTTTATCGCGAGTTAGTGTTTTACAATAGTTGTTTGATAAAGAAAAAAAATCTTTTGGATTTGACATAATTAGATTTTATCACAAAAATTTCAAATTATTTACGATCATAGGTACTTTTATTATGAAGATTGATTAAAAATGTTAAAAGGTACACACCACTGAAAAATGAGAAATTATGGAAAGCATATCACAAAATTAAGGGTAAGTTTGCTTTTGCTGCTTTTTAGGGGCATTTTCAATAACACCAAAATATGTGCATTTTTTTGATTAATCCTAATATTATTACCATTATTATTTTCCTAACCATTTAATTTTTATTAATCACAAGTTTGAGCGGGATATCCTATACTCCTCCCTAGTGAAATGAAGCAAGTGTATTTGGTGGAATAAGTTCTACTTTTAAAAATCTTAGAATACATAAAACTATCAAATTTAATGGGGCTGAATGGCTGATTGCGCTATATATGAACACAATGTTTCAGTTAATTAACTATGTACAACAATTCAATTCATGACTATTTTTCTGAACCATAACTATCTTTATGATGTCAATTTATCCCAATTATGACTATTTTTTTGAATCAATTTAGTAACACGATGGACATTTTTATAAGTGCTAAATGTTAATTCTAATTTTAGTTTTTTCTTATATTTTAGATTACATTTCATTATAACAATTTAAAGTTGTAACAACTTGAAATTTCATTATATATTAGTATATAGATTTGGGTTCAAAGCAGAATCGTTATCTCTTGGTAGAACCGCGAACCCAAATTAATTTTTTTTGTATAAACTTTTTCTAATTTTTGTTTCATTTTTAAATAAACATTATAAGAATATTAAAAAAAATATTAATATAGTTTTGAGTTTTGTAAAACCTCTAAACATGTGAATATACGAAGGGATTTTATGTTTGGCAAAGGAATTTTATGAGCTTATTCCTTTTTAAAAACTCTATTAAAATCTAAAAGTCATGTTTGGAAAAAAAAAATAGAGATTTTATTAAAAAAAAAACTTTTTTATAAAACGATAGTAGAGGTAACGTTTGTAAATTTTTGGAACTTTTGAACAAATATAATTACTTTTTACCATTCTATTAATTATAAAGTACCATATTTAATCAACATATGCCAATTTATATGATTTAATACGAAAAACTACAACTACAATTATTTTTACCAAACATATATATAAAAATAAAAACTCCAAGTCTTTTAAAAAGACTCACTCCCAAAAGTTCCATACTTCCAGCTACTGAAGCTAAAACTCTTTCAAAAACTAGAAGCTATAACTAGTTTTACCAAATATACATCAAGTAATGTCTAAGGGTATGTTTAACACGACTAACAGTATCTTCAAGCTGGAGCTGTGAACTCAAACTTTTAGTTTTTATTATAAAAGTAGTTGTAGTTGTAGATTTTAGTATTAAATAAAAAAAGTATTAATATTAATTAAGAGTTAGAGTTTATAATTATTAGGAGGGTTAAAATGTAATGGTTTTCATAAAAAATTCAAACTTATTTGAAAGTTATTTCAAGTAGAATCCTGTTAAAAAAAACTTTTAAAAGCGTTAAATTTACGAATCAGAAACTTAAATTCTTATTAAAAATCTTCAAACTTCAACTTCTAAAAATTAAAAGGCGTAAAATCTTATTGTCAAACGCATCGCGGATAGAGTAAATTCATTAATCAAAGAAAAAACAATAATTAAATATCCGTAAGTTAGAGGGCTAAAATAAGCGGAAGTAATAATAGTTCAGCATGTTCTTTGATACAGGGCCCACGTCTGCATTATCTTCGCACTAAAAATAAGCAACAAGATCCTAGCAACTATGCTGTGTCATTCTTTGTGTTGCTTAATCAATTTGAGCACTACATATCGAATCTCCAAAGTCTTCTGTCCAGATAAATGAAGGTAATCCACAAGATTTTGGAGTCGACGGCTGCCGGAGATGACGGAAAGGTGGTGTTCTCCTTTGAATTCTTCCCTCCGAAGACGGAGGAAGGTGTTGAGAATCTATTCGAGAGGATGGAGCGAATGGTAGCGCACAACCCTACATTCTGCGATATAACATGGGGCGCCGGCGGTTCCACGGCGGAACTGACCTTGGAGATAGCGAAGAGGATGCAGAATATGGTGTGTGTCGAGACAATGATGCACTTGACGTGTACTAATATGCCGGTAGAGAAGATAGATCACGCATTGGAGACGATAAAGAAGGATGGGATCCAGAATGTTCTTGCTCTTCGTGGTGATCCACCCCGTGGTCAGGACAAGTTTGTTCAGATCCAGGGAGGATTCGCCTGTGCTCTCGACCTGGTAGGTATCACGATTTTTGTTATTTCATTTTGTTTTAGTTACTTCGCTAAAAATGTGTGAAGCGACAGATCACCGAGCCACATTAGGTTTAGTTTATGGTAATGAGAATTTGATATTATCTGTAGTGAACCGTGTGAATTTGAGCTCAAGTTGACTACTGAGGTACAGAGCTCAAGTTGTTGAGTTATTGAGCCTCATTTAGCTCACCTATAACCGTAAACTCATAGCAGCTCCTTTAAGGTGGATTAGCTTGTAGCATGGTGTGTTGAAGTATGAGAAGCAAAACTCAGCAAGTTCAGTTTGTTCTGACTTGTTAGTTGGGTCTGTGTATTCTCTATTGTTACATGCCTGTGATTTTCATATGTGTTAGGTCTCCTATTCTTTGTATAAACAGGAGATCTAACCTTAGTTGTAGTATGCAGAAATAATACCGAAATAGGACAGATTCCATTTTCTTCTGTTACTACAACTTGTTTATGGTGCAACATGAATCAGTAGAAAATTTACCCCATTGTTATGTTACATTACAGACAGAAACCAAAGTATGTGGCACACATAAATTCTAAATCAATTGTGTAAATGTATCAAGCAACATGGTCTTTGAACCTTCACATGAAATGCTGGCTGCTAGCCACTCAATTCCCTGGTGCGAGTTCACGTTCAGATTTTCTTTTCGTTTCTTTATATCATGAACGACCAACCTTATTTACCTATTTTTCCAACTGTGGTAGATTTTCTCTTCATTTCTTTCTTTTATAAATTTCAACGTACGATCTTATACAGCTCCTAGGAGTCTATCAATTGAGCCCTCAGCTGTCCACTGTTTACAATTCTGTATTAGATGATTTGCCCATTAATTTATTTCTTTCAAGCTATTATTTGCCTCTACTGCCTGGTCTTTTAGATGTTCAAGATATTATATGCTTTAATATGAACACCTTGTGTTCAGGTGGAGCACATTCGCAAGTCCTATGGTGACTACTTTGGCATAGCTGTTGCTGGCTATCCTGGTGCCACCTCCTTCCACTGTCTTAATTTCTAGATGACTGGATTCATTGTATATTCTTAATTGGTTTATTTGGGGATGACACTGTTGAATTTTGTTCTAACTTATGAATATTAATCCTCAGAGGCACATCCTGATGTCATAGAAAGTAATGGCTTGGCTACACCAGAAGCATATCAAAAGGATCTTGCTTATCTCAAGAGAAAGGTACAATTACTTTCAAATAAGTACAATGTGTCCATATGTTGAGTCCAGATCTGTGTGTCTTCAGCCACATTCTGTGAAGGAAATAAAGAATTCGAAGTTTCAAAGATGTTACAACTTCTGAGTTCTGTCATCTTAGGATGTAATAGTTAATTACCCAATCAAGTACCATCGCAATGTTTCTATCACCATCAAAACTACTTCACTTAGGTTGTTTACACATCAGTCTGCAATTATCAACTTGTTCTCCTTGAATTGCAGTATTTTATAACAGGCTTCAATGGGCCATTTAGAATCAAAATCCTTGATCTGTATATAATGTTACCTCATGTGAAATTTTTGCTAAAATGTATCTTTAGATTACATAATCTGAGAGTTTGGCAACCGTCTTACATATTTACCAACCACTTCCAAGTTGATAGATAATATTTCTGTTTTATTACCTCAATGTGAATTGGCTGCTTCTTCCAACATCATTATCACAATTCATTTCCCTGAGTGCATTTACAATAGTATTAGCATTGTATATGAAACAACCTTTTCAACATAGTTGAACAATCTTCCAAATTTCCCTCTCCCTTGTCTGAATTTTCGTTTTGAAATGGTTGAAATACATATGGTTGTTAGTATCGGTTGGGCCAAAAAGCCACCAGTCCTTTTGCAAATAAGCATTCTGTATTAAACTTAAGACCCCAGTTTTATTGCATGTGAAGACTATGAGGGTGCATAAGTGTTGATAATGTATTCGTGGATCATCGATTCATCCCAATTATTGTTGTTACCATTTTACTAACGTACCAAAAAAGTTCCACTCCTCTGCCATGGGAAACTTGGATAAGTAATACGGAAAAGTATGGAGTTTCAATTGGGTTAATATTGAAAAAACCTAATCAACTTTTCTCATTTTCTCAATTAAGTCCCTAAACTTTTTTTTTTCCATATGTTTAAGTCCCTAAACTATGTTTGTCTTATTCAAAAGTATATATCTTGGTCCGGCTACCAGATTTGTCGGTAAAATACAACTGATAAAACAAAAGTTTAGGGTTTTAATGCTAAAATATGAAAAGATGGTGGGTTTTTTTCAACAATAATCAAGTAAAAAAATTAAAGTAACTTGTTTGGTAACTGGTCAAACAAGTCAAATATACACTTTTGAGTAAGACAAAAATAGTTTAGGGACCTAAACAGTAAGAAAAAAAGTTTAAGAACTTAATCACGAAAATAAAGAAAGTTGATGGCTTTTTTTTTCAATATTAACCCTTTTCAATTTGTACCCTTTCCTTGCACCTACTTAGAACTAGACAGAAGCTTTTCTCAAGAAAATACGTTATTGAAATCAAGTCACAGTGATCACTATACTAATGTTCCATGTTGGTCCCAAAAATTTTGTTGGGATGCTGGTAGAGAACAGCCCCAAAGGCCCATGGATTGTGAATTACCCAATAGGCCATTAGGCCCAATAAATGGGTCGATTATCAAAGGAGGCAGAAGACACGTGTAGGAAGGAATGAAAGAGTTAGTTATTTTGTTATAACAAAAGAGACTATATAAAGGGAGGAGAGGGGAGTATGAGGGATCATTCATTTTTGCAGCTTCAGAACAGCCTTAGGCTTGGGCAGGAAGATTCCAGAGTTGGATCTTCTCTGAATTTATCATTCTGTTAATGCAAGCAACCTTCTCTTTTAATTCTTTTAATCTCCCAAATTCCTATCAGATGCTCTGTTGTCTGAACATGATTATAATAAAGATGCAATCCACAAAGTCAAAGCCTTAGTGCAAAGACACCAAGTAATTTCACATAAAAAAACTGGTCGATGGTTCAAGTTGCCAAAGAAGCGTTATCAACATGTTATGTTTTGCCATAAAAGAAGATTAGACCTTTAAGCATTATTTCTCCGTTATGCTTGCTGATTTTTGTCACTAATATGTGAACTGTTGTTGGTAACTTGGCATTGCAGGTTGATGCTGGAGCAGATGTCATTGTCACCCAACTTTTTTATGATGTTGATAATTTCCTTAAATTTGTGCATGACTGTCGACAAATTGGAATAAGTTGTCCCATTGTTCCTGGTATTATGCCCATTAACAACTATAATGGCTTCCTTCGCATGACTGGTTTCTGCAAAACTAAGGTATAGTATTTTAATGTTCTAATTGAAGGTTCTTTATTTAATATACCCACTCTAAATCAAGGTTACTATTTCAAAACTTGCATATAAACCTTTTTTTAATGGATATTCTATGTATTCTTGAATGACCATGCTTTTGTCGCCTTTGGCCCAACTAGTCAATGGAACCCCTACAAAGTGACCCTCCACATGAACCGGGCAAATTCTAGGTGCTTTGACCAGTGGATATGGCCCTTGAAATGTTGATAGCTTATTACACAAACAAAACTACTGTCTATCGCAAATTCTACAAACCATCATAGCTATCATGGCTACACTATCATTAGCAGGATTCAAACTATGCAGCAGAAGAACTCCCTATTGCCCGCATAATCATGGTTTTCTGCGCAGGCTTAACAAGAATGTCAAGAATAAAATAGAAACAGATTTTGATTGATCCATTTATAAGTCTTAGGTCGATGGGTACCAATAATTCTGTAATCATGATTAAAGTTGATTTGGAGGTTATTGAGCTTGTTTATTTGTGCTTGCGGCATTACAGCTTCACTGGTGATTCAGGGTCGTGTCAAATAATGTGCCATTACCTTCTTAACAGATAATGTTCATTTGACAGTACTGAGAAATCAGAACAGAAAATATAATATTTCATTAAAATTGCTTTAGAAATTTACTGAATCAAAATAAGCTTCCCATTATTGGTATCACACGACATCACCAATATTCTGTTGGTGCCAAATGCCAGTGCACTTTTCCTTCTCAAACAACATGGTCAATGCATTACTGCAGATCCCAGCTGAAATCACTGCTGCCCTGGAACCCATCAAGGAGAACGAAGAAGCTGTCAGAGCTTATGGTGTCCACCTTGGAACTGAAATGTGCAAGAAAATTATTGCTAGCGGGATCAAGACATTGCATCTTTACACACTGAACATGGAGAAATCTGCATTGGCAATATTAATGGTGAGTGTATGTCAACAAGATTTTTTGATTCAAAATATAAAAAGCGGTTAGTATTCAGCTTACTCGGCATTTGTTGAATTACTTTATATATGGAGACTGATCTTATAGAGCATTTGTTTTTTCCAAATTCTCTATGTGTTTATATATGATTATATGAAGTGACCTTACAGTAGAGATACCATGCAGAATCTTGGTTTAATTGATGAGACCAAAGTTTCAAGGTCACTGCCATGGAGGAGACCTACCAACATTTTCCGCGTTAAAGAAGAAGTTAGACCAATATTCTGGTATGCTATAGAAGCACGAATATATTAATTTATTGTCTCTACAACTTGTTGCATTATAAATATGAATGCAAAGACTTCAGCAATATAAATTTTATCGTAAACGTTGGTAGGGCTAATCGCCCAAAAAGCTACATATCGGACTACCACTTGGGAACAATATCCACATGGGAGGTGGAGTGACACTGGTAATGCATCATATGGTGTGTTGACTGACCACCAGGTAAAATGGTTACCTTTCACCTTCATTTTGCCTATGCCATGACAAAAGATTTCTAACGGTGTTTCTTTTTCCTTGTTTACATTGAAGTTCACGGCAGCATATGTTTTACATCTTTATCATCAATATCAAACTCACTAACTCTAGCCATCTGCCCATCTCATTTACAAATTACCTCATGTTATATCTGCTAAGTGTATAAGATATCTCTATGACGGAATCCTCAAGCTCAGTCGATTAATACCTTTATTGTATCGTTTTCATGCTTTACCTTGAAATATATACGCACTTAACTTGTTTTCGTCTACATATGCTATGAATCTACCAACAGTTCATGCGACCACGTGCACGTAGTAAGAAGCTTCTAGAAGAGTGGGTAGTCCCTTTGAAAACATTTGATGATGTTTGTGAGGTAGGGTCTTTCTTTACCTCGGTTCAACTTTATCTTCGAGTTTTAATATTAACTATTTGTAAAAGTGTTCCCTTATTATATTTACCAGAAATTCAAGAACTACTGTCTTGGACAACTGAAAACTAGCCCCTGGTCAGAGTTAGATGCACTTCAGCCAGAGACAAAGATTATCAATGAAGAACTAGGATTTATAAACCTCAAAGGTTTCCTCACCATCAACAGTCAACCGGCAGTTAATGGAGCAAAATCCGACTCTCCATCAGTTGGTAAGAATTTGCTTAATTGAGAAGTTTCTCCATCTTTAAATCGTTCTTTTCATCCTACTCAATTCGTTTCCCCCTCAAACTTTGCTGTTTCGTCTATGAAGGATGGGGTGGGGCAGGTGGGTACGTTTATCAGAAATCCTACGTGGAGTTTTTCTGCTCGACTGAGAGATTAAACGCTCTTGTAGAGAAATGCAAGGCTTATCCTTCACTCACGTACATGGCAGTGAACAAGGAAGGTAGTTTGGTTTCAAATGTTGGTAAAAACGATGTGAATGCAGTTACATGGGGGGTTTTCCCTGCCAAGGAGATCATACAACCGACAGTTGTGGACCCTTTGAGCTTTTTGGTTTGGAAGGATGAGGCTTTAGAGATCTGGTCAAGAGGATGGGCGCAATTGTATCCTGTGGATGATTCATCCAGATCGCTTATTCAGGAGGTTTGTTTTGTCCTTTTTATTTTTAAAAAAGAAATACAGACATTCTATCTATCATTTTGATATGTTCATCTTGGTTTCAATGATTACGATCATCATGAATTACAGGTGCAGAATACTCACCACTTGGTGAGCTTAGTTGATAATGATTACATCAATGGTGATCTATTTGGTGTTTTCAAAGACCTGTAAAACATGTCGAGCAATTCTCCCATCCACGTACCGGTGTCTCTGCTAGTCTGTCAACGTAATTTCTTTTTGTCTCGAGACGGGGAGGTAATTAAATGGTCTCTATTGAATTTTACTCAATTCTTATTGTGTAACATTTGGCATAAATTCCATGGTGCAGGCAAATTACTTGCGTTTAAAACTTTCAACAACCCATTATGTATATCATGCATGTCATAGTGAAGATTTTTTTGCCTGGCCGCTACTGCTCCTGTGTATAATCACGTTCTCTATGGTTGTTTATCACCCATGGCCAAAGAATTTTTTTTAACAATTTAGTGACTCTTTATTGAATGTGTAGATTTATAATTAATTAAAAAAATATATTTAATTTAAGTTAAGCAGGATTGATTCGTTATTAGTCGTCATCATCTAAAACTAAAAGTCATTGTTTCTTATCCTTTATGGATAATGCATTTGAATTCGATTTGATGTGGCTTAATAATCCCTATCCCTCCATTTTCCAGTACGTTTACCTTTCTCTGCTTTCATATATATATATATATATATATATATATATATATATATATATATATATATATAGGGAGAGAGAGAGAGAGAGAGAATATGATTTTTGAGAGTAGCCCTCGTCATTATGCACCTCACCAGAAGGTAGCATTTAAAAAAAAAAAACTTAAAATTTTTTTTCATACATGTTTTAATTAACACTGTAAAGATAATTTGTAAATTTCACATACATTCACATTTTCAAACTCCTTTAAAATGATGTAAACGTATTTACATAAAATTGTATGTATGTATGTATGTATGTATGTATGTATGTATGTATGTATGTATGTGAATGTACATTTAAGTGACGCATGATTTCATTCACTTAGGATGTGTGAATGTGCGTGAAATTTATATATTATATTTGTAATGTTAATTAAAACATGTTTATGAATAAACAGATTCAAAATAATTATTTTTAATTGTGGTATCTCCTGCATAAGTTCAAAATAATTATTTTTAATTGTGGTATCTCCTGCATAATAAGTGGTATTCATTTGTATAATTAAAGGACATAGAGTCATATTCAACTAATTGATGTTGATTTAGAAGCTGTAGATGAAAATTCAGACTAGTTAGCTAATTAAGCATTTCCTGGATCTTTGAAATTTATACAAGCACTGGATTTCCAGGAAGCTTATATATAATCAACTCAACTGTTTGAAAGTTAGGAATTGAATCAAATGTTAAGTAATATATGTAAGAATTTCTCATGTTTGAAATGTGTGTTTCTGTCTCTTTAATTTAATTAGCCAAAATAGAATATTTTGGCTTGCAGGCATGACTGACTGCTATATGCTCCTTCCGCTTGGTGTCCAATGTCCATCTACTCTTGCTCTTGCTCGTGCTTTAATTACATTGTTTCCTTACCTCAACTATTTTAATATACAACATGCCTAATTGCTTAATATAATTTTTTTTTATTTTTACTTTTTTTTATTATTTTTACATCAACATATTATGAAATATCCTAATAAGCAACATAATATATAATAGTCTTTCTAATTATAGCAAGTAAATTATGTAGATATTGATATTACAATCTTTAACAATGATATTTTAGCACAATTAGTTTAAGAGAGTGTTTGGTTTTGCGTTATGAATGAGATTATTAGCTTATTACATTACAATAACGCAAATAATTGGTTTAAAGTGTTCAGATTGCATACGTTAATAAGTGATTATTTGCGTTTAGTAAGCTAATCCTACCACACTTTTTCATAAGTTAAAAATGTAGCTTATTTGCTTAATAAGTGATTATTTGGTCATTTTACAAGTTAAAATGCAAATTCAAACACTTTAAAAACTGATTATTTGATAATTACGATAGCAAACAGTAGAAACTAAACCAAATTAGTTAATAATTAGGTTAAATGGGTTGAAAAGTGGCCATACTTGCAAAGTTAGAATTTGCTAAACCCTTTCTTTCTTTTGAATATTATATTACTATTACTATTTTCTAATAAAGTATTCATAATTGTTAGTTGATAAGATATATATTTTATGTCAATATAATTTCATTTACTTAGAAATTACTATACAAAATAGTTTCATTAAAATCAAATTTAGTATATCCATCTACAACGTATAATATGTATTTCTTTATGTATATGTATATAATTTAAAAAAAAAATTAACGCCCAACGTTTTATGAAGTTTCTAGTTACTAATTTTGGAAGAATTAATTAGTTTTTTATGATGTTTTGAAATTGCTATTATTGATTTTTGAAGATTATTGCAAAAACATCGAAATGTTAGTTACTATTCAATTTGGTTTATATAGTTTCATTTGTGTTTGGTTTCTTTGTTTATTATACTTTGAAATTACTATAATTTCTTTCAAAATATGCTTCGTATTTTTCAAATAATGATATTCCCAAACAATTAACAATATATAATTATTACAGTAGTTGGTAGGGATCTTGAAGGTTGAAAATGGAGTCATGTAGCTTTGATTCTGTTCTTTATTGGGACCGACCATCAAATCCAATCTAGATTTGGTCAATATTAAGATTTACTACTGTAGTTTAAAAAAATTTAGAATTAAACTCTAGAAAGTTTAGTATCGTTTTAAACTAATTAAAGAGTAAAAAATAATTAAGTTGTCCAATATTTTTTAGAACTTTTTAGCAGCCGATGCTTTGTCATTTTTGCTATTTATTCGTTTACATGTTAACCCTTATATTTATTAAAAATAAAAAAATTTAGTTAAATTACCAAAGTTATTTTAATATGAACTATAACAATAATTGTAACATGCAAAATGTAAATCAAGTGTTTACCCTTGTCTGAATGATTGTGAGGTTGTTTAAATTTTGTTTAAAATCATTGATTAAAAAATCTGTCATTCTAACAATTAATACATTAGCTCAGATTCTAACATTAAACAAACTAACAATGTACAATCTAAATTTTAATTACTTTTAATTTCATTCGCGAGTCAAATGAGTTAGACATTGTTTTTTGACAAAGAATAATTACAATTAAATGCATTGTATGTCATAAATGCATTGAAAAAATTCAGGTGATATTAATTTGTTGCCTATAATCATTATAACTAATTAGATTAGAATTTGACAGATTGTGAAATGAAAATGATATTAATTAATCTTCAGATATGGTCATAATAAAATGCAATAAAACCGTTTTAGTAACAATAATATGATGTTTTATTAGTGTTAACGTTACTACTAATAATAATAATACGTTTTTATGCTAATAATAACATTAATAATCATATGTTTTAATGCTAATGATAATATTATTAGTAATGATTATAATAATACTAACTATAAAAATCTCCATTGACATTTTCAAATATATATATATATTTTTAAAAAGAGTTCTTTTTACCGCTTTTTATAAAGGTGGGTTGCATACGTTTATTTTGACCGAGGTAGAAGCATAAAAATTTATTTTTTTAAACGAAACTTCAAAGAGGTCATATGGAATTTTAAATTCCAATGCAGATTCGGTTTAATAATACTTTTTCCTTTACATGTGTTATTTACTTAATTAATCCGTTTATAAATTTCTTAAGAGAATTAGGAGTTCTTGAATAGTCAAACGGAGTAATTAAAATACATTTGACTCACAAAATATATTTTTTTAAGGGAATAAAATCCCTCAAAGATATGGACAATCGAAAGGAATGGGCCGAATGAATATTAGATGAATTAAATCGAGATCGCAAGGATCACCCAAGAAACAGAATGAAAAAAAAAAACTCTACTCTAGGTGGATGAGACGCTCTAGCAACTAACTGCTCGATGCACATGCCAAAACCCCAGTGCAAGTGCTAGTCACTCCTTCCCCAGCGTCCGCTCTGCGCCACTCATGAATAGCAGTTTCCACCACACCACTTGAAAAATAGATTCATGTATGAGGGAAAATGACTTCTCCTTGTAAATTAGTAGATTCGTCCACATATAGCTACTAAACAGGATATGTGTCCGTCAGAATTCCATTGTTAAATTTCAAAGCACAATCCATCAGAAATCAGTCAGTATGCCATCAGGGGTGCATGTGCAAAATAACCGAACCCGAATAACCCACCCGAACCGAATCTTAATCGGGTTATTTGGGTCGGGTTATTCGGTTTTGTTAATCGGGTTAAATGGTACCCGAATAACAATTTCGGTTCGGGTATCGGGTAGGATTTATGTTTATTCGGGTACCCAAATAACCCGTTTAATTTTTAAAACCTCAATTTCAATTTCAATTAGAATTAGAATTTTTTTTATATGTAATAATGTAAAGATTTAAATACCCAATTTTAATAGTCAAACTATTTAACCCGTGTACCCAAATTACCCAACCCATTTAACCCGTTTAAACTATTTTGTAAAGTATTTCATTTTTTATATCAAAACCGAATAACCCGTTTAACCCAATGATTAACCCGATAACCATTTAACCCGAAACCAATTAACCCGTTCCTTTATTTGGTTCGGGTTCGGCCAAAGAACCCACACCCTCAAACCCGAATAACCCGAACCGAATATATAATCCGATACCCATTTAACCCGCCCGAATAACACCCCTATGTGCCATCGATAAATTTGAGCCAAATTTTCTGGCGAAAAACCGGCAAAAGTGAATTTTCTAGTGAAGAATAAAAAAATCATCATGTACTATGATGGTGAATTGTAATGCAACAACATATCTTAGTAATGGAGGTTAATGTCTACCTTAAATATATACAAACTTTTCATTGTTTCGTTGGTTAATATATACAATTAAAAATAATAATGCCATGCATGTCTTATTTACAAGTATATAAAAGATTAAACTTTTAATAAAATCCGCACATTATAAAAATATCTTACGAATGGAACAAAACAATGCTCACGTAACATATATTTACACTCTCATATTAACTTTAAATCATGAGTATTAAATATCTAACTAAGTGAATAAGATTTAATATATCACCAACAAAGTTTGGGATATGACTGACAATTAATGAGTTGTTTGGTTACTTTTTAACGGAATCGTTAATAGGTCATTTCACCTCTGAATAACCTTTTAATGATTCCATTAAGAGGTAAACAAACATGGCCTAAGACATGTTTTAACTCACCAACAAATTTCAGAGTGGGGTAATTAATCTTTTATAAAATTTATGACCACATTAAATTTAGTTAAAAGATAGTTTTGATTTGTAAATTTTATCACATGAACACAATAAATTTAGTTATTTGGTAAAACATAAAAAGATATCTTTGAGCATAAAATATTTAAATATTATTAGATCCATAAATTAAGTTTTAAATTTTTAAAAAAATATTAATATATTTTTCCTGGACAATTAACAACACACTTTTTATAAGAATATGTTTTGAAAAAAAAAAAAAAGATTAGCGTATTGATTTAAGGTTCCCTTTATGGTTTATAATTAAGTTTATACAATTATACGTACGTGGTGGCGATGGTGGGCTAAAGCAAGCATATTAAAATTGACTTGAGTGATTTGAAAGTTGGATATCTGTCTCTCTCTGTAACACATGTAAATCACACGCATAATTCCATATTATTTATTCATGTCTATCAGCCTATATATACGTACATCTCCATCTGATCTATCTATCTATATATATCTCTTGTCAGAAAACCCTCGATCGATCTTAAGTACGTTTCTTGAAAATTTCCCACAAAAACTAAGCATCTGAAAATCAGTTAATTTAATTTACGTACGTAAACAAGCAAATTATTATTAGTTAACACGTACAAATGGTGTTGTTGATGAGAGAAAATGATGAAACCCTTTTGTCAAAGATTGCAACAAGTGATCAACATGGAGAGAATTCACCCTACTTTGATGGATGGAAAGCTTATGATCAAGATCCATTTCACCCTACTCAAAACCCTAATGGTGTCATTCAAATGGGCTTAGCAGAAAACCAGGTACGTTCTTTATTTATTTATGTTTAATATATATGTTGCACCTTTTTATTTTGTTTGATTTTAATTTATTTCTCATGCATGCATGCATGAAAGAAATTAAATATATTAATGTACGTACGTATATACGCTCGATCATACCATTGCAGCTTTCGGTAGATTTAATTGAGAAATGGATTGTGAAGAACCCTAAGTCATCAATATGCACCACTGAAGGACTCAACCAATTTAATGGCATTGCAAATTTTCAAGATTATCATGGTTTACCTGAGTTTCGAAAGGTAATCGACTATGTACATAATGCTTGACAGACAATATATACTAGATCGAATTATTTAGGTTGTTTTTGTTTACTTCTTAATTGAGTTACTAAGAAATCATTAAAATGTAAAATGATCTCTTCACTATTACATTAAAAAAGTAAACAAACATAACCTTAATTACGCAAACTTTATACAATATAATAATATATGAAGCCTAGCTAGCTATATATTCGGATTTCAATAAAGAAAATTTCATTTTGAACGTTAGAAAACAAGCAGATTACGTATTTCATATACATGTCAAGTTTGATTTTAGTTTAGAACATGAAAAGTAATTGATATATTAAAAGAATAAATATCCGGCCAACTGAAGAATAATATTTTATTTATATATATTAATGTCTAATATATATGCATGTTTCTTCAGGCAATTGCTGATTTTATGGGGAAAGCAAGAGGAAACAGAGTTAAGTTTGATCCTGATCGTATAGTGATGGGTGGTGGAGCAACCGGAGCTAGTGAATCTTTAATGTTTTGCTTGGCGGATCCAGGCGATGCATTTCTTGTTCCAACACCATATTATCCTGCGTAAGTATATATACACTTACACTTAATTAATCATATTATTTTCATTTTAAGATAGATATCGATCGATCGAACTTTCAATGTAGTAATTATATATATATATATAACTTAATCATGCATACTTCATTTTCACATATCAAATTGATTATAGCACAATGATATTACTTTGTTTATATATAGATACATACACATGATTATAATTAATAATAATAATAATGACAATGATAATAATAATAACTAAAACCGTACTTAATTAACATTATTGAGCTAGGAAGAATTGTCAATTTAATTTACCACTTTTCTAGACAAATTAGTCAACCTTGGGTGCTTGCCAAACGATGGACGTACGTGGTAATTAACCTAGCTCGAGGATGAATTGAAGAAGAAATATGTCAAAAGTTAATTCGTATTTGACGAAATAACAGAAAGATGACGAAAACCCAGAGACCAAAAGCTCCAAATTAAAGCAGACAAAATATTTGAAAGAGGAAAAATCAATTAGTTGACCTTACGTACCCTTGATTGATTTCTAAAATCACTTAAGTATTCTTCTAATCGAGTAAACAGTATATTATTGACTTCTAATTAATATATCTATAAATGTTTAATTTTAGGATATGATGAGATTTGATTTGTGTCTTGTCTCATAAATTATAATTAGAGAGATCGATATGGATTTACTTCAATTCTTGTCTCATAATTAAGTCTTAAACATAATTAAACATTCGCTTTGATTAAAAAAAAATGATACCATATACTTTTAATTTTATAAACATATAATATATAAATGAAAATCATGACAAGTTTTTTGATAATCGATTCTCTTAGAAATTCTTTTTTATATACAACTAATTATTTTATTATCCATTCATTGTCATCCTTAATTAGTTACATAATTAATTACTTGGCTAAATTGATTTATATTCTTGTCTTTTAGATTTGATAGAGATCTCAGATGGAGAACACGTGTTCAATTAGTTCCAATCATTTGTGAGAGTTCAAATGATTTCAAGATCACCAAAGATGCACTTGAATTTGCCTATCGGAATGCAATGGAAGCCAACATAAAAGTGAGGGGCTTGATCATAGCAAATCCTTCTAATCCTCTTGGCACAACCATGGATAAAGAAACCCTAAAATTGCTAATGAGGTTCATCAATGACAAGAACATCCATCTTGTTTGTGACGAAATTTATGCGGCAACTATTTTTAACACGCCTAATTTCATCTCTATCTCAGAGGTCTTATTGGATATGGATAATGATCCAATGTACCAAATAAATCCTGAGCTTGTTCACATCATTTATAGCTTGTCAAAGGACATGGGGCTCCCAGGGTTTCGTGTGGGCATCTTATATTCATATAATGATATGGTTGTAAATTCTGCAAGGAAAATGTCGAGCTTTGGGTTAATCTCCTCACAAACTCAATATTTTCTAGCCTCAGTTCTTTCAGACAAAGCATTTGTTGATGATTTTCTAAGGGAGAATTCGAGGAGATTAGCTAAACGACATAAGGTTTTCACTCAAGGGCTCGAGCAAGACGGGATTACATGCTTAGCAAGTAATGCAGGGCTCTTTGTTTGGATGGATCTACGCAAGCTTTTGAAGGAACCCACATTTGATGAAGAATTGGTGCTATGGAGACTCATTATCAATGATGTTAAACTCAACGTCTCCCCTGGTTCTTCATTCCATTGTGTGGAACCAGGGTGGTTTAGGGTTTGCTTTGCGAATATGGATGATCGAACAATCGAGATTGCATTGAACAGGATTCACACATTTATGAAGAAGGGGAAAGAAAATGAGACAATGACAACCAAGAAGAAGAAAAACAAACCATGGCAAAAGAATCTACAGCTTAGTTTTTCATCACGATTGTATGGTGAAACTACGATGATGTCGCCTCATACTCCTCGGTCTCCATTCGCGCAATCACCGTTGGTTCAAGCAAGAACTTAATCAACTAGAACATATTAATTAATTTAATGCACCTAAGCAAAGACCATAATACATTGGACAATATATTTAAGTTTTTTATAAATCTTGGCACCCAGGATTTTGTAAAGAGATTATTAGTATAATAAATGGTTTAACATAATTATTGGTTGGGAACATGATATTATTAGTATAAATCACCATATATAATATACATGGTGATTAATCTTTTGAAATTTAACAAGTTAGATCTCGTAGATGTTAATTACTTAATTTATGTATTATATGTGGAGGGGACCTTCTCTTCCAAATGGATGTTTCTTGTATGGCAAAAATTGAGAATGGTGAAAAGTAGGGTGACAAATGAACAGAACATGGTATGTTCATGTTTGTTTATTCGTGTTCGTTTATGTTTATTCGTTTAATTAACACAATCGAACGCAAACGAACATGTTTTTGGGGAAAAAATCTAAGTACAAAATACTTAAACTACTCCAATTCCAAGTTAAACAATTGAAATTTAAGTATATGGTCTTAAAGAAATAACATCTTCAAGTTGGAAATTGAAAACTAAAATCTAAATGTAAACTTCAAACAATTTTTCTTAGCCATGCATCTTCACCATTTGATATATACAATTACCAATATCTTGAATGGTATTTGTTTGAATAAACAAATTAGAGGAACTCTCTTTTCTCCAATTTTCAGTACGAGCTTTAAGAACGCTTGATGATGATGTCGTAAAACATGTTAATATCTTTTTAAAAAAGAAATCATACATAGAAAACTCTATTAACTTTTCATTTTCATGATTAAGCCCTAAACCTTTTTTTTCATTGTTTAAATCCTTAAATTATTTTCGTTTTACTTAATATTATATATTTCATCTAATGACTGGTTACCAAATTAACATTGATTTTTTCTCCTGATTAATATTATTGGATTAAACCAACTATCTTTTAAACTTTTTATTTTACCGGTAATCCGTAACCGGTCAAAAATGTATATTTTTTAATACGATAAAAACAACTTAGAGACTTAAACAATAAATTTTTTAAGGGATTTAAATGTAAAAAGGAAAAAAATTGATAGAAATTTTTTAGCATTAATCCTAAAAAAATATAAGTAGCCATGGAAATGCATGTTTTGGTACAGAACAAGCGATGCATGTTGTATATATATTCAAAGATCTTTAAAGAATTTAAAAGATTCCATCAACGTGTCCAAATAGCAAATAGTAAATAAAACAAATTAAAATGAGTGATTACATGAATCGGGTATAAATAAGGATGAGTTTTTTATACCGAAAACTGGGACCGTACCGAACCGGTACCTTTGGTCCAGTATTCAGTTTATGTAATTACCATATTTCGTGTCGGTCCTACCCGGGTTCGGTACCACCTAAAAACCGGTATTACCATTACCGGTAAACTTTGACTCAAGTCAAGTCTGTCTTGTTCATTTCTTCTTTTATTCTTCATGTCTTATTCATCACCAATAAACTTTGATTTTGCATGATTTAGTTTATTTGGAATCATAAACTAAAAATATTTTTATTGTTACGTGAGAATTGAATGAATGGTTACAACAAGTTGCTAAGTAATTTTGAAATGTTCTTTTTGTGTTTATTTTCTTGAATTTTTGGTACCTAATTCGGTATAGCACCGTAAAACCGGTACCGATACCGGGACCAAACCGATGTCGATCAATTGAATTCGGTTCGGTTGTCGGTATCCCAAATCGCCATAAAAATGCAAACAATACCAACCGGTACCTCCGAACCTCCGGTTTTGAACTCATCCCTAGGTATCAATATGTTTTTACTTATGCCATTTATAGTAAAATCTTGTATGAAAATTTGTTAAATGACAAAACACCATTGTTAGTTGTTACTAAAAAAAACAATACAATAAAAATTCAAATGTGTAATAAATATGAGAACCGAACAGATATATTTTTGTGTTTCTAATGTACATAAACATAACAGGTGTTACACATTTATATTATTTTTTTTTATAATATTTTTAATGTACAATCTACTTTTTATTCAAGATTATTGATATCGAATTATCGAGATTGTATCTGAGATCGTTTTTTATTCACAAGATTAAAATCGAAAGATTGGATCGTAATCGAAATATTATGTCAAATTGATAAAATATTTAAAATTTAAACATTATAATGATATTTTACTATAACTTAAAAGATTATGATAGTTTAATTATATCATTAAGAATGAATAATTTTAGAGTATTAAACTCTAGATTTAAATGAAAATTTGTTATTATGCACAAATTAGATAATTGACTCATATGTTTTTCTTTATTAAGCAAAAATAAGATCAAGATCTTAAGATTCTATGTTAGATGTTAAGATTCTGTTGAAATTTTACTCATGAGAGATTCTACCATAAAAATAATAAGATCTTAAGATCAAGATAGAGATCTCAGTTAAAAATCATACTTTTGACCTTTCACAAATTTCTTGTAAGTTTTTATCAGAATTAGTATAAACAAAACTAAATTGAAATTTGTGGGGCCTATAATTATGATTCATATATGGATGACATTAGTTAGACATTCTTAAACTCAGATGTACCTTCTTTGAATAAAATGGATTCCCATTATTAATTTGATACTCAAAAAAATAGAAGAGAATTTTTTAAAGATGGCTTCAATTACATTATCCTATAATAAACAGATACAGTTACATGTCTTTAAAAAAGGTAATGTTGAAAAGCTCTTATCAATAATTGAATGTTACACATACATAGTTCTTGCACACACAATTTCACATTGTTAATCATGATTATTTAATAGAAACACTTATATATATATTCTTCGTTAAATGTCTATGTAATTAAGTCTTTGCTTGAACCAATGGCGAATGAGGGGACATGATACGAGGTAACATCAACGTGGTTTCATCATACAATCGTGATGAAAAACTAAGTCTCAGACTCTTTTGCAATGGTTTATTAATATTATTCTTCATTGTCACCTCTTTATTCTTTTTCCTCTTGGTAACAAAAACACGGATCCTGTCAAGTGCAATGTCAATTGTTTGATCATCCATATTCGCAAAGCAAACCCTGAACCATCCTGGCTCGACACAATGGAATGAAGAACCAGGCGAGACATTGAGTTTAACATCGTTGATGATGAGTTTCCATAGCACCATTTCTTCATCAAATGTAGGCTCCTTCAGCAACCTACGTAAATCCATCCAAACAAAAAGGCCTGCATTGCTTGCTAAGCATGTAATCCCTTGTTGCTCAAGACCATGACTGAAAACCTTTTGTCGCTTAGCTAACCTCCTAGAACTTTCACTAAGAAATCCATCAACAAATGCTTCATCTGAAAGAATCGAGGCTAAAAAGTATTGAGTTTGTGAGGAGATCAACCCAAAACTTGACATTTTCCTAGCACAACTTACTACATTGTCGTTATACGAATACAAAATGCCAACACGAAACCCCGGGAGCCCCATGTCTTTTGACAGACTATAAACAATGTGAACCAGACCAGGGTTTATAGAAATCATTGGATCATGCTCCATTTCTTGTAAGACCTCGGAGATAGAGACAAAGTCTGGTGCATTAAACACGGTTGTCGCATATATTTCATCACATACAAGATGAATGTTCTTTTCATTGATGAATCTCATTAGGGTTTTTAATGTTTCTTTATCTATGCTTGTACCAAGAGGATTTGATGGGTTTGCAATGACCAAGCCTTTGATTTTTATGTTGGATTTGATTGCATTTTCATGAGCAGATACAAGTGCTTCTTGTGTAATTCTAAAATCATTTGAACTGTTGCATATTATTGGAACTAGTTGTGCTCCAGTTCTCCATCTTAGGTCTCTATCAAATCTGGAAAAAATAAACAAATAATTGGTTAGCCAAAATCAACACATGACAACCAAATGTAAAAGTTTTAGTTGGAAAATTCTAGTGATTCTCAACTTATATGTGTGTGTGTGTGTGTTTACGTTACATTGCTGAACCCGGGAAAATTTTTTATACTATCCTACGAGAATACAAGTGTTTGTGGTCCTTTAAAATTACTAGATTGGTAATAACAATCTACTAATTTAACATTTTACTTGCACTTAGTATTAAACAAATAACAAGATATTAATATAATATTCTATATCTAATAATAAATTAAACATTTAAACAGTAAAGGATAAGAAAAAGGAAAAGGATAAAAAAAAAAAAAAAAGAATCAAAAGATGAATAGAATTTCATTAGCCTGAAGTGAAAGTATTGAAAGATGCCTCAGTTTTATACTATTTCATTGACTTACATAAGTTGGTAGTAAAGTCATAAACTTTATTTTGAATGGAGGGAGCTACGTTCTTGTCTTTTTCACTTTATTGTCTCTATCCTAAAATTCTATAATTTGACTATTTTGTCAAAATTAATGTTTTTGTTAGTCTATTTATGAATTCTTGAATTTGAAGTTTGACCGGTCAATGGAAACTAGAGTTGACTTGTTGGTCTAATCTAATATGGTAAGCTAAATTGACATCTCTCCCTCAATGAAATTCTAATTTAAGTAGCAAAGTTTTATCCAAATTTGTTCGCATGACGCGTGAATATTGATTTTTGTTAAGTTGTGTTGTTGTAGATTTTCAATCGTACATCCTTAATTCTTATAAAGAATTTAAAAAAATGGGGATAATTATAAAAATACCCAAAAAAAA
This sequence comes from Centrapalus pauciflorus, assembly GCA_020465985.1. Taxonomy (NCBI): domain Eukaryota; kingdom Viridiplantae; phylum Streptophyta; class Magnoliopsida; order Asterales; family Asteraceae; genus Centrapalus; species Centrapalus pauciflorus. Next base: position 936,986 of record JAANYP010004337.1, read on the forward strand.
AAAACACAACTAACTTATCATGTTTTACAAAAGAAAAGTCTCATTACCAAAAAAACTCAAACATTTTCGTTACCAGATCTACGTGACGTACAATATTTTACGTTACTTGTATTTTTTTATTATTCTTTTAATGCATTTCGTTACAACATGTGTATTATCACGTAACGTATCTTTACTTTACGTTACCAATTCTCATGGTGCTCATTCCCAATAATAGATTTGGTAACTAAAGGTAATGTAATTTACGTTATTTTTTATTTTTTGTAACGTAATGCATTAAAAATTATCAAAAAAAATACTATTCACGGTAAATAGTGGCCGTCACGTAACTATGGTAACGTAAAATGTGGACATTTTTGGTTTGGTGAGTTTTTTTGGATAAAACTTGAGAAGTGAGTTTATATTTTGGTTATTTTTATAATTATCCCAAAAAAATATCATTTGATGATGATAAATGATTTTGAAATAATTCATCATTATATTAGCTTGGGAATTAGAAAGTATCCTAATCAACTGCAATCTTTTTTCTTCTTCTTTTGAATCGTATAAGAAACCATCAAATCATATTTTTTTTTAAATTAAAATACAATCGACTATAAACTGATTTAATTACACAATATGTGTATGGTTGTACGTGTACGTATTATTCAAACTACATTTGATAAACTGAAAACTTTGGAAAACCTCCATGCACCACCACAAATGCATCATAATTCCTGTGTGATTTATTAAATTCCCCGCGTGATGCATCAAATTCTCGCGAGATGCATCAAATTCTCGCGAGACGCATCAAATTCTCGCGTGATGCATCGACTTTTTGCGTGATGCATCACCTGATCCAATGGCTATAAAGTGGTTATCGGGTTTCAGATGCATATAGGTTTTCCATTTAACCCACCCCTATATACATATATCTTAAATGATATGATTGAATGTTATAATTAATTAAGTTGAAGGTTTTAAATTAAGGGAGGTATACTTACGCTGGGTAATATGGAGTAGGAACAAGAAATCCATCCCCCGGATCCGCCAAGCAAAACATTAAAGATTCACTAGCTCCGGTTGCTCCACCACCCATCACTATGCGATCCGGATCAAATGCAACCCTATTTCCTCTTACTTTTCCCATAAAATTTGCTATTGCCTGATCCAATAACAAATCGTATTATAGATTTTGATCGAAACAACTTCTATATATGTACATTATACAATTAATTATTTAATTAAGAACATGTGTGTGTGTGTGTGTATATATACATAATAGCTAGTTTAATTTGCATACATATATAATCCATGCATCATCCCTATATGCGCGCACTCCGTAAGAATTAGTTTACCTTTCGGAACTCATATAAGCCATGGTAGTCTTGGAAATTTGCCACAACTTTAAACTGGTGGACTCCGTCGGTGGTGCAAATTGATGATTTTGGGTTCTCCGCAATCCATTTCTCTATTAAATCAAGTGAAAGCTGCAATAACAAATAATTGATCGATTTATAAGTTGTAATTTCAAATTGTGGATCTAATTTGTTTCAATTCGTGCATGCATGCATGCATGAAATATAATAATATATATAAAAAAGAAAATTAAGAAAAGAACCTGGTTTTCTGCTAAACCCATTTGAATAACACCATTAGGGTTTTCAGTAGGATGAAATGGATTTTGATCATAAGCTTTCCAGCCATCAAAGTAAGGTGAATTCTCTCCATGTTGATCAGTCGTTGCAATCTTTGACAACAGGTTTTCATCATTTTCTCTCATCAACAACACCATACTGTCTGTGTCTGTGTCTGTGTGTGAAATCTTCAAGATCGATATGGAAAGCTTCAATTCTTCTTGGAAAAATTTCAAGAAAACCAAATGGGTTTTCACACAAGACAATGAATGAACAAAGCAAAAGAGATTAAGATATATATAAGCGTAGGCAAGCTTACGCGTGGAGGCATGCACATGTGTTTTAGTCCTTCGTAATTGCTTGCGTGAGCCAATCAACTAACTATAGTACGAATCTAATATGGCAATGAAATTCAATACACTATTAATTAATTAATCCTTTTTCTCTATTTACAAATAATATTTATATACACAGAGACAAATGATCTTTTGTAAATATTTTACCCGTCGTGAACAACGACAAATGGCTTTGAATACCATATATGAACTTTGTTGTAGATACTATTAAACCCTTCTATTAACCTATGAATCTTGTTAGATCTTATAAATTTTGTTCAATCTTATGAATTTGTCGGATCTTATTAATCTTGTTGAATTTTTTGAATATTGTTACAAACACTAGTAGATGGTGATCACTTGAACCTATATATATAGTAACTGGCATAAAACCATTTCTTTGAAAAAAAATTTCATAATTATGTTTAAATTAATAATATAATACTAGTAAAATATCACACATAAACACACAATAAAAAGCGTGAATGTATGTAAATTTTTACTAATAGACTTATCTTATTTGTATATAAAAGAATATGAAAAAAAATAAAAAATTCTTTCTTCAGAGCATGTTCACATACGAAACCTGTGTGTTCACAGGTACTCACAGTATTTTGCATTTTTTAGGTACTCACACGAACCATATTATGTATATATATATGTATATGTGTGTGTGTATATATATATATATGTATGTATGTATGTATATGTGTGTATAGATTCAGGTTCAAAAAGGTACCTCTCGAAATCAAGTGCACCCGAAGGTACCAACCTTAAAAAACTTTTTTTTTAATTTTTTTTTCTCGTAATCATGTTTAATTTAATGTTATACGCATGATATATGAATTTCACATACATGCACATTTTCTGTGTCCTTAAAAATTATGTGAATGCTCAATCCATATTTATGTGAATGGTCATCCATGTGAATGGTCATTTCAAACCATGTGAATGGTGTGAATGACTATTCACATGATCTTTTTTTTATCATTCACAAGATTTATGATGTTTCTTTTGAAAAAAAATCTTATAATGTTGTCTTATACATGTCTATTAAAAAAATATATGTGAATGATCATTCACATTAGGGTACACTGAAATCTTATAGGTTCGCTGATGAACCTGAATTCTGTGTGTGTGTGTGTATATATATATATGTGTGTGTGTGTGTGTGTGTGTGTGTGTGTGTGTGTGTTTCGAGAGGATACCAAACATTATGCAACGCAGCAAAAGGTACCACCTTAAAAAAACTTTTTTTAATTTTTTTTTTCATAAACACGTTCTAATTATCATTACAAAGATGATATATAAATTTCACATACATTCAGATCTCCTAACTTCTAAAAAATAATGTGAGCGTACACTTACATAAATTTACATATATATTAACGTACATTTATGTGATGCATGATTTATTACACTTAAAATGTGTGAATGAGCGTAAAATTCATATATCATTTGAGTAATTTAAATTAAAACATCTTTATGAAAAAAAAAATTATATATAATGTAATAAATGTATTATAATATTATAAGCAATATTTATAATCAAATAAAAAAATAATATATTTAATAATTTTGAAATATATAAATATCTTAATGAAAATTTAAGAATATTAATTGTTTGGTTGTTATTAAAAAAAATCAAAGTATTTTTCATGAAAAAAACACCCTCCCATTTGGAATGAAAATGAATAAAACTGAGGTAGTGTTTGTTACTCTCTAATAGGAGATGGAATGGTATAAAATTATAAATCATTACGACGGAATTAAATAGAAATTTTTTTACCACATGGTAATTGAATGAATCATTACGTAAGAAATGAAATTCATTCACTTCTCTTGATTTTCATTTTTTTGAGGGTAGTCTGCTTTTTCTCATTCCCTCAATGAATGTAATAGAATTCTAATAATTTTAAAGTGTTTTATTTAATTTCAATTTATCCCTTTTAATATTACTATCCATCAAACAATGCATAGCAATAACTCATTTCATTCTAATGATATAAACAAACACGACAATGAACCGTATTGATTAATTCATTTACTTTGTTCATTCCATTATCTTATCAGTCCATTACGTCCAACCAAACGGACCCAAAGGGATCACATTACTTGAGGAATGGTCATTAATTTCGTTCCTATTGACAAAACAAAAATGTTTGTTTATTCCAGTAGAATGAACTATTACATTACTACTATCATTACATCATATCAAACACTACCTAAAAGTTTAAATAATATAATTTTTAATATATTATATAAAAACTAATAAATATGTATATATGGGACAGATTTATACATGTTTATCCATCTTATTAACTGATTAATATTCAACCAATAACTTTTACATGAAATGATGTGACATGTTAGTAAATAATTTCAAAACTTTATATATGTAAAGTATTATTGTTAAAGCTGTTTCAATTTTTTTTTATTACACATTAAAGGAATTGATGAAACTTAAGAAAGTTCACGATAACAATACAAACAAATATTTTATACTTTCTTCATTCATTTTATAATGAAGAAAGAAAGATTAATAAAAACTAACTATATGTCATAAAATATTAAGTAGAATTTGGAGAATTCTATATATATCATATTTAATATGTATTGTTTCATCTATATCTATCTATCTATACTATTAAAAGAGTAACTATATTTATTTCTGGTGAAGCCACATGTCGTACCATGAATCGACACGTGACATTTATAGATTTTAAAAATAATAAAGAAATTTAAATCAAATCTATTCAAATCTAATATAATCCACTTTTAAATTCAAATCAAATCAAATCAAACAAAATCTAATACTCTACTAACTTATTAATTAAATCTATCCAAATCTAATATAATCCACTTTTAAATTCAAATCAAATCAAATCAAACAAAATCTAATAATCTACTAACTTATTAATTATAAGATAATATAATAAAAGTTTAAAATATATATAAGAAAATAATTACTCTTCACATACATTTAGAATTATACAAAATTAATAGGTCATAATAAATAATAATATCATCTTATATACTTTTTTTTAAAAAATAATATTTATATCTTTATCTTTTTATTTGTTATATTTTATATATATTAAAAATATCCGCGTAATACGCGGGTAATAAACTTTATACAATAAAGGAGAACACAAAACGACACATGGCGTGACCACGTTACACCTAAAAAGATAAATACAATTTATAATTTTTAGAATAAACTAAAATAAAAGATAAATACAATTTATTATTAATAATATTTATAAATATTAATCATAATTAATTAAATTTATCCACTATTTTACATTATCTAATTACGTTTTTTATCATCATTATCTATTTTACATTTGATAATTTTTAGCTGATTTTAATCTAAACTTTAAAAAAGGTTTAAATTATATAATTTATCTATAAACTTCAAATAAATTATTAAAATAAATAAGATTTATTATAAATGAAAAAATACAATATTATTAACATCAAAGATAAATACACTTTATTATCTTTAAAATAAAATAAAACATAAATATAATTTATTAATTTTAATGTCCACAAACATTAATAAATAATTAAAGGGGGAACACAAAACGCAACATGTCGTCACTTTGTTGCACCTAAAAAGATAAATACAATTTATAATTTTTAAAATAATTATCTAATATTTTTGTTATTATTACGAATATAATACAAATACATCCAAATTACATCTTATATATACTTATCTATGTCTAATTAAAAAACCTATTATGTGTTACGGATTTTTTAAAATATATTAACATAAATAAAGATCACAAACAATATTAAATATAAGTAAAACGTAAACATAATACAATATTAATAAAATCATATTTCATAATATTTTATTTAATTATTGTAATAAATTATATATAACATTAAGTTTTATGTAAAATTGAAACTTTAAATTTATTTATAACAATACTATTATTGTATTATTTTAACAACATTTAAGATTTATATGTTTTAGTTTTATATTTACATAAACTTTAAATAACCAATTATTTATTAAAATTTATCCACGTATATAAACTAGTTTTATGTATAAATTAATTAAATAAATTTGAAAGGAATAGGGGGAATATAAATGAAGAAAGAAGGAAGGATGGTTCGTGGGGTAGGAGTTGAAGTTAGAATTGTTGTGGTATTAGTATTACTATTTAGTCGAAATGTTGACATGTGGGCTGCAAGGTTTGTTTGTTTGGTTTGGTATGTTCCCCGTTTCTTTTTCGAATTTTGACCCCCGAAATTACAAGTCACACACTAACACAAGACAATATATAATACATCATTAATTAATTTCTCCATATATATATATATATATATATATATATATTGACTCCTTTCTAATTTCTTGGTCAACGAATGTTTTATATGGAATTCTTTTCTACTTCTAATAAGCTTAATTGTATTATTTCAATTTAAAACCATATATATGAATATGTTTCGCATATATATTCAATTCATTAACTTGACTTGAGTATGTATAGTATTAGTAGTCGGATGGATATTAATGATGTAGATAGAACATCATATCTTTCTAAACCGTTTTTGACCGGTTTCCGATTCGGGTTTGAAAACCGGACCTATTTGGGTCAATAGCCGGTTCGGTTTGAAACCGGTTTGGGGGTGAGAAAACCCAACCGGTTGGGGTCGGGTTGTAACCGGTTTGAACCGGTTTTTTATTTATTTTTTATTTTTATAAAAAAATTCCATCAAACACTTCTTTTTTAACTAAAAATTTATTCAAACATTTTATTTTATGAAAAACTTATTCAAGCATTTTATTTTATTAAAAACTTATCTAAACATATTTAAAAACTTATCCAAACATATTTAAAAACTTATTCAAACATAATTAAAAACTTCAAAATTTATTAAATAAACTAAAACTTACGAAAAACTTCAAATTTCATCAACTAAAAACATCAAAGTTACATTTTTTTATATTAACTACTAAAAACTTCGTAATCATAATATAATTCCTATTCAAACGAAAACATATTAAAAAACTTCAATTTTTATTAACTAAAAACATCAAAAATAAAGTTGAAACATAAACTTAATATTCAAATGTAAACTTATTATACATAAAACTTAAGTCATATTCCAAAATCTTCTTCATTGATATCTTCTTTGAAACTAGCATCGCGGCACTCGCGCGAAGCTTCTTTGAGAGCAACTTCTTCTTCGGAAAGTGAGTTTGTAAAGCCTTCTTCCACCTCGATATCATGTATCTCTTGTTCATATTCTAGTTCACCTTCAAGACTTGATTTGTCTTGTATACGTTCGGCCGCGCCTAAGTAATCCTTCAAGCAAATACACATCTCCAATGATGACGGTGTGGATCTTGTTTTTCGTATAGATAATACCCTGCCACTAATAGAAAAAGCGGATTCCGAAGCTACAGTAGAAGCTTGGACGGTTAGTAAATCTAGGGTTATAGCGATTAGAACGGGACATTGAGCTTCTCTTCCTTGTCACCAAACCAATATATCAAATTGTGTGAATTGTTATGCCTTCACCGACCCATCCGACAACTTCACCATATTGTAATTACACCAAACTTTAGGGTTTCGACTTGGATTAAAGCCGTAAAATAATTGTGTACTTTTTAAAATGTATCGATATGGTACGTGTACTATTTCAATTATTCATATTACACATGTACATTCTGAATCGTTCAAATTTGATACGTGTACTATATTTTTTCATACCAATATGATACATTTGGTAACCGGTTACTGGCTATATCTGTTAAGAGTGGAATTTCTCTTTTTATTAATGTTCAAATTTCCATAATTTAAGCATCAAATACACTCTCTCGTCCTTGTGATAACCTGGTAGGAGAAATCACACAGCACAACCAACTTCAAACACATACAGACCTCTGAAGAAATCTCCTATGACGATCTCCACCGTAGATCGAAGAACTATGTGTTGCAAATCTTCTCCTCGAATTTCACGCAGATCCAACGGTGAACAAGTTCGTATCGACGATTCTCCCACAACTGTGCAAAGCTAGACGAAATAATCGGTCATAAAAAAGTAAAGGTATCATATTAACAATATAAAATGTACACGTACTATATCAATACACCTTAAAAAGTATACAACTATTGTACGACTTTAGCCCTTTCGACTTGTTTGTAATACTTCAATAATCGTTGGTGTAGAACCAATACCGGTGGAAGCGACGAAGCGGTACGTAAACTTTGAGTTGCCATTTTTTCAAGCGTTTTTACGAATTGTAGGTAATAAGAATGTGTTTTGAGAGAGTTTGAGCAATGTGACTAAACCAAACCCAAGAGACATATTTATAGCGAGTTAGAATGACAAAAAAAGAAAAAAAAAGGTCAAATAAATAAACGGCTGGTTTTAAAACCAGTTTCTCAAACCGGCCAGGTCAAACCCGACCCGAACCGGTTACCAACGGCTACCCCCAAACTGGTTACAAACCGTCGGTTTTTTTGGAAAACCTAAACCGGTTTTGGTCAAAACCGGTTTTGACTGGTTTCGGTTTTCGGATTTTTTTCGATTTTGATTTTTTTGCCCACGACTACTGCACGTTGCTACCAACAAAAAGACAAATAAATTTTGTTGTTTTTTTATTATATATACAAATATAACTTAACATTCTCATAACTAACAATTGGCATAGTGAAACGCACCGTTTTGGTGCTTCACTATGCCGTTTAACATTTTACAATAATTACAAAACGGTCCCTGTAGTTTATATTAAATTTTGGATTTGGTCCCTAAACTTTTAATTTTTTAAAATTAGTTATTATTATCAAGGTTTAGATCCAACATTGTTACTTATCTATTAACTTTAATTAAAATATTCAGTTTGTCATTGTTTATAATTTTACCAATCTAATTAAAAATTATTAACAATACTTATTTTAATAAAATAAATAGGTCTAAAAATATTAATATTCTTAATCAATCAGAAACAAAAAATAAATACAATAAAAAACATTAACACTAATATATATATATATATATATATATATATATATATATATATATATATATATATATATATATATATATATTCCATTTTTGAACGAAAACATTTCGAATTAAATTGGTTTGTCGTTTTTCCATTTCGTTAAATTGGAAATTGTAACATCCCGGATTTGAGCCTGGTACGTGGATTTAATTTATTGGCTCATTATTTTAATAATTATTGCGTGTTTCAATTAAATTCCATTTCGTGGATTTAACGTGTCGAAACCGAGTGATACGTGTCCCCGAGCTAATAATTAGCGGATTAATTATCTCTTTGAGATCGTGGATTTAATTGGGTCCTATTGATATAATTTATGAAAAAGTGATATCGGGTCCGGGTTAATGGGTTCGGAGCCGGATATGGATAAAGACGTATATATGTGTGAGCTTTCTTTTCCTTTCCCTTATCCATCCTTGAGAAAAGAAAACCTAAAAGGTGTGTGTGTGTGTTTTGGTGTGAAACTTCAACAGAGAAGGAAATCAAAGTGGGAAACTGGGTGCTGGAATTTGTGTCCTTCATCATCTCCCTTCTTCTTTTGTGTGCTTGAAGACCATCAAGGTGAGCTAGCTTAAATTGAGGATTTGAATTGTGTTTTATATTGTGAAATTCATAAGTTGGTCTCTGGAAGTGTTATGGACTGTTGCGTAGTGTTTGTATATGTGTTTTGAGCTGGAAATTGTGTTTGAGAAGGAGGATGGCCCCTGGTTCGGCCATGGTTATCGAAGAGCAAGTCTGAGAACAGTCGGCTGGTCGCGGCGCGACGCGCAGGGGGCCGCGGCGCGACGCGCAGAAGGAATTGGGCGCGGCGCGAGTGCAGGGGGCTTAGCGGCGCGAGCCGCAGCCTGCTGGGGAATTCCGGTTTGATTCAATTGGAGAGGTTTGGGATAGCTAGTGTGTCGATTTCCTTCGGGATATTGTCGGACTGAATTGTTTGGGGTTTTGAGTCTCGTTGAGGGTCTCGTAAAAGAGTTTCGGGGATCGGTTAATTATCCGGGATTGTGTCTCGGGTTTATGTTAATTGCGATAGTTATGCTTGACCTGAATTACATGGTTATTGAGTTGTGTTAACGTGGAGAATTCGTGACGATTACAGGTTCTAGCCGATCACGTGCCGAGCCGCATTGAGAATTCCGAGTTTCGAATCAAGTTTCGGGTAGTCGGTGAGTACTCGAGCCCTTTTCAAACGCACGTGCATTCTTTCGAGTCGTCTATGTGGTTGTGATATATATGTGTATGAGACTGTGATAGCGCGCAGGTATGAGCTTCTCTACCCTATACGTGCTATATGTGTTTGAATTGCAGGTGTCCGCGATATGTGATCGCGCAGGCTGACTGTCCCTAACCAGTCACGAGATATGAGGCTGTATATATACGGCAGAGATATTGCCAGGTCGCTCCTGTGCCTATTGAGTAGCTAACCGCTGCTGTGTGCGGCCTGTTAGCTGGGGAACGTGGTCCCCTTTCGAGCAGAGATATGTGTTATGCATAGAGTTGCATATGTGTGTTGAGATATATGTGCTGTGTATGTTATATGTGTTTGCCTGCAGAGTCTAACCCTCGCGTACTCACGAGCTGTCCAGCTTATGTTTTCGAGTCTTCTGTGTGTGTCAGGCAGTCATACCGTGGGGCCGCAGCCACAGTCGCAACAGCCGAAGTAGGGATCGGGGCAGTGTAGAGCCGTGTATGCTGACTGTATTTTGGCGTTAGACTTTAGAGTTGTTATCAATACTCTGTTGTGTTTATGTATCAGTGTCGGTTATGAGACGATGTATGACTCTGTGTTAAAAGTTTTAATTAACAATGATTTTCCGCTAATCCTGTGACATGCGCATTAAGACATAATTGCGATATTGCCACCTGTGTATTGTATTGACGTGGCATTTGTGTGAGAAATGTGGGTGTTACAGCTTGGTATCAGAGCTTGTGGTTTCAGTACTGAGTATCAGTGGATGCTTGTGCTCTTACCGTGTTCAGATCTGTGGGATCCTTCCCTGAGACTGAGTTTAGCGGAATTAACTGACCTAGCTTATTGTATAACGCTGGGTGATCGATCTGTTATCTTACCTTTGTGATATGTGCAGGTAGTTATGGCAGATCATGGCGAGGGTTCAGGGCCAGAGAGACCAGCGGGAGATGAGTATGTCCGCCGGTCAGAGATGTTATCAGTATTGACTGAGTTCTACAGAGAAAGGGACAGAGAGAGAGAGCAGCAGCGACAGAGAGCTGATCCGCCGCCAGTTACTAGTGTTGAGACAGTGGTTGGGGCATCTTCTTCTTCTGCTCCTCGAGGTGGGTCCTTTAAGGACTTTATGGCGGGAGCCCCACCTCAGTTTCGAGGAGGTGGTGAGCCGGGTGTGGCTATGGCATGGGAGAGAGAGATAGAGGCGGCATTCCGAGTTGCCCATGTCGACCCTCGTGATATGGTCGGCTATGCGGCTTATCAGCTAAAGGGAGGGGCTTCACAGTGGTGGAAGTCCATTGAGTCGTCCATGACTACTGCAGCAGCTTATGCTATGACATGGGATCAGTTCCGTGCCATCTTCGAGCTTCAGTATATTCCCCGGGATGAGCGCCGGGAGATGGAGCGTCGTTTCTTGCACCTTCAGCAGGGCAGTATGTCAGTTCAGCAGTATGTGGATAGATTTAATGAGTATGCCCAGTTTGCGCCCCAGCACGTGGATACAGAGATTCGTAAGGCTGATGCCTTCATCGATGGGTTGAGATCTGATATTCGGGAGTTCGTTGGGCTTCACGACACTCCTACGTTTGCGAGAGCTTTAGAGTTGGCTCGTGTCAGAGAGAGAGAGATCGAGAGACAGAGGGGTCAGCCTCCGACCCAGAGACAGAGGACAGAGACGTTTGAGCAGTCCCGTAGCTACTACCGAGAGCCCCAGGAGTCCCAGAGAGAGAGACAGCCTGAGCAGCAGCAGGTTCAGGGGCAGGGTTCGGGATTTCGCAGAGACAGAGACAGAGGCAGAGATCGTAGATCCCGGAGGTCTGGGCAGTATCAGGGATCAGGGGCGGCCAGTCAGAGTCAGGGGCAGACTTCCCGATATAGTGCTCCCAATCAGAGTCAGAGCAGCGTGGGGCAGGGGTCCCAACCATTAGGGAGCCGGGCAGATAGTTCAGCCGGGGAGAGAGACTGTCCGAGGTGTCGCCGTCGCCATTCTGGTCCTTGTACATCAGAGCAGCCCCGTTGCTACCGCTGTGGTCAGTATGGCCATACATCTTTTACTTGTACTTCGAGGGATTCCCTGTGCTTCCGCTGTGGGAGGCCAGGTCATATTGTGAGAGATTGTCCGGATGCGCCGCCAGCAGTGCAGGGAGCGAGCACCAGCGGTGCTAGAGCAGAGCCGTCGACTTCGAGCCGTCGTGAGTCAGCACCCAGAGGCAGGGGCAGAGTATTTCAGGCTACGGCAGAGGAGGCCCGCGAGTCTACCGATGTGGTGTCTGGTACGTACATTCTGAACGGGCTTAGTGCTCGTATTTTGTTTGATTCTGGAGCAGATCGCTCGTATGTGTCTGTTGTGTTCTGTGCATATTTTTCTGTGCCTCCTACTGTTTTATCTGTGCCGTTAGTCGTTGAGAGAGTAGACGGTAGTACTGCTTTAGTGAGTCGGGTGTACAGAGATTGTGTCCTTGAGATAGATGCTCACCGGTTTTCGATCGATCTACTGCCGATAGAGATTAGCAGTTTCGACGTGATAGTGGGTATGGACTGGATGACAGCCAGGCGGGCCGATATTCTGTGCGCGAAGAAGATGATCCGGATACCCATTTCAGACAGTGAGACAGTGACAGTGTATGGCGAGAGGCGCCGAGGTGAGATTGGTATTGTTTCTATGGCCCGAGCTCAGAGATATGTCGCGAAGGGATGTGAGACCTTTCTGGCTTATGTTGTTGACGCCGGATTAGAGAAGAAGACCCTAGCGGATATACCCGTAGTTCGAGAGTTCCCTGAGGTATTCCCAGAGGAGTTGCCTGGGTTACCGCCAGATCGTCAGGTCGAGTTCCGTATCGACCTTATCCCTGGAGCGGTGCCTATTGCGAAGACGCCTTATAGGCTGGCACCTACTGAGATGAGAGAGATGATGTCGCAGCTTCAGGAGTTGCTGGATCGTGGATTTATCCGTCCGAGTTCGTCCCCGTGGGGAGCTCCCGTGCTATTCGTGAAGAAAAAGGACGGTTCTATGCGGATGTGTATCGATTATCGAGAGTTAAATAAAGTGACGGTGAAGAACCGTTATCCGCTTCCACGTATCGACGATCTGTTTGATCAGCTACAGGGTTCGAGCTTCTTTTCGAAGATAGATCTGAGATCGGGTTATCATCAGCTGAGAGTTAGAGACGAGGATGTGCCGAAGACTGCGTTTCGGACGAGATACGGCCATTACGAGTTCCTAGTCATGCCTTTCGGACTGACTAACGCACCCGCGGCATTCATGGATTTAATGAACAGGGTGTGTAGATCTATGTTGGATCGGTTCGCGATAGTGTTTGCGTTGAAGATATGGCGTCATTATCTGTACGGTTCGCGATTTGTAGTGTATACCGATCATAAGAGTCTTCAGTACCTGTTCAGTCAGAAGGAGCTAAATATGAGACAGCGACGCAGCCTTGAGTTATTGAAAGATTATGACTGCGAGATTCAGTACCATCCTGGTAGGGCCAATGTGGTGGCCGATGCGTTGAGCCGTAAGGCGTGTGGCCAGACGGTAGTTTCCAGAGCAGCGAGGCTCGAGGTCACCTCGACTCTTGTGGAGAGTCTGAGGCATGCTCAATTAGAGGGTCTGCGGGCCGAGAATGTGAAAAGAGAGCGTCTTGCAGGGCAGCTTGAGGTATTGAGCAGAGATAGCAGGGGTTTGTGGGCGTTTCATGATCGGGTTTGGGTTCCGAGAGTCGGTAATCTGCGACAGCTGATTTTAGACGAGTCGCATCGTTCGAGATTGTCTATCCACCCCGGGAGCACCAAAATGTATAGAGATTTGCGCGAGTTCTATTGGTGGCCAGGAATGAAAAGAGATGTGGGCCGATACGTCGAGGAGTGTATGACTTGCCTGCGAGTCAAGGCCGAGCATCAGAAGCCTCACGGGCATTTGCAGCCTTTAGAGATCCCTGAGTGGAAGTGGTATCATATCACGATGGATTTCATCGTCAGACTTCCGCGCACCGTTCGAGGTAATGATATGATCTGGGTGATAGTGGATCGCTTGACGAAGAGTGCTCATTTCTTGGCAGTGAGAGGCACCATCACTATGGATCAGTTGGCCCGGTTATACATCAGTGAGATAGTGTCGAGGCACGGCGTTCCGATGTCGATTACGTCCGATAGAGATGCGCGGTTTACTTCGAGGTTCTGGCAGAGCTTTCAGCGCGAATTGGGGACGAGAGTTCAGTTGAGTACCGCGTACAGACCTCAGACAGACGGGCAGACAGAGCGGACGAATCAGACTCTCGAGGATATGCTCCGAGCTTGTGCGATCGAATTCAGTGGTAGCTGGGACGTTCACTTGCCGTTAGTCGAGTTTGCGTACAATAACAGCTACCATTCCTCTATTAAGATGGCTCCGTTCGAGGCACTGTATGGGCGTAAGTGCCTAACCCCTGTGTGTTGGGGCGAGGTCGGCGAGCGACCTATCAGTGGGCCCGAGTTGTTACAGGAGACGAGCGATAAAGTGGCGGTTATCCGCGAGCATATGAGGGTAGCACAGAGCCGGCAAAAGAGTTATGCCGATCGTCGTCTGAATGAGCTCGAGTTCAGTGTTGGAGACCGTGTCATGCTGAAAGTATCGCCGTGGAAAGGAGTTATTAGATTCAGACATCGAGGTAAGCTGAGTCCGCGATACATCGGTCCGTTTGAGATCATCGCCAGAGTCCGAGATCAGGCTTATAGATTGAGACTGCCTCCCGAGTTGGCCGGAGTCCACGATACGTTCCATGTGAGTCATCTGAGGAAGTGTTTAGCCAAGGATGATCAGTTTGTGCCGTTATCTGAGATAACCGTGGATAATCACCTGAGATATGTCGAGCAGCCTGAGGCGATTACCGATCGTAAAGTGAAGAGATTGCGAAATAAAGAGATTGCGCTAGTACTCGTTCAGTGGAGGCATCATAAGGGTACTAGTGCCACCTGGGAGCCCGAGGCCGAGATGAGGAGCCGATATCCGCAGCTATTCCCGAGTCCGAGCTAGATTCCGGGACGGAATCTTTTTAAGAGGAGAGGATTTGTAACATCCCGGATTTGAGCCTGATACGTGGATTTAATTTATTGGCTCATTATTTTAATAATTATTGCGTGTTTCAATTAAATTCCATTTCGTGGATTTAACGTGTCGAAACCGAGTGATACGTGTCCCCGAGCTAATAATTAGCGGATTAATTATCTCTTTGAGATCGTGGATTTAATTGGGTCCTATTGATATAATTTATGAAAAAGTGATATCGGGTCCGGGTTAATGGGTTCGGAGCCGGATATGGATAAAGACGTATATATGTGTGAGCTTTCTTTTCCTTTCCCTTATCCATCCTTGAGAAAAGAAAACCTAAAAGGTGTGTGTGTGTTTTGGTGTGAAACTTCAACAGAGAAGGAAATCAAAGTGGGAAACTGGGTGCTGGAATTTGTGTCCTTCATCATCTCCCTTCTTCTTTTGTGTGCTTGAAGACCATCAAGGTGAGCTAGCTTAAATTGAGGATTTGAATTGTGTTTTATATTGTGAAATTCATAAGTTGGTCTCTGGAAGTGTTATGGACTGTTGCGTAGTGTTTGTATATGTGTTTTGAGCTGGAAATTGTGTTTGAGAAGGAGGATGGCCCCTGGTTCGGCCATGGTTATCGAAGAGCAAGTCTGAGAACAGTCGGCTGGTCGCGGCGCGACGCGCAGGGGGCCGCGGCGCGACGCGCAGAAGGAATTGGGCGCGGCGCGAGTGCAGGGGGCTTAGCGGCGCGAGCCGCAGCCTGCTGGGGAATTCCGGTTTGATTCAATTGGAGAGGTTTGGGATAGCTAGTGTGTCGATTTCCTTCGGGATATTGTCGGACTGAATTGTTTGGGGTTTTGAGTCTCGTTGAGGGTCTCGTAAAAGAGTTTCGGGGATCGGTTAATTATCCGGGATTGTGTCTCGGGTTTATGTTAATTGCGATAGTTATGCTTGACCTGAATTACATGGTTATTGAGTTGTGTTAACGTGGAGAATTCGTGACGATTACAGGTTCTAGCCGATCACGTGCCGAGCCGCATTGAGAATTCCGAGTTTCGAATCAAGTTTCGGGTAGTCGGTGAGTACTCGAGCCCTTTTCAAACGCACGTGCATTCTTTCGAGTCGTCTATGTGGTTGTGATATATATGTGTATGAGACTGTGATAGCGCGCAGGTATGAGCTTCTCTACCCTATACGTGCTATATGTGTTTGAATTGCAGGTGTCCGCGATATGTGATCGCGCAGGCTGACTGTCCCTAACCAGTCACGAGATATGAGGCTGTATATATACGGCAGAGATATTGCCAGGTCGCTCCTGTGCCTATTGAGTAGCTAACCGCTGCTGTGTGCGGCCTGTTAGCTGGGGAACGTGGTCCCCTTTCGAGCAGAGATATGTGTTATGCATAGAGTTGCATATGTGTGTTGAGATATATGTGCTGTGTATGTTATATGTGTTTGCCTGCAGAGTCTAACCCTCGCGTACTCACGAGCTGTCCAGCTTATGTTTTCGAGTCTTCTGTGTGTGTCAGGCAGTCATACCGTGGGGCCGCAGCCACAGTCGCAACAGCCGAAGTAGGGATCGGGGCAGTGTAGAGCCGTGTATGCTGACTGTATTTTGGCGTTAGACTTTAGAGTTGTTATCAATACTCTGTTGTGTTTATGTATCAGTGTCGGTTATGAGACGATGTATGACTCTGTGTTAAAAGTTTTAATTAACAGTGATTTTCCGCTAATCCTGTGACATGCGCATTAAGACATAATTGCGATATTGCCACCTGTGTATTGTATTGACGTGGCATTTGTGTGAGAAATGTGGGTGTTACAGAAATCGAAATGTTCATCGTTTTTTTCTACTAAAACATTATAATTTAGATTGTTTGGTTGTTTTTTACGTTTGGTTAAATAAAAAATCGAAATAGTTATTCGTTTTATCCGTCCAAAATACTTAAATTTAATTGGTCTTTTTTCCATTGATTAATCATAATGCTGGAAAAATTGAAATGTTCGTCGTTTCAATTTTAAATGTTTTCGCTCGAAAAAAAACAATAAACCATTTCGGTATTCAATTTAATCAAACGAAATAAAACAACCGCTTAATCTAATTATTAATGTTTTTTTACCGGAAAAAACATTTAATAACTTTGATTTTCAATTTAACCAAACGAAAAAACACCTAACCATATTAGTTTTAAATATTTTTGCTCAGAAAAAATGACAAACCATGTTAAATTTAAACGATTGGAAATAACGCCCCACTGATTTAACTATAAATGTTTTCGCTTGGAAAAAACGAAGAACTCGATCTAATTTTTAAGTTAACCGAACGGAAAACAATTAATCAATCTATAAATTATTCCGATAGAAAAAAAAAAGACAAATTATTTCACTTATTAATTTTTTTAACGGATGAAAAATTGAAATTTTTTTAATAAATATTGAACTCAACATTTTTTATATTTATATATTTGTAAATAAAAGTATTCATTTTGTACAACAACTTCTTCAATATTTGATTAGATATTTAAATATTGAAACTTTCTGTTTTTACCTCAACTTGAAGAATTAAATAACATTGTTTCATTTTATTTTGTTTTTTGGTTTTTGCCTTTTGTCTCAAAAGATGTATATAAAACGTTTACTTTTGTTGTTCATAATTTTTTTGAAAAAATGGGTTTACTATGAAAAAACCAACATGTTTTTTATATTATTGCGGTATAGCCTCTTTGTGTTACTTTTTACCAATAAAATCCGTAAATAAAATATTTGTTTGTAATTTTTGAAACTATTCTTTTTTGCCAAAAAAATCATTAAATTTGAGGGCTTTTCGTGGCATGTTGTTTTTTGTGGTAAATACAAGACTGATTATGAAAAAATCATTTTTTTTTCGAAACCAGAAAGAAAACAATAACTAAAGACTTTTTTTGGATAACATAACATGGATGGACGACACCACAAAAAACATGAAATCATATTCTTTTATTGTTTCGTACATATAAAACCCTAAAAAATCAATATACTTTAGACATCATCAATTGAGTAATACCAAATTCGTAAAAATAATGTAATTCACTAATGCTTAAATATATAAATGCATTTAAATTGTTGTCATCGTTAAACATGTTTCTAGTTCTTAACATCATATGTTACCGTAATCGATAAATACCACATATTTTTTACGGATACCCGCAGCAATGCGCGGGCAACCATAACACTAGTTATAAGTATATGTGAATAAAAAAAATTACATTCTACCACTTATAAATCTATATAAAATTACATATGAATTGACGGTGATTGCAACGAATTATATACACACACACATATATAGGGGTGGGTTCAATGGAGAACCTTTATGCATCGAAGAATCTTGAAGAACCACAATGTATCGCTAGAAAATTGTAATGCATCACGTGGAAGTCGGTGCATCACGCGGGAATTGTGATATAACACGTGGAAGTAATGATGCATCACGCATGAATTGTGATCCATTTGTGGTGGTGCATTGTGATTTTTAAAGGTCTTCGACGCATGGAGGTTCTCGATTGAACCCCACTCTCTATATATATGTATATGTATATCTAAAAAATATGGTTCGTGTGAGTACCTAAAAAATGCAGAGTACTGTGAGTACCTGTAAATACACGGGTTTCGGATGTGAACATGCTCCAAAAAAATTTTACATTATTTTTTCATATTCATGTAGATACAAATAATATAAGGTTATTTGTAAAATATTACATACATTCACACTTTCTAACATCTTAAATATCATGTTAACGTGAAAAAGTTTATGTGAACATGCTTAGTGTGAACACACGTTCACAACAATACAATTAATGTGAGCATGCACGTTTCACATAGTTCTATTTATGTGTGAATCTTGTTGAAAACACTTCTATAAACCTTTTGAATCATATGAATCATGTTACAAACACTTGTTGATATATATATATATATATATATATATATATATATATATATATATATATATATATATATATATATATAGATTTAGGTTCAAGTGAGTACCACCTCTAATGCAGCGCACCAGAAGGTACCACCCTTAAAAGTAATTTTTTGAAATTTTTTTTCATGAACATGTTCTAATTAACATTACACAGATCATATGTGAATTTCACGCAAATCCGATCACTCTAAGTGCATGAAAACACGCATCACATAAATGCATGTTCACATGTCTTCAAAATTATGTAAGTGTGTGTTCACATCATTTTTTAGGAGCTAGGAGATGTGAATTTATGTGAAATTTACATATGATCTTCATAACGTTAATTAAAACATGTTTATGAAAAAAAAAATTTTAAAAAGTTTTTTTAAATGTGGTACCTTCTGGTGCGCTGCATAAGGGTGGTACTCTCTCGAACCATATTCTATATATATATATATATATATATATATATATATATATATATATATATATATATATATATATATATATATATATATATATATATATATATTTATTTATTTGTTTACAACGTTTACAACAAATGAATTGGTGTTGTGTTATTAAAAGGGTTAATTGCGTCAAAAAGTAACATATTGTCACAGTTTTTTCAATTTGGATAACATATTAATTTTTTTCTAATTAAGGTAACATACTATCCAATCAAGGTAATCATATCGGATTGAAAGATAAAAATTACTGACGTGACGGTTTTTTTGTCCAGTTAGAATTTTTTTTTACAAAAATGACAGTTTACTTGTTTAATGCTGTGCATTATCTTGTGCAATTTAAAATGACTTTTTGATAATATCTTGATATTTTGAGCAAATTTAAAAATAGATAAGCAATATGAGAAAATAAAAAAACTGATGATTGGATACAGAAACTGTCACAGTCAGTAATTTTTACCTTTCAATCCGATACGATTACCTTTATTGACTTGATTTGAAAAATTATGTTACGTCAAATAGAAAAAAAGTTAGTATGTTACCCAAATTGAAAAAAATAGTGATAATTAATTACCTTTCGACGTAATTAACCCTTATTAAAAATAGGGATATTACTAAAATAGTCAAATCTCACACATTTATTCACTTTTTAGCCACCTTATATACATTATAGCCACCCTTTACGTTACCACATTTACGTGATAGCCACAATTTACGTGATTTGTATTTTTTTTCATTTTTAAATGCATTACGTTACAAAAGGTGTCTGGTCACGTAAATTGTTGTACTTTACGTGACCATTTTTGCTCCTTCCCCATGAATGTTTGGTGGGATGTCTTGTCACACTTTACGTGACCAAGTACAACAATTTACGTGACCAAACACCTTTTGTAACGTAATGCATTAAAAAATGAAAAAAAAGTACAAATCACGTAAATTGTTGTAAATTACGTGACCATTTTTGCTCCTTCCCCATTATTGTTTGGTGGGATGTCTTGTCACACTTTACGTGACCAAATACAATAATTTACGTGATCAGACACCTTTTGTAACGTAATGCATTAAAAAATGAAAAAAAGTACAAATCATGTAAATTGTGGCTATCACGTAAATGTGGTCACGTAAATTGTGGTTATTTTGGTAAAAATGTATATAAAATGGCTAAAAAATGAATAAAGGTGTGAGATTTGGCTATTTTAGTAATTACTTAATATCAAATATATTATACACATATTTAACGTTTATTTTGGAATGATGGATGAGAAGGTTCCATAACGTACAATTAATGCCCCGAATTTATCAGTCTTAATTTCCACATTCAGTATGAACTATAATAAGTATAATTTTGAGTTGACGACCGGAACACTAGCTAGCTGCACATTCCTATTATTTAATTAACGTGTTTTGACTTTAATTTTATGCTAAGCTAATGTGCAAAACGATTTTTTTTTTTTTTTGTCTGTCTCTACGTACCAATGTACCATACACACACACACACACACACACATATATATATATATATATATATATATATATATATATATATATATATATATATATATATATATATATATATATATATATATATATATATATATAGAGAGAGGGAGGTTCAATGGAAAACCAACATGCATCGGAAAACTTTGGAAAACCTCCATGCACCACCACAAATGCATCACAATTCCCGCGTGATGCACCAAATTCTCCGCGTGATGCATCAAATTTCCGCGTGATGCATCGACTTTCTGCGTGATGCATCACCTGATCCAATGGCTATAAAGTGGTTCCCGGGTTTTCTGATGCATATAGGTTTCCATTGAACCCACCCCTATATATATATATATAAATATGGTCAAAGCTAGCTAGATTGATATGAATACCTAATGCAGTTGGAATCCAGATCGACTTTAAATGAAATATGAATGAAGGGCTGCATGTACCTCCTTAATTAATATATAATTTACGTATATAACCATTTTCGTTTAATTTTAAATTGTTAAAGTTTATTTTTTTTAATGGCTTCATGATAAACAATATTCGAATATTGTTAGTGTTTTTATCTCTAATTGTTTAAATTGTATTTGTTAATGTTTGTCATTATAAATTAATGAATCAGTTTTGATTCGTGGTAAAGAGTTCAAACAAAATGAGTTTCGATTGTATTGAAAATTTTTAATTACAAGTAAAACGAAAACTATTTGTTAAACATGCGAATAAAGGTTAATTTAATAATTAGCACTAGATTTTTATTAGTTGGAAGGTAACAACACTAAAAATATAAGTTACAATTTCAATATTGGGTTTAATTTATATTTTAAAGTTTTAATGTATATTTGCTTCCCGACAAATCTAAGAGGTGTCAAAAAATTTTCGTACATGATAATTTCGATCACCGTCATTTTTGTGTATCAAGCAAGAGTCTGGTTTAAGAATTTTGGGCTAGTTTATTTTTTCACTTTTGTCTATTTGAGCTCATTTGTCTGATTTGGACAAAAAAGGATGAAATCTGTTCGTTTTTTCAATCTCAATCAGACGTCTGATGTTTGACATTTCTCTATCAAAACAGATTTGAAAAATGTATTTTGTCTAAATCTATTATCCAAAACTATAAATTGATAAATTGTATTTATGTAAAAAGACATTTTATTAAATTAAAAAAACAAACAATATAATCTAAACAGATTTTAGATTTTTTTTAACATCAAATGAAACAAACGATAAAAGTGTTTAGACATCTAAAATCTTAAAAAATAAACGGGCATTTGTGTTATCCTGGTGAGTGGGAGTGTGGCTTTCTAACCTAAAGCAATCCTTCTAGTTTTGTTACTTTTGTTGTCTTGATTCTTCGATTGGATGGTTGGGTCTTCCTTTTTGTTTGTGTTCAATTTTGATAATCAACATTTATTGACCAATTTTTTACTTATTCGGTAAGTAAAAATGAACGATAAGTACGTTTGTTTTAATTAATAAGTAATAAAATCTACTAAACAAATACTTACTCAGTAAGTTATGGTTTTTCACTTATTATCACTGATTACCAATTTCTCAGCCCAAAAACCCTACCGTCCTCTCCCCCACTCCCTTCTTTACGTCAACCTCCCACCACCACTCGTCAGCATCTCCTCGGCGGCGGCATCTCCCAAGAACTCTATCTATAATATTTAAAGAGTAACAAAATTGTCACTTGTTATTTTCTTCTTTCATTTGACATTTGTAATTTTCTTATTTAATTTGTCACTTGTCATTTTTACTAATTCTCATGTCATTTACTAGAATTATTAATAACTAGTTTATTTACCCGCGTATTACGCATATATTTATAATACATTGTTTTTTATATATAATACAATAAACTAAAAGGTAAAGTCAAATATATTCTTTTAAATAAAAGTATACAAGAATGATAATATCTTTTATCATGACCTATTAATTTTTTATATTTTGTATATATATGAATACTAATTATTTTTTTATATTCTTTTAAAATTTTATTATATTATAATTAATTGGTTATTAGAGTATTAAATTTTATTGGATTTGCTTCAAATTGAATTTAGAAATAGATTATATTAAATTTGGATAGATATAGTTTAAATATTATTTGTTATTTTTAAAAAACTCTTAATGCTATTTGTCAACTCATAGTTATGCCACATGGTTTCATGATAAATGAATATATTTACTCTTTTAATAATATTTATAGGTATAGATTAATGTGAGAAACAAAAAGCTTTCATTACGTGAATGAGTATATATATTTTGAAAATGATAAAATTAAATTTGAAATTATAGATAAGCATCTCTGAAAATCAATAATCAAAATTTATCATATTCATGTTTGAAGTTTATCATCTAATTCTAAACTTTTGTTATCTAGCTTTTTTTTTTCAAGAAATCTATCTATCTATAATATTAAAAGAGTAACAAAATTATCATTTGTCTATCTTGTCCTTTCATTTGACATTTGACATTTTCTTATTTTATTTATCACTTGTCATTTTACTAATTCTCGTGTCATTTACTAGAATTATTAATTCAATCCAATATATCAAAACCGACTAAAATTTTAAAATTATTTTTATATATTTATAAATATTTAATGTTAATTTTTATTGTTGTGTTTATATAGTTTAAAAAAAAATATTTATTAGATGCACGGGTTAATAAATATGAACTGAAAGAAAGAGTTTGTGGGATTGAGTGGCCCCACCACAATCCACATGATACCAGGGTTGCACGTGATATGCTTCATATATATTCACTGAATTGAACACCAAAATTAAAGTGTTCATCCTGGTAATGGATAGACCGACTAAGTTTGTGTATGGCTATGTTTGGTAGGGAGCTTTTAGGAGCTTTCAAAAGCTTTTATTTTTAATAAGCTCTACTGAAAAATAAAATATTTGTTTGGAAGGAAACATAGAGCTTTCACTTTCTAAAAAATAAGCTCTTTTATAAAAAGCTAGTAAAAGTAGCTTTCGGAAAGCTCTGGAGCTTTTAGTCATACATATTTACTTTTTTACCCTCCTATTAATTATAAACTACCATTTTTAATTAATATTAATGTCCTTTTACGTAATTTAATACTAAATATTACAGCTACAGCTACTTTTACCAAACACATTTATAAAACTAAAAGCTCCAGCTCTTTTAAAAAGCTTCAGCTACTAAAAGCTCTACCTCTTTTAAAAACACAAAACTACAGCTAGTTTTGCCAAACATACCCTATATCAATCATTCAATCTATAGTACTGCTGGGTATTTGGTAGTCATTTTATTTGCTACTCCCATTCAAATTTATGTCCAATCTTTTTATTTTACATTATATCAAAATTCAAAATAAGTATTTATTCAAATTGATTGAAATACTGTTTGTTTAATATAAGATAAACTGTCCGATATCTTTTGTCATATTTATAACAGAAAATATGGTCTAAAAGTCTACAAGCCGTAGAATTTAGAGTGTATGTTTTGTGAAATTTAATTATTGTTCAAATAATAAACTATTGAATTAATATGAACATATGAAAAAATAAATTTAACAAATGATCCAAATAGTTATATCAATTTATAATAATGGTTACAAATTATCATTATGTCCATTATGTTTTTGATATTTTTATAATATTTATTAATGTTAACTATTTTGTACAATTCTTCTACAAGTTACATGAAATTCACTATAAAAATGAAATGTATTTGGGAAAAGATTTGTTTGATATTTAGATATGATTATTAAAGTTTTTACGCTTATCAATTATTAATCTATATTTTACTAAAGAGTTTATGGAATATGTGTTGTATTTTGAATGTTAATGACTAATATTGAAAATAAATTTTTATTCTTTAAACTTATTATAATGATTTTTGAAATAAATATATATAATGTTGAGTATTAAGTAAATATATAATGTTAATGGTTTTCCTTTTAATTAAATTTGCAAAAGGAAATGACTAAAAATTATAATGATTAAAATTTAGGACAAATCGAGTGAAAAAAATATAATGAACAAGGTTTAGAAAAAAAAAACAGATTGAAAAAAAAATAATATTATTACCATCTTTTATAGAAATGGATTAAAAAAATAAGTTATATTAAAAAGGATAATTAAGTGAGTTAGTTTAATCCATATTGATCAAGTAGAAACTCCTAGAAA
Source organism: Centrapalus pauciflorus (assembly GCA_020465985.1). Taxonomy (NCBI): domain Eukaryota; kingdom Viridiplantae; phylum Streptophyta; class Magnoliopsida; order Asterales; family Asteraceae; genus Centrapalus; species Centrapalus pauciflorus. The sequence continues at coordinate 962,234 of JAANYP010004337.1, forward strand.
TAGATTATGTAGAGGAGAAAAATGACTGGAAGTGATAAACATATGTCTTCTTATCTGCAGACAATGAAAGATATTAAGACACTTTTATCTTATTTTAAATAAACATTTTTCACTTATGTCCATGCGGTTGCAGACATAAAAGCTCAAGAAGTAATTTAGAGAAAAAAAAACAAAAAACAAACATAACCTATGTAAATGAATAAAATTAAAGTTGTCATTTAAGTGTATAGAAGATATAATAATTATCCACTACCTAAAACTGTGTGTTTTTATTGAGTGAACATTTATTTTCGAATGAATGAAGTAATATTTACTATAAGTATTATTTTTTATAACCAACTTTTTTTAGAGATATAACATCAAAAAAAAAACCATATGTTGTTTTTTGTTTAGATTATTTATGCTATATTTATAGTTCATACTTATTTGTTTAAAACATTAAATACGTATAAACATATTAATGTCATGAAAATGATATTTAAATAATTAAATATTATATTAAAAATGATTGGAGATAAAAATATTTCTATATCATAAGAAGAAAATGTTTAGAATTTGGAAGATATTCTTTCTTTTGTATATTATAAAAGAGAAATTTGTACTTATTTTAATTTTAGACAGCGTGAGAACTTTTATAATACTAACGAAATGCTTGAAAAGCTTACAAACAAAATAGCATCTTCCAAATAAAAACTCCCCCAATCAATCCAATATGAATAGACTTAGACTATACAAAACAAATATATACCATTGTATTCTTGACCGGTATAGCTTCAGGTTTAGATCTAAAACTTTTTTCCAATGTTACTTTGTCAAAATATAAATATAATATGTGTCAGTTATGTATGTTATATGAATTTTAAGGAAATTTTCTTGTAAATTACATGTCATTAACAAAATTTATGTGTGGCGAGTAGACACTAATACTTTCAATTTAGATCCGTCCTTGAGTGCCATCCATGCTTGCACGATTGCATATACTATATATGTGTGTGTGTGTGTGTGTGTGTGAGTGCTTTAATATATTTTAGCGTCTTAGCGTAATTAAATATATTTACATCTTGTATTAAAATCATTCACTTGTATATAAATTAATTATATTGAATGGTTAAAGAAATTAAAGGGTTGCGTTAAAGACACACACAACCCCTCTTCTGTCTCCATTTTTTTTTTTTTTGCTAATTATACTCCTTCCACCCTTTTCTTAATGACATGAACCCACCAATTGTTAAAGGATTGTGATAGATACACACACTCGTCACTTAATTTTTGTCAATTGCACATCCCTCCTCCACACATACACACTTAATCATCTTGCTAATGATGTGTAACCCATTAATATTTTATGATAGATAAAAAAGAAGACGTGTGATCAACAAATAAGGAGGTGTGTATTTAACAATTATCTTATTAAATCAAATGACTTTTTTAATTTTACGTTAGCACATATGTTACAAAATTATTTGGTAACGAAATTCATTTTTGTATTTTTTGTACTCTCAGATTTTACGTTACCACTTACGTTACAAAAATATTTGTAACTAAATTATTTTTTGTACTTTTAAATATTATGTTATAACTTACGTCATCAAAAGGAACGAAATTACTTTTTAAACTTTTTGTACTTTTATTAAACTTAAAAAAATTGATTGAAGAGAAGGTGAGTAACTAACAATAAAGAGGAGTCTAAATGGACTCTTTAATATCTCAATGGACCCCCTATTTCCATTTTTAAAATAATCATTACACAATGATGCACACTTTTTAGCCATAATTATTACACAATAATTATATAAAATGATTTTATTTGTTTTATATAATTATTAGGTAATGATGCATACTTTCTATTTTATTTATTATTTTTTTGGCAAATGACCAAAAATAATAACAAGTTTTGACATTTATATCATCAATAGTAACATTATTTATTTTTTATCAATATTAGTAACAACTTTTTATTTTTCTATCAATAATAGCAATACTAGTCACCAACTTTTCAGTTATCAAAAATAGTAACATTTTTTCAGATTTTTATCAATAATAGTAACAAATCAAACTAAAAACATAATTTTTTTTTTATTTTATTAAGTTTTCTAATATTCCATAAACACCAAAATAAACCAAATTTTTATTCCGAATATATACGGATAGATAATATTCGATTATTTATTCATAATTATATATGATATGAATGAAAAAATACTGTGAATCGTTTCAATTTTCACTTTTTCCAACAAAAAAACTATGAACCATCATTTTCTTAGTTTTTCCGAATAAAATAATACAAATCGTTCTATTTTTTAGTTTTTTCCAATCTAAATGAGTCATAATTTTTTTATTTAATAAACAAAAAATCAAAATGAGTCTTAATATTTTTCATTTATAAAACTATATAACACAATGAGTCATGGTTTTTCCATTTCATTGAAAAACTAAAAAATGAATAGGTTACAATACTTTTTCATTCGTAGTACTTTTCATTTGGAATAAAAAAAATTACAAATTGATCTGTTTTTTTAGTCATTCCAAACGAAATTGATTACAAACCATACAACTTTTATTTCCCGAATGAAAAACTTCGACCCTAACATGTTTTAGATTTTTTTAAACAAGTCATAAATCATTTTGATATTTCGTACAAAATAATTGCAACTCATTAATTTTTTTGTTTTTAACAACGAAAAAACTATGAATTATTCTAGTTTATAGTTTCGTGCAAGTGGTTATGTATCGTTTTTATGTATTACAATATTTTTTATTCAACAAAACTATAAATTGGAATATTCATAGTTTTTTCGTTGTTAAAAACATAAAAATAAATGAGTTGCAATTATTTTGTACAAAAAATTAGGGGTGTTCACGGTTCGGTTCGGTTAGTAGTTAACATGTGAACCGTGTTTTCGGTTACCCGTTCGAAGCCGGTTACCCGCGGTTCGGTCCACGGTTATCCGTTATATGCTTAAAAACAAATAAACTTATAGAAATATATCTTTTTTAAGCACAATTTTTTTTTAAATTCAAAGTCATGGTAAACTATTTGATTATAAATCTTAAAAGTTACACTAAATTTATTTTAATAAAACAATTAAAATAAAAAATCATTTGAAAATCTAGTATTTATTGTATTAGAATATCTGAACGAGATTATAAATAGAAGTTATTAACTTGTATATATATATAATCAGTTCGGTTCGGTTATCCACGATTTTCTAAAAATGAAAACCTAAACCGCCCCGTGATGTTTCGGTTTCGGATCAATCGGTTTAAGCACTTCGGCTCGGTTTTCCGGTTTTGTTTGAACACCCCTACTAAAAATCAAAATGATTTATAGTTTTTTGTAAAAAAATATAAAACATGATTGAGACTCATATATAATTGTGAATAAGTAATCGAATATTATCTATCCGTAAATATTCGGAATAAAATTTTGGTTTATTTTGGTGTTTATGGAATATTAGAAAACCTAGAAACTTCCGGCATCTGATGCCCCTCCTCTAAATCAACCTTCACAAAATGGTTGTCATGTACAAATGCAATTGCGATTGAACGGTTAATATTTTATTATTCAAAATTATGTCTCATATATTAAATTAATTGCATCCCGAACTTAAACAATCAATCACAATTGCATTCATACATGACAACCATTTTGTGAAGGTTGATTTAGAGGAGGGGCATTCGATGCCGGAAGTTTTTGGGTTTCCAAAAAGAAAAGGGAAAAAATCAAGTGAGTGTGAAGAAATGTATGGAAATCGGTTACTCGCTTATAAAGAAGCCCACAGAAACATTGATCTTAATGTTGTACCACTAGAATTGTACAATATTTGTGAGTTTGATGGAATAAAAAAAATGTTTGTCGTTTCTTAATTATATTTGTCTCGTCTTTGTTAGATGACTTTATAAAAAAATATTAATGATTGATAATGCAAATTATTAGATTCATTGTATTATATTTTAGTAGTTTTTCTTTAAATGAAACATTAAAGAAATAATAAATAAAAGGGAAAATGACATCAAATAGCTCTGAACTTTCTACTTTGTACACATTTATGTAGTGAACTTTTTTTTGTGCACATTTAGTAGTCAAAGTTTTAAAATTGTTCCAATTTGATAGTTGGCGTACCTGTTAACCGGTTGCTTCCGGTTTCGATGTCTACGTGGACAATTTTTAATAACATGGGCACTTGTTTAATTATACTATACCCGGTTTTATCTATGTGGCAACCCGTTTTATAAAATCACCCGGTTTTATTACCCGGTTATAAACTCGGTTCTTACAAGTTGGATCGATCGTATGAAAAATGAATCGGGTTTATAACTGGGTGATTTTAAAAAACGGGTTGCCACATAGATAAAATCGGGTATAATATAAAAACGAGTAGTCACGTCATTAAAAAATTGTCCACGTAGGCATTGAAACCGGAAGCAACCGGTTAACAGGTACGCCAACTACCAAATTGGAACAATTTTGAAACTTTGACTACCAAATGTCCACAAAAAAAGTTCACTGCATAAATGTGTACAATGTCGAAAGTTCAGAGCTATTTGATGTTATTTTCCCTAAATAAAATATAAAGTATACATCATTACCTAATAATTATATAAAATAAATAAAAATATTTTATATAATTATTGTGTAATAATTATGTTTAAAAAAATATACATTATTAAAAAAAACATATAATCATTATGTAATGATTATATTTAAAAAGAAAATAGTAGAGGGTCCATTGAGACAATTAATGGGTCCAAAAAGTAGGTCCCTTTTTTGTATAGCAGATTACACACAGCTTATATAAACCTATATCTACATTTTTTGTTCATAGAAACTCGGATCCCAAACCTTGAAATCATATTTAACTCCTGGTACTACCGGGCTAGATGTACCTTGGTTAACATACCCTAACTTAAATGGGTAATTTCAAATTTTAACAAACCACATGCATGCGTGCGGCTGGCCAGTTCTCTGGTTTGACCTTTTTAAAGGTTGTTTTGACTTTTGCATGTAGTCCAATTTTTGACTTTGTTGTCGTTTCTTATATTATTTAAGAATATAATTTGTGATTCTATTTAAACAATATGTATCATCCAAAATTGAATCTATGTTGTACCTTTAGATTTATGCGTTGTAAGGTACCTAACAAATAACTTGTATAATGACCGATTAATTGGAAACCCAGTCAGTCAGCCTGCTGCGCACAATAATTAACAAAAGCGTTACATGAAAAATTGATCTCGAGATCATTTATCACGTAACTACATTTTAAAAGACGTAAGTTGAAAGTTAAATGAATTATTGATGAACAAGAAAAATAGATATGAATGGATATTGAAGTGGCATTTATTTCGATTTCATACCTTCAATTAGGGTTGAATGTTTGTGCCAAAACCAACTTTAATTTCTTTTAATGGCTTCCTCTCCTCCCTTAATAATTTCATATCTATAATTATTAATTTCTTTCAAAACAAACCAATCATCCGCACAAAATAAAATGTCGGCTATCAAAAATATAATTAATTATGGAAACTCAGAAAGAGTGGCCGGTTAAGTTAACGACTCCCGTCATCAATAAATTAAACAACCCATATGCATGGACCCATGTTAGCTACCTATATACGCATGTTAATCTTGTTCTAATTAAACACAATTTAATTTTGTAAGAATTTCATATATACCCTTATAAACTTTAAATATTACGCATATATCTTTGTAAAATTCCTTATTACATATATATCCTTCTAAATCTTTATATTTCACGTATATATCCAAATGACTGTTTTAAATTTATTTTATCATTAAAATTTTTATTTTGAATACCTACCATCTTAAATCCCAACAAAAAAAATAGAAAAATAAAGAAATATTATTTTCTAATTTAATTCAATAATAGATTAATTAAAAATGATATTTAATATTTTTTAAATGATGTAATTGAATATAAAATAGTCATTTGGATATATATGTGAGATTTAAAGGTTTAGAAAGATATATATGTAATAAGGATTTTTGCAAAAATATATGCGTAATATTGAAAGTTTACAAGGATATATATGAAATTCTCCTTTTAATTTAATTAATTAAAACTTTTACCAACAAATAATTTTCCCATCCACGGTTTCTAAAAAGTCATGAGCTACCTGGCCATTAGAGTTGTTTTCGGAAAATCATTTTATAGTCATTGTGTCAGGTGATGTATCACACGAGAATCATGATGCATCACACGATAATTATTTTGTATCACACGAGGATTGTCATTGTATCAGGTGACACACATTATGCAGCGCACCAGTAGATATCACCTTTAAAAAAAATTTAATTTTTTTCTAATAAACATGTTTTAATTGACATTATAAAGATGATATGTAAATTTTACATACATTCAAATCTACCGACTCCTTAAAATTTATGTGAACATACACTAACATAAATTTGCATATATGTGAATGTATACTATTTATATAAGATATGATTTCAGACACGTAGAATGTGTAAATGTATGTGAATTTTATATATCATCTCTGTAATTTTAATTAGAATAGGTTTAGGAAAAAAATTTTAAAAAAATTATTTTTAAAAGTGATACATTAACACTACATTATATGGTGTATACGATATAGTTGCTTGCCTCTTTTCTTTAACAAAGATTCTGAATATTATTCTTTTTAGTTAATTAATTATATGATGTGCACGTTTAATGTGTCAAGTAATTTAAGAAAATGTGTTATTCGCATTGGATTTGTAGTATCTTTTAACTTTTTCCAGACAAAAGTGTTTTTTTCTTTCCTGTTTTTTAATTTGACAATTAAATTAATAAAATGTATTATAACTCATATATTTAATATGAATATGAAGATATAATATAATATAATTTATTTGGTTGACTATAAATGGTTGACATTCAAGTGATGAACGTGTGCGTGACTTGGAGAACAGTAATATTATTATTCTGGAATGGACTTTTAAAAATGTGAGCTTCGGACGCACGCATGCGGACCTATAAATTTTCCATGGTTTGGTTTCAGTTTTACACTTAGTTTTAAGTTGAGGACGACAATATATACATGTATATACTAGTATTGTACTCATGTAATAAGAATGAAGCGACGGATAATTTTAATTCATGACGTTCAAATGTTCTAAGCTTTATTATTTTTAATATTGGGCAAATTACCAAGAAAGGTAATATAAAATTCAAAAATTGTCAACAAATGTAATGTAAAATTTTTTAGGTCAAGAAAGATAACACAAAATTCAAATTTGACAAAAAAAGGTATTGATGACAAATTAAGAAGGTAAATTTTTAATTTTATGCTCCCTTTTTTGGTAAGCAAATAATATTTGATTATATTTCTTGGCCTAAAATTTGAATTTCATGTTTCTTATCGGTCAAAATAGAATTTTATATTACTTTTCTTGGCAAAAATTTTTTTACAATAACTTTATTCATATTTTGTATTTTATATTATCTTTCTTGGTAATTTTCCCTTTAATATTCATCATTCTAATCAACATGTGTTCTTTTAAAATATCAGATGCATAGTAATACAACATTGTTTATAAATATACCTCCGCTTTATTCATTCAATTCATTATCGGTATTTAGCTAATAAATATTGTTTCCAAGTTGAGTCCTAGCTTGTCTTACTAACACAAAAATATAGAAGTTTTTTAGCTTTTAGAAACACAAAACTCAAATGAGCACAGTACATGCACCATTTTTATTCTTATTTCCTCATGATTAGCTTTTTTTAGCTCCTTAATGAAGGTTTTGAAACAAAATTTTAAAATAATTAATTTTATCCTCATTTCTAATCATCTAACACTTGGCCTAAACATGTTAATCAAATCGCTATATATATTTACAAAACTGTGAAAGGAAAATATGCTGTCAAAAAAATGTAAGAAAATAAGTTGAAGAAACACAACAAATTAATGCACTACATTCATTCAAAAATAAAAGAAACATGATCCAAGACTATACAGAAAAACAAAATGAGCAAATCTGTAATTGAGGACAATATATGCATTAACACTAAACCAAAAAACAAATAGGATCTATAAATTTATTGACAAATTAATTAAGAGATTCTTTCTTGAATCTCAACCAACTAAAGAATAGGATCCATAAATCGTTACTTCAGTCTGTGTCTAACATTAAATCCAATGACAGAATTAAGATTATTTCTCAACCCTTCTTTAGTTAACATTTGTGGCTCTGATGATGGGACCAATGAAATCTGGTAATCTAATAATGTGGATTATTTTTTTCAAAGTAAAGATAGTTATATTAGGGGTGAGCATCGGTTCGGTTTTAGGTTTCTTTGGTTTCCTCGAATTGGTTTCTTCGAATTGAAACTTTTTTTATGCTAATTCGAAAACCGAACCAAACCAAATTTAAAAGGAGCCAGACCAATTCGAAAACCGATTTACAATTCGGTTTGGTTCGGTTCGAAAACCGAATTACCGAATTCAAAAAAGGTTGTAGAACCTCACATCTCAGTGTTATTAATTGGATAATTGGATTGGACTTTGGGTTGGTTAGGTAATAGTAATGGTTATTATATTAGCCCACAATGGCACAATTACTAAATGAATAAATGATAAGTCCATTTTAAATTTGTAAGATTTATAAATATATATATATATATATATATATATATATATATATATATATATATATATATATATATATATATATATATATATATATATATATATATATATATATATATACATATATATATACATATTTAATAAAGATTTAATTTTTTTTTCGGTAATTCGGTTTGGTTTGGTCTACATTTAGTGAAACCATAATTCAAACCATAAACCTAATTTAAAATTCGATTTGGTCTAAGACCAATTCGGAAACCGAATTTTATATTTGGTTTGGTCTAAATCGAATTCGGTTAGGTTTGATTTTCGGTTTCTTCGATTACAAACCAAATACTGCTCACCCCTAAGTTATATTGTCTAAGGATGGAAGCTTTGGTAGAACCGCATGCAGTTATGCAATGTTACTTCAACATTCGTTAATTCACCGTCGTATATTGAATTTACGCCTGAATAATTTTTTTTCATGACCAATCTGATCTATCTATATAAATATAAACATTAAATGTCCATATCAAATCTCGAATGATAAATTGCAATGATAATCACATTTTTAAATTTTATATATAATACAATAGTAATCACATCTAATACGCAGTGTTGAATATATGATATATAATGTTATTTCGACATTGAATATTCTCGATATGATATATTAAATGGTTATCTTGAGTAATTTTTTTATGAAAAATAAACACATAAAATTTAAATGGTTAATATCCATGTATTACATTGATTACGTTTAAAAATAAATATTTATAAATGTATAGTACAAGAATAATAAAGTTTGCTTACTTTTATTAATTAATTTTTAGTTTAATCATATTAGATTTGAATAGATTTGATTTGCATTAAAATTTAAAGTAAATTTAGTAAATGAAGTAGCAAAATGAGAGAGCAACATTTGAAACACTAAAGGAGAGCGTGACACGTAAAATGTTAGTTACGTACTTATTTAATAATATAGATAGAGATAAATAAATAATGAATCATACAAAATATAACTTTTTAACGTTTACTTATGAAAATTTTGATGAAACTAAGCATTAACTTGCTGCATTTAATTAGCAGTACTGAGTGAATAAATTAATGTTACGATTTTATTAAAAAAAAGTTTAATCCGGTACGTACCGTAAATTATAATGCATATATAACCCCATATTTTTATAATAGTCACATATAGTTTCTGTTTATCCCTTTTCTGTAACAAAAAGATACGTACTCATGATATATACGTACAACTCATATATAAATGATAATAACATACATACATACATATATATATATATATATATATATATATATATATATATATATATATATATATATATATATATATATATATGGTTCGAGAGAGTACCATCCAAATGCAGCGCACTAGAAGGTACCACCTTTAAAAAAACTTTTTTAAAATTTTTTTTCCATAAACATGTTTTAATTAACATTATGAAGATCGTATGTAAATTTCACATACATTCACATCTCCTAGCTCCTAAAAAATGATGTGAACACACACTTACATAATTTTGAAGACATGTGAACATGCATATATGTGATGTGTGTTTTCATGCACTTAGAGTGTTCGGATTTGCGTGAAATTCACATATGATCTGTGTAATGTTAATTAGAACATGTTCATGAAAAAAATTTTCAAAAAAATTACTTTTAAGGGTGGTACCTTCTGGTGCGCTGCATTAGAGGTGGTACTCACTTGAACCTAAATCTATATATATATATATATATATATATATAGAATTGGGTTCAAATGAGTACCACTAGTTTTGCGGAGTACCGGAGGTACCTCGCTTAAAACCATTTTTTTTTTAAATTTTTTTTCATAATCATGTTTAAATTAATAATATAAGACTACTTGCAAAAAATCACACCTAAACACACACTATAACTATGTGAAACGTGCAAGTTCACATGAACTGCACTGTTGTGAATGTATGTTCACAGCTAAGCATGTTCACATGAATTTTTTCACGTTCACATGACTTTTAAGAGGCTAGAAAGTGTGAATGTGTGTAATTCTTTTACGAATAGGCTTATATTATTTGTATCTAAATTAATATGAAAAAAAATTAAAAAAAAAAACTATTTTTCGAAGCATGTTCACATCTAAAACTCGTGTGTTCACAGGTACTCACGGTACTCTGCATTTTTTAGGTACTCACACGAACCATATTATATATATATATATATATATATATATATATATATATATATATATATATATATATATATATATATATATATATATATATATATATATAAATGAATTTATATAAATTAATTAAGCCTGCATTTCACCCCACACGTTTTTCATTTGTAATGTCTACATGTAATTAAATAGCGTGAAAAAGAAATAAATTTCTAAAATGTCAAAAAAAAAAAAAAAAAAAACATGTATAAAATATTGAATAAAAGCTTAATTTGTTTGACTGCCTTTTGAACTTTCTATTCTGAAACCAACTTTAATTAAAGTTTTTTTCCTTGGACAAAAATTGACTTTTCGAAAAAAAAAAAAAAATTCATTTAGAACTTATTTAAAACTTAACTAGTTTTTGAACCACCTATTATATGAATAACTTTCAATGATTAATTGGTCAGATAAAATATATGTAAACTTAAAATTAAACAACATCATGTTAATTCTCTTAAGAAATAAAATAAAACTACAATTATTTGTCATATATATTATTTATCTATCTTATTTAAATATTTATGAACAGTTGCATTCTTTTAAAATTTTTGATTTCTAAATTTATATATATTTACCAATGGGATATTTGTGCAAAAAACCCTCAAGTTTGTGATTAAAACTCCCAATCATTTTTCATTATACAAAAAACACTCAACTGATGAAAAGTTATCAAAATGAGGTTTTCTTTTTTAAAATTGACTTTCAACCTGATGAACCGGTTGCAATTAGCTGACTAACCATTCGTTTCTAACGAACCTTTTTACAGCGAACTTATTTGTCTGTGTTTTATGATTCATATTCAAATTTTCTTGTTGATCTTTTTGTTCAAAGCTGTGTTTTTTTTAAAAATTTATTTTTCGACGAAAATCCGATGGTCACTGATACCTTGTCGATAGTGACCTATGACTTTCAATCGGTTATAACCAGTAATATCTCAATTCCATGAGATTTTTGCCGGTTGTTGGTTTTTTGTACAATGAAAATTGGTTGAAGATTTTAATCACATAAAATGATTTATTTAAGGTTTTTTTTTTGCATAAATATCTCTTGATAGATATAATTTGAAATTTTAATTTTACGTAAAACATAATGTTTATATATATATATATATATATATATATATATATATATATATATATATATATATATATATATATATATATATATATATATATATATATAAACAATAATAATTGAAATGGTATAACATATGATTTTTATTAATACTGTATTATGTTTACATTTTAAGTATTTAATGTATTCACATTTATTTTAATACATATTAATAAGTTTATAAACAAATAATACTTTTTTAATTAGATATATAGATAAATAAATATAAAATACAGTTTGGGTGAAGATTTAAATCTTATCTTTCATTAATATTTAAAGATATAAGAAATAATATATTGTATTTATTTTTTATATTCATTAATCTTATAGATATTAATAAATTGAATTATATTTGTCTTTTATTTTATTTTTAAAATAATAAAGTGTAATTATCTTTTTTAGGTGAAATGTGGTGATGTTATGTGACAATTTGTGTTATTTTCATTATATAAATTACTTATATATTGGACGTCCTGATATTGCCTCATGACCAAATAAGACAATTTGATCTCGATTTCAAGTCAGTTCAAATGCAATTTTAATGTTCGTGTAGTAAAAGCTATATGGTAGGAATATATCTTTAATTTTAACATATATAAATGCAAATGAAGATTTAATAGATACAATTTGTAGAAAAGAATACGAATTTCTTTTTTTTTTTAAGACACCGATAGGATTAACATACATGAAATAAATTGCAAATAAAAGCTAAACAAATTGTAAAAGAAATACAAAACTCAGGAATTGTTTGGTTCAAATTCGAAAAAATTAAAATTTAGCATGTTTAAAACTTTTAATAATAAAAATAAAAAACTTAAATAATTAAATCATATAATTATATACGTATACTTTTAGTTTGTATATATAATACATTTTTAAACAATAATATTTATTTTTTAGTTTACATATATCATTTATAAACAATTATGAATAAATAATATCTGCGTAACACACGTTAAATAAACTAGTTATGTAAAAAAAAAAAAACAAGATTAACGGGAAAGCTAATATTAAAATTTAGTTGGATTCATGACATTGAATCTTTGTACTAATAAATGAAAATTTCTTATGACATGTGTCACTTTGACATCGCTCTAAAATTTTAATTCCTCGTTTTTTCTTCGTAAGTATACATCTACTTTAGTACAACAAATCTAGTAAAAATACTTTCTTACATAACCCGCACAATTAAACATAGAAACATTTTAATAATTATACTGATTTTAAATGTATTTTTAAACCAGAAAAACTTTATAATTTTGTTTTTTTAAACATAGTGCTTGATCTATAATTTGAAGCATTTTTTAAGTACATGTTCCAAACCATTAAGAAATAAAAATTTATACATAAAGTATTTTAATTGAATGTTATTGTTTGCATTATTCTTTTATAAGTTAGATAAGATCGCATGTTTTGGATTTGTTAACGTTTAATTATATGTGTAAATTCAATTTAAGCAATTTTTTCTATTTTTTTTTGTTTATACACATGTAATCTCACAAGAATATATTAAAGAAAGGTTAAGTTGGAGTTAAAAGTCTATTATTAATTTTGAGGGTTTTTATATATTGGTTTCCTTTGTTTACTAAATGTACCCTTGGCCTTGGGTTAATCATATCACAATCTTTTTAAATATATAATTATTCAGATAATATCAAATTAAAAGAGGCGTGAAATGTTATTTCATAGGTGGGGATGTGAATATATTAATTTTTTCATGTCGTATATTGTTTGTACCGGAAATTTATTGTTAAGAAATAGTATAAAGATAATGTAATCAATATTTGGTAAGGTATATTTAATTTTGTATTTATATTCTTAAAGAAATAAACTAGTTTAAAAAAAATACCCAAACTAGTATTTGTAATAAACAAGTTATTTTGCGTCTGTGCATTGCGTCACTACAAGAAATAAGTCTTTTAGTGACTAAAAAAAGTGTCAGTAAATGTCCATGTTCAGTCACTAAATCCACCTAGGCCTTTTCCTTCTAAAAATAAATTAGTCACTAAGGACGCCATCGCTAAAAGTCTTTGGTGACACATTTTTTCAGTCAGTAAAGGCCATTAACTTTAGTGACTAACGTCTTTAGTAGGTATAGGGTGCTTTATAAATTGTTTGAATTCATCATTTTTTACTTACACAATTCTTTAGTCAGTAAAGGTTGTGCTGAAACTTTCAGGTTGGATTGGTTAAGATGAACTTTTAGTGACTAAACCTTTCAGTCACTAAATACTAAATTATAATTAATATTATATTTTATTATATTCTATTTATTAATTATATTATATACTAAAAGCAATTAAAATTACATAACATATACCAAAAAAAAAAGTAATTTCGTTACTTGAACCATATTGATTTAATTGAAAAGTTCAATATTTGTAATATATAGTTGCAAAGTTCTAACTATAAAACTAGATACTAATTAATAAAAATCTTCGACAATCAAATCATTCTTAATGTTTAAACTCTTGCAATTTTCTTGAAAAGCTTCAGATAAAGTACCATCAACCTAAACGAGGAAAAAATTTGTTAAATAAAAGTATAAAAAAATCATAATCACGTTAAGTATCATCACATTAATATGTTTCTGTGCAGGGAATTTCAAAAAAGTATTCTGCACAAACAATTTCAAAGAAGTATTACAAACATCACAAAGAGACGCCCACACATATGCTCTCTGCAGTAGAATCACAAAAGAGAAGTATTTTCGAATTCTCCCATAAAAAGCATGACCATATGCACCCAAAACTGATTTACATTAAGCTGATATCTTCAAGCAATCTCAACCGGCACGTTAGAACTTAGAAGACCTTCTTAACTCAATCATAACAAATGAAACCACATAAAATATTAATTAATAAACCAGAAGTCATAACCTTCAAGTTCCATAATCTAACTCCAAAGGGCCTTAAAAGATTCCCAACACCCAACCTATCTAAGTAAAGTAGCAAACGGAAACTGAAATAACTAAACAATACAACACAAAATCATTTTTCCTTAATATCGGTCGAACTATGATGTGTATGTGTGTGGCTCTGTAATTCATCTTCAAATAACAATGTAATTTCAGACCATTAATATCATAGATTAAAAATTAAGAATCTGGTCTTTGGACTTGTAGCCAAGTCCCAATTGTAGTCCACAGACTTATCTATTTATTAACGGATGCAGTAACCTTCCTCCACCCTTGCATATGTAGCTACATAAGCTGTCTGTTTTTATAGAACAATTCCCAACCACTACAATTATATAAATTGATAAGCAATATTAAAAATTAATTAATCAACAATCAAACCGCCACAAACATGCACAAAAGACACCCAACACATGTACACAAAGTTTCGTTGATTTTATCAATGTAAAGTAACATTATTTTTTTTTGCTATATAATTAGGATAGAATTTATTCTACAGTGTACGGATTACAGACAGGTATTAATCTAATGTTACAAAACATTAAGTATAATTAAATAGAAACCGGTCAATTTGCCTTTGTCTTATCCCTATGTTTAGATCAACAATTAAAAAGAAAAATGACCGAACAAATCCGAAAACAAGAACATGATTGGAGGTATTTGTTAGGTCCGAATTCATAGCTATATTGATATCATATAGATGATAATATTCCAAATTCATCATTGAATGCAGTAAAGAAAGTTGCATCTTGCATGGCTATGTATATATTATGTTTGTATTCATAAGCATAGAATGAGGTTTTCATCTTTCACCAGGTAATAGCGTGTTTGGTAAAAAAAAAAAAAAAAGGTTGAACTTAGAAAGTAAAAGTTACGACCACAAGTTCTTGCCTTTCCATTTGTAGAGTCGACGAGCAATCCGTCTAGATGATCTCCAACTACTGTTATGAGTTTGCGATCTGGGCTCAAAGATGTATGCTGCAACAAGAAAATTTTCCCACTTTTTAGTATCCAAATGAAACCTTGGAACTGAAACTGCTTTAGTTATTTACTTGGCATTCTCATGGAAGGTTTAAACTTTAAAGATTATTTGCGATTCACTGACAATACACTTTAATATCCATAATCATGATAGTTAAGGAAGAAATAGGCCGCTTTAGTACTTTTCAGTATCAAAATTCAATCCAAATTCTAATCTACTGTCTTTGTAAAACAAAATCATAATTGCAATTATAAAAAGAAAATTTATAGATTTGTAACCAAAAGTAAAAATATAAATCTCATTTTTGGAATGTACCAAGTTACCAACAATCTGAGATCGGTAACAATAACTAATGCTAGGAAAATAAAGGATCTGTAGGGAACTCACATTCACTAGCCATGGAAAGCAGAAATGATTGACAAGCTGAAATCTCTCCGTATCGTATTCTCTCACACCACAATCGTTGTTTGATGCCATAAAATGCATTCTGCCACTACAAAGCAACAATTTGATCAAAATATACAAAAAAAAAACATTAGAAATAATCTATTTATTGTGAACAGGTACATCTTGATTCATAATCACCTCAAGGTATCGTATATCTCAATAGCATATGTTATGACATTGTCTTCATCATAAGTTGTTCTTGTACAAAAACTTATTCCCTGTTTATCCAACCTCTGCATCATTTAATACAGCAGATTTCATGTGTTTGATGGGACAAAATCAACAATATTATGAATGATTACTGACAGTTGCAGGTGCATACACTGCAGCAAAAGTGAACAATAATTGATGGTAATTCTAAATAGAAATTCATGAATTTTTCCCTCATTTCATGTTACCACTTCCACAAAAGGATATCATAGTTTATGTAGAATAAGTTTGATACTAATCTAGTCTTGTATCATCTCCTTTGTTTCTAAATAGAGCCTTATTCCATCTTTTAAATTTATTCCCCTGTTTGAGAATGTGTAATCACAAATCATTTGACAAATACAGAGTTGAGCTTAGGTTTATCATTTAACCTCTATATCTCCTACAAATCTTGTTCTGCATCATTGTCATCATACGAGTCATATCCTCTTGCATATCCTTGATTTTCCCTTCAAGTTCATTGACTCTAGCCTTAAAAAACACAGGATCAATAGTGAAATGAAAATTTCAAAAAGATGTTAAAAAACAGCAAGATGAGATTCATCTTCAAGATGTTCAATAGTGTAGTAATTACCTTATAGTTGTAGAACACATCCATCATGTTGGTTGTTGAGGTATCAAAATGCAAATTAATATGCAAAAGAGATGTCAAATTGGTCAAAAGAATGAGGCAGCAGTAATGCACTTGATCATCAATCAGATTCTATAACTTTCACATCACAAAATATCAACAAAAGTACTTAAAAGAATTTGAGGTTCATATGTTGCAAGTTGAACGAATGGTATTAAGTATCTATCATATTTAATTTACCCCTTGAAAGTTATTAGATCCTTGAAACTACCCTTATGCATCTTTTATTTTATACAACAATATCATATTTAATTTACCCCTAAAACAATCATTTACAAACTTTAAATCAATGCAGAGTTATTATGGGATCATACCACTTCTACTAACTGACACAACTAAATCGAACATTAGCCTGCAGTTGGTTTCATTAGTGGGTTACACGTAACTGGTTACGTAGTTTTATCGTTCATAACCCCAAAATACCTACAACTTTAGATTAAAACCATTTACAAGTACCTTACCCATACTATTCAAAAAGCAGACTGGTTTAGCTGATATCTTTTGTGCAGTCGTGTATTTATGTATACATAATATTCAGAAACCATCCATCGTATTTTAGAAGCCATCAGTAATCACACCTTTTTAAATCTTTGTCTCACTTATTCCCAATTTCTTAGAATTTTCATGCCTGTAACAGTGTAACATGAACCGTACAGAGTGCAGTATCATAACCCATTTTAAACTAAACTTTTACCATGACTAAAACCATCATGTTGGGGGGTTAAAATCTTTCCTCGCCCACAACCAGCCCGAAAGGAAAGGAACCATTTCAAGACTAATCATTGTGAGCCAGACCCTATATGTAGGTGTTTGGTTCATTGGAATGTTTCTTAAGGAACTGGATTTTGTCAAGAAATTAGTATATGTCAGCAATTTAAACTGGATTCTTTTCCCCTTAAATTACTCTGGATTCCAGAGATTGAAAATCAGGCCAAATTTGAGTTTGCAGATAATACACCAAAAATGAGGATTCTTATATGTACCCATAGAGAACCCATACGAAATGTGCAAGTACTAGCCCATTAAAAAGTTGTCCAAGAAATCTAACAAAACAACCAATTCTATCGAAATCCGTCGTCATACGTACAAACAATATCTATCAAATACTTGACCTCCAAAAATATTTTCGTTTCATGGTTCAACCGAAACAACATGAACAACCATGAACCATGATTGAGCCTTAAGATTTCTCAAATAACCCCTAATTACTTCAACCTTGCTGTATTTCTCAAAGAAGCTAGCTGCTCATACTTGAAATTAACTCAAGTATCACAAATGTCCTAACCTCAACTAATAAACGAGTTCACAACAAACATCAATGACATCAATCAAATGCTAAACAGCAATAAAGCGAGAAATTAAACCTGTCGCAAACTTAGGGCTGGAATATTTGGGGCGGAGTGAAACTGATCTGCAGACAGAGAGAAAGCCAATCGATCAGAGGCGATGGCGGAGGCCAATCGTAGCCGGAGCCGTGGACAGAGAAATCGATCAGAGGCGATGGTGGAGTGAAAGCGGAGGTTCAACGGCGATGGCGTATGAGAAGTTGAGCACACAGAGCCACAGAGGCGATGGTGGACTGATGGAGTGAAGGCGGAGGCGGAGGTTCAAGGGTCAGCTGTAGGGTTTTAATTTTGACAAATAGATATATCGATCAGTGAGTAATTTTCATACCTGATATAAAATTTTTTTTTTAATTATTTTCAGCTACTTTAAACATTAGTTAGAATAGACTTTTTATAAACTTTTAGTGACTAAGGCTCCGTTTGTTTTTTTAAGAGCTTAGACGTCTAAACACTTTTTACCATCTGTTTGATAAGATGTTAAAAAAGATCTAAAATCTGTTTACATAAGATTGTTTGTTTTTTTTTTAATTTAATAAAATGTCTTATTACATACAATTTATCAAATAGGGGTTTTGATGAGTTTTAGAGATTAGAGAAAAGATAACAGATCCTTTCACAAATCTGTTTCAAAAAGATGACGTTCAGACTTTAGAGGTCTGATTGGAAAAAGAAAAACAAACATGTTTTTACCTCTTTTGTCTGACCGAATAAGACGTTAGAGGCAAAAAAGTGATTAGAGGTAAAAACAAACGAACCCTAAATGTATTTTAGTCTGTAAAAGTTTTAGTCACTAAACGGCATATATGTTGTAGTGCGTGTTGTATATTAATTAAGAATTTCTAAATAAGAAAAAAAAATATTACTGCAATTAGATTTTAAAAATAATTAAAAACAACAAATTATAAATTACATTTGATTTGTCATTTGTGTTTTAAGTTAATATTATTTTTAATTGATTTGTCATTTTTTATGTTTTAAGTCAAAAAAATTTGATTATTTATTTATTTTAATCATATTGTGCCAATATTTATTTTACTTTTTATATTGATACTTAAATTTTATAAAAAAATTTATTAGTGATTTAACCAATATGTACCTATAAATTATTAAATAAATGCAACGATCTAAATCTCCAACGGTATCAATATTTTGTTTAATATAATATTTAATAATATATCGTTTTTGTTTTCTTACAAAATGATACATATTATTTTTAAATAATGACTTTTATAAAAATATAGTTATGTAATACAATAGTATAAACAGACACATTGGGACATAGTTACATAATTTTATTATAGTTAAAAGATTATCAATAATAATAATAATCGATCATCATCATCATGAAACTAACAGGTGACTTAATCGAAATATTTTATACTTTGGTGGTTTTTGCAAAATAATCTAAGCATGTTAACCTGCTACAACAGGTTGATATGTGAATTTAAAAGATTTAAGTAGTGTGGGTACTTATTAGGAAAAAATAAAATAAAATGAGGACTTAATCGAAAATTTTTTATTTTGTTAATAATTTTTTTGCATAATTTATATAAACTTTGACTTTAATGTAAAATCCTTAAATCTCATATTCTTTTTCAAATGTCTTTGGTGTCTCTATGTATTATACATTGACTTCTGAACAAAGGTGTTTTAACAAAATTGACTTCTAAAAATGTAATGATGAAGACACGGTTTAAAAGTTGAAGTTGTTATCACAATTATAACCGGGTTAATACATATTCATTACATGAGTTAATTTTAAAAATAAATAAATACATACATATATATATAGGGGTGGGTTCAATGGAAAACCTATATGCATCGGAAAACCCGGGAACCACTTTATAGCCATTGGATCAGGTGATGCATCACGCAAAAAGTCGATGCATCACGCGTGAATTTGGTGCATCACGCGGGAATTTGGTGCATCACGCGGGGAATTTGATGCATCACGCGGGAATTGTGGTGCATTTGTAGTGGTGCATGGAGGTTTTCCAAGGTTTTCCGATGCATGTTGGTTTTCCATTGAACCTCCATATATATATATATATAGATTTGGGTTCAAATGAGTACCACTAGTTTTGCGGAGTACCGGAGGTACCTCGCTTAAAACCATTTTTTTTGAAATTTTTTTTGATAATCATGTTTAAATTAATAATATAAGACTATTTGCAAAAAATCACACCTAAACACACACTAGAACTATGTGTAACGTGCAAGTTCACATGAACTGCACTGTTGTGAACGTATGTTCACAGCTAAGCATGTTCACATGAATTTTTTCACGTTCACATGACTTTTAAGAGGCTAGAAAGTGTGAATGTGTGTAATCTTTTACGAATAGGCTTATATTATTTGTATCTAAATTAATATGAAAAAAAATTACAAAAAAAAACTTTTTTTCGGAGCATGTTCACATCTTAAACCCGTGTGTTCACAGGTACGCACGGTACTCTGCATTTTTTAGGTACTCACACGAACCATATTCTATATATATATATATATATATATATATATATATATATATATATATATATATATATATATATATATATAATATTTATTATAAAAATAATAAAGTTTGTTTAACTTTAATTAATCATATTACATTTGGATAGATTTGATTTGTTTTAGAATTTAAAGTAAACTTAGTAAATGAAGTGTCAAAAAAAGATAGTGACATGTGTCAAATTAAAGAAGAGCATGACACGTAGCGTGTTAGTTATCTATTTAATAGTATAGACAGATATTAATAAGCAGCGTAGGCTAATGAATCATACAAAAAATTAGAACTTTTAACGGTTACATATGAAAAGTTTGATGAAATCATGAAAACAAAGCATTAAGTTGCATTCAGCTGTACTGAGTGAATAAATTAATGTTATGATTTTATTAAAAACAAATTTAATCAGGTACCGTAAATTATAATGCATATATGATACATACGCATCATAGGTTACAACTCATACATAAATGATAAAAAAAAATATAAATGAATTTATATCCAATTAAGCCTGCATTTCACCCCCACGTTTTTCATTTGTAATAAAAGCTTAATTTCTAAAATGTCAAAAAAACAAAACTGCAATTATTTTTAACATGTAATTAAATAGCGTGAAAAAGAAATAAATTTCTAAAATGTCAAAAAAACATGCATAAAATTTGAAATAAAAGCTTAATTTATTTGACTGCCTTTTGAACTTTCCATTCTGAAAACAAATTTAAAGTTTTTCCTTGGTCAAATATTGACTTTTTGAAAAAAAAATTCATTTAGAACTTGTATAAAACTTAACTTTTTGAACCCAGGTATTATATTAATAACTTTAATAAATAATTTGTTAGATAACATATATGTAAATTAAAATTAAACCATATCACGTGAATTCTCATAAAAAAAAAATAAAACAAAACTGCAATTATTTTTTATATTATTTGTCTATATTTTTAAATATTTATGAATAGTAGCATTCTTTTGAAATTTTTATTTCTAAATTTATATATATTCAATATATGAGATATTTGTGTAAGAACCCTCAAGTTCAATTATTCATTAATACCCACAATCATTTTTTATTACACAAAAATCATCAACAGACCAAAAGTTAAAACTTATCAAAATGATATATTTTCTAAAAAATTGACTTTCAACCCGATGAACCGGTTGTAATTTGTTGACCAACCATTCGTACCTGACATACTCATTTGAACTCAGTCTATATATGAATTCATACCTATGTTTGTTAGATCTTCAAATTTAGATTTAACATACTTTTTATTTGGGTTTTTTTTAAATTTCAGTTTAATAAAAAATAATCAATAGATACATAAGTAAATTATTAAAATAAAATTTAACAAAGATATACTCATGCACACGTATACAAATATAATAATCATATATACGGTTGAAGTTAAATAAATTAAGTTTTATAAAAAGTAATATAAAATGTAAATTTATTGAGTTATATTATGATCATTACAACGTCATACATATAATTTTTATTGTCATTGTTATTTTCTTGATGAGTTTTTTCATAGAATGAACATTCAATTTGGTGTGCCCCAAAATCATCATTTGTAGTGCTAACCTTTTCTTATTCACATGCCTTCATTCTTACATTCCATCCTCCAACTCTAAAAAAATCCTGAAATAGTTACAGATAATCCAAAACAGTAAAGATTTATTAATGACAAGATCAAACGAGACTTGTAACTCAAAAAGGATAATGGATGTGCACGACCGACTTGCTATTGCTGCTCGATCATCAATGACAACAGACCACTGCATAGACCCGACGAGGAGCTAGTAGCAACGACCATGAATGAGTAGGATGGCGTAAAGGCAAAGCACCGTTCTAGTATTTTTATAATGCGTAGGTTAATCGAATTTAGAGCATAAGGGTCAGCAGGCAACAGATTGAAATTTTTTTGTCTAGAGTTAAAGTCTCAAATAAATTAATTTTTATAATGTGTAGGTTAATTGAAAATTTTCATTTTATTATCAGTTTAAAACCATTGATATGTCTTTTCTTTTTTTGTGTTTTAAGTTAATATCTTATTTTTAATTGATTTGTCATTTTTTATGTTTAAGTCAAAAAATCTGATTTTTAATTTATTTTAATCATATTGTGTCAATATTTATTTTACTTTTTATATTGATACTTAGATTTTTATAAATTTGATAGTGAATTAACCAAGATGTACCTATAAATTGCAACGATCTAAATATCAAATATATAATATATGATATTAAAAATCTCAATGGTATCAATATTTTGTGTAATATAATATTTAATAATATATCGTTTTTGTCTTCCTACAAAATGATACATATTATTTGTAAATAGTGACTTTCATAAAAATATAGTTATGTAATACAATAGTATAAACAAACACACTGTGACGTAGTTTCAATTTTTCTTATAAATATGTTTTAAAGATAATTATATTCACGTTGAATTACTCAAAATATGATAAACATGTAAATTGGAAATTCAAAAACCGAATATGAACAATTATGTTTTTAGAATAATGAATGTCATTCATCCGAAATTAAAATTTTTATATTTACACCTATATCATATTAATATATACTTATGTCATCCGAGTATTAATCGGTTTATAAGTTTTGGGTTTGAACCACATCATTTATGTCCAACATTTCAAGCCCGAAATGATGACACGTTACTTTTAAGCCCAAACCTTGAAACCCAAATCGGTCCATTTTTGTGAGGTTGCATGACTGCATCTTTGTGATATTTGATTGTAGTAGTGTGGTTGTTCTGCCTCATACAGAATAATTTTATATATTGATTTGGGTTACAATGAAAACTGATTCATTTTTCTCTTAAAAAAAGTAACTTGGATGTATGAAAACCCTTCGAAAAAATAAACCTATGTTTTTAATTTGCTTTTGATGTAAAGAAATTAACTGGGGTATGCAAAATAACTGAACCCGAATAACCCACCCGAACTGAACCTTAATCGGGTTAAATGGGTCGGGTTATTCGGTTTTCGAGTTTCTTATTCGGTTTAAATGATACTCGAATAACTAATTGGGTTTAGTTTACGGATAGGATTTATGCTTATTCGGGTACTCAAATAACCCGAATAACTCGTTTAATATATATCTGTCACTTTGTTGATTTGTTTATAATTATAATAACAATTGTTTATATGTAGAATGTAAATTAAAAACCCAATGTTGATACTCAAACCATTTAACATATTTTACCCAAATTACCCAACTCATATAACCTGTTTAAATTACTTTGTAAAAGATTTCATTCTTTATACCAAAACCGAATAACTCATTTAACCCAAATCGAATAACCCGATACCCATTTAACCCGAAACCGAATAATCCATTTTATCCGAAACCGAATGACCCGATACTCATTTAACCCGAATCCGATTAACCCGTCCCCTTATTTGATTCTGATTCGGCTAGCTAACATACAACCTCAAACCCAAATAACCCGAACTGAACAACCCGATACCCAATTAACCCTCCCAAATAACACCCCTATTAACTATTGTGAAAAATCTAATAGGTATGTTGTTTATGAATAAAGTGTTTAAAGTTGCTATCGTGGTTTTTTAAGTTTTAATTTATGTGATTGGCATGGTTTAGCTAAGTAATGACATGGATTATGTTATAACATGTTGTATTAGTAATTTAGAGTAAAAGTACAAGTTGAGCTTTTGGTAGGCGGTAGGCATTGAAGTGGAAGGAAACCAAGGTATGTGGTATCCTTGAATTCCTAGGTTTTTGTTAAAAATTGAGTCTTGAATGTTTTCATTAAGTTAAAAATTGAGTCGTTTTAGTGTCAAAATCAAGGGACCTCATGTTGTAATCGTGTTATTTAGTTGTTGTAAACACATGCATAAATCAACGAATTTGTGACTTTTTTGCATTGATGTATATAAGGGTTTTTATCAAAAGCATTAAAAAAGGAAGGAAAAAAATTTCATATATACTCTTCCTAAACATCATAATATTATATAGAATATGGTTCGTATGAGTACCTAAAAAAAGTTTTTTTTTTATTTGAATTTTTTTCCATATATACACAAGTTTCAGATGTGAACATGCTCCGAAAAAAAGTTTTTTTTATTTGACTTTTTTTTTCATATTCATTTAGATACAAATAATATAAGCCTATTTGTAAAAGAATAACATACATTCACAGTTTCCAGCATCTTAAAAGTCATGTGAACGTGAAAAAATTCATGTGAACGTGAAAAAATTCATGTGAACATGCTTAATATGAACATACGTTCACAACAGTGCGGTTCATGTGAACATGCATGTTTCACATAGTTATAGTGTGTGTTTGTGTGTGATTTTTTACAAGTAGTCTTGCATTATTAATTTAAACATGATTATAAAAAAAATTTCAAAAAGAATGGTTTTATGCGAGGTACATGCGGTACTCTGCAAAACTAATGGTACTCATTTGAACCCATATTTAATATATATATATATATATATATATATATATATATATATATATATATATATATAGAGGGGAGTTCAATGGAAAACCGACATGCATCGGAAAACCTTGGAAAACCGACATGCACCGCCACAAACGCATCACAATTCCCGCGTGATGCATCAAATTCCCCGCACGATGCACCAAATTACCGCGTAATGCACCAAATTCTCGCGTGATGCATCGACTTTCTGTGTGATGCATCACCTGATCCAATGGCTATAAAGTGGTTCCCGGGTTTTCCGATGCATATAGGTTTTCCATTGAACCCACCCCTATATATATATATATGTGTGTGTGTGTGTGTGTGTGTGTGTGTATATATCCAACTTAAAATTTTAATATCATATATATCAAACGAAAGCAAACTTAAAAATATTAGAAACTAATGTATATAGAAAACAAAAGATATATACTAAATTAAAAAAATACAATAAAACTATAAATTAGAAAAGAAAAGAAAGAACATAATATGTAATCAGTTAATTGTATATGAAAAAATGTAGGAAAAAACAGATAAAAAATATAATAAGACAGTACGACTTGAAATCAAATGAGCAAAAACATAATACAATTTTTTTTATTGTCTTGAGCCGAGATTATATATATATATTTCTTAATTCTATGTATTGCAAGTTGTTGTAGGTAAACTATGAGAAAAACCAAAGTTTCTCAATAATTTTATTGTTAATGTTAATTAGTTTTACTATGAATAATTTATATAGTAAAGATTACAAAAAATAAATTATATAAAATTATTAAGAGGTATATAATATTTTAATTTAAGTTGGATAAATATGATATTTTAAAGTTTAGTTCAAAAAATAAATAAGTAAGGGTATAATGGTCATTAATTAATAAATAATATTAATTATGTGTTTTAAATGTTACAAAAGTAATTAAAGTAATGAAATTGAGTATATATGATATTAACAATGTTTAAAAGGGATATATGTGATATTAATAATTAAAAATGGGTAATATAAAATAATATAATGTCTAGGAAGAATATATATGATATTAAAATTTCAAGTTGGGCATATATGATATTTTGAAGTTTAGAAAATGTATAAATGAAATTCTAAAAATAAAAATAAAAAATAGAAGCGAATGAAAAATATCATTTACCGTATTA
Organism: Centrapalus pauciflorus; assembly: GCA_020465985.1. Classification (NCBI taxonomy): domain Eukaryota; kingdom Viridiplantae; phylum Streptophyta; class Magnoliopsida; order Asterales; family Asteraceae; genus Centrapalus; species Centrapalus pauciflorus. Next base: position 988,830 of record JAANYP010004337.1, read on the forward strand.
CACTATAGATTTTTTTGATTTTTTTTTGAACGGCAAAAAGGATGTCGGAAAGAGCTACGACAAAGTCATCACCCAAACCAAACACCCAAAAAATATCATTAATAATAAACTGAATTCTAGCAAGACACTAGAATATATTACAAGCCACAAAAAACAACAAACCAAATCTAAACCATGAAATCACGAATGTAACGAGTTCAACGGATTACAACACCAACTATTTCAATTAAGAGTTGATCTTTTAGCTCTGAACTTTATCCATAAAAATAGAGTTTGTTGAATATCATCCGCCACCAAGAAAGAATTGAATTTTGCTCCATTAAATACCATTTTATTTCTTGCTTTCCATACCCATTTCATTGCAGCTTTTAAAAATTTCCGATCCATCTTGGAGTTCCCTTTCGCGATTAAAATAGCATTGGAAAAGTTTACCAACAACCTAGTAGCATTTGCAATACCTATAAATAAATTATATGTATGTAGGTCCGGCAAGGCAAGGCAAGACGCCAAATGAATTTCTTTCTATCTAAATCTAAAATAATAAAATCAAGAATTATAGCGGCTTAAAATCACTAGTAAAGGAGGTGGGGTTTTTTTTTCTCATTAGATCCAACTATTTTATGATCATGCCACTTGTTTCGTAAATACAAACCACAAGTATTTGTTGTTGTCTTTTATTTAATAGGATCATTATGATTATTGTGATACCTATCGTTGTTTCAGTGTTTCTTGTTTGACATTACTTCTAGGAGATGATTTTTGGAATTTTTTTTTATTAGAACACTGGAGTTTCCTAAACTCACGAATAACTAGTATACATGGTTGTTAAGATCTCAATCTTAATTTTAATATCTTATGATTTAACGATAATGATCAGTAAAAACAAGTCGATCCTTAATAGGATCTCTTGTAGGTAGAATTTTAATCAGGATCTTAAAATTTACCATAGGATCTTAATATCTCGTTCCGATATATTCGTATTTTACTTAAATTATAATTCAAAAAAATTTATAAATAAGTGAACTTTGTTAAATAAAAAAGATAAACATATGTGTTGATCATCTAATTCATGCATAACAACAACTTTCGTATTATCTTAGAGTTTAATAATCTAAAATATAATTCTTTAAGGATGTAGTAAATTATTAAAATTCTTAAGAGTTATATTTAACTATCATTATAATATATGGATCTTAAATATTCATCACATAAAGTTAATACATATTTTTAAACAAAGAAAATAACATTTTATATATTATCTCTTATCATTTTGGTCCATGCCTACGTTTTTCATGCCTATCGAATTTAGTGTACACTATAATTAGCATGAATAACATAATAAGGGTTATTGGATTATCTTTGGATTATGACATAAGTTATAGATATTAATTTAATGTTTTATTCATTCATAACTCTTGTTTGTATATCAGTCATCAACATGAGTGACCAGTTAATATGCAAATTCCGATATAAATATAATATAATAAATTATTATAGATTTTACTATATGCGAATGGTAAAAGAAAAAAAAACTTCATTTTTCAAACTTGGTTAGACTTATTGAAGGTATTAAAACATTCCTAATAACAATTTACCAGTTACGAAACTGAATCACTATTTTTAGAATTGTTTGATAATTAAAAAATTACAAAAAGATCCTGATACGTATGTGATAAATTTTTGAATATTAAAAATGGTTTATTATAAAAAAAAAACTAACATATATTTATGGTTTTTGGTTTTCGAACCCTCCATGTTATTTTTTTCTAGAAAAGTCATCAACATAATTTTTTTCACTGGTTATGTGAAATTTGACTATTAGAGTCCGGTTTTAATTGGTAAACTGAGTTTTTAAAAACTGAAAAATCGGGTTCCAGTAGTCAAATTTTACTAAACCAAAATAAAAACATCAACATAATGACTTTTTCAAAAAAAAAAATAACATTGAATGACGAAAACGTAAAAACCATGAAAACATATTGGTTTTATTGGTAATAAACCATATTTTATTTTTCTTTGTAAGGTGTAAATTTTCATCTCTTTGAAAAAGATTTGGTCATGTGGTTGGTAAACGGGCAATGTCATGTGGTTATGGTGGTCAACATGAAATTAAATGCATTTCACTTTCCCTTTTAGCCTTTTCCATCCTCAACCCACCATTTGATTTATTGTTTATGCACCCAAAAAGTAATGGTTTTTTATTAAACCCCCAACCCAACCCAACCCAACCCAACCCAGGGGCTAGTCAAATTGTTTGATTAAAGTGGTTCATAATTATACAAATTTCATTCAAAATAATATGTCAACATTTATTAAAAGTGCTGTGCCGACTAAGATGATTTTTATAGGACACAATCATATAAAATCAAAATACAAAATTCACAAACTTCAAAGAATATAGTTAGTTTATATACAAGGGATTAAATTGCACGATTTAAACAACTTATTTGATTAATCATACCAAGTTATTTGTTTATAATAACAACATTAGGAGTTTCCAGGCATACCGGTCTTCTTTAGTTTACAATAAAGCAAACAAAACTATTGCACTCATTAGTGTAGATAGCTTAGCATTTTATTTAGAGTAACTGAAATAAACAAACTTTTTGTCAGAAAAACATCAAGACTTGCCATATTTATTCTTTAAAATTCAAATTGGTCATTTCGATGGATTTCAAGAAGGGAAATAATAATAATGTCCCATGGATAAATCAGATTAATGCACCATAGAAATGTGTAGGTTGCTTGTCGACAAGCTGATTAGTTTTGGTAAGTTTGTGTTCTGACGGTGAATAGAACTATAGAAGATCGTCATATTAGGTGGTTCGATTCTATTTAGTATCCTGACTGGCATCATGTTTTTTAAGGCCTAGTTGATATCATGTTAAGTTTTTGTTTCGTTATCCTTTGGATGTAGTCTTGGATGGGTTTCTTGTTGTCGTGTCATGGACGTTATGTGTTGCTTCTCCCAACGAGAGAGATATATTTTGAATGTATTTATATATCGTGATTTTGAGTAATTCAATTGTTGCGTTTCAAAAGGATTAATTCAAGAAAAAAAAACTGATTTACCATGTTTTAGAATTTTCTTAATTCCTCTCGCCTTTCCCGTTTAACCAAAAATATTCCTTAATCACCCTTCTACATATAACAAGCTAACAACCTTATCATATAATTTCTCCCAAAAAAATTAACTACAAGATGTCACATAAAATTCCGAAAGCAGACATTTAATTATTAATATATACATCCTAATACCTACTACTTTTTAAAATATTTTAAGTATTATAATGAAACGATCATGTCATGTTTTATCTTATAAATTAATTATTTTATATTTAATTCATATGATTAAAAAATAAATATGTACATAAGATTATTTGTCTTGTATGCATATGACACATGCCTTTTTATATTAAACTACAATTAGAACAACTCACTCCCATTATATTCTCACATGGAGTCAAAAAAAAAAAAAAAACAATAGTTATCATCTTAATGCAAGATTTTTAAAATGAACAATTTTATTCATAAATCCTGTTATGACGTGACATCTCTGCATTACGTTAATTTAACATTTCATATTATTTTAGTATTAAAATATTCAAAAAGACTGATGTGATAGATTTAAGAGACGTACGAATACCAATATTTTTGTAAATTAGTTATTATTATTATGGTATTTAATTTTAAAAAACTTCTAGAATTAGTTTTTAAACATTAAATGGTCTTTATTAGTATTAAAACAGGATGATTAAATTGACCCGTAATAAAAAATTAGCTAGACACAAATTTTTTTTAATTAAAAATGAAAATTTATAAAATGATGTATTAAATAAATTATTCTTTGAAAAACATTTCAAATTTATGTAAACTTTATGAATTTGAGTCGTCAACTCGTTTGACCCGTTTGCTTGAATAGACCGAAATTGACACCTCTAGACTTTATAAAAATAACTTTTTACATCCAAAGTTATAAATAAACTCAGTACTATAAAAGAATCTAGATAATTTAAGCAAACGTAGCTACACAAGAATTGAGTTGCTCTTACTTAGTTACTTATCTATAATAAATACTAGTAAAAAAGTACTAAATTGTCACTTGTTATCTTCTTATGATGTTAAGTGACATCTTCTACTAATGACAAATGTTAATTAGTATTAAAATTAAATTAAAATTTTTAACAAATTACTTTAAAGATAAGATCATAGTTAGATCCTTAAATCCCACAAAATCACAACAAACAATATTTAAAAGATTATTTTGATTAATAATTAAATAATACTAATAATACTAATAATAAACTTAAACGTTGTTAATGATTAGTTATTTTAAAATGATTTATAGTCTTATACATAAGTTAATTATAATAATATATATTAATTATAAATAAGATATACATAAATTAATATTCAAACTTTTAATACTAATAATATTTATAGATATCATTAGTATTAAAAGTTTGAATATTAATTTTTAATTTTAAGTTTATATAGTTTTAACTAAACAAATTTATTAAAGTTATATTACACAGGTTGATAAACTAGTTTACTATTAAATGTATGCTTAATTAATTGTTCAGTTAAGAAATAGGTAAGAGGGTCATTCTAAATAAATGTAAATTCAATATATTGAATATTTACTTTTGATATTACACTATACTATATGTCAATAAATATAATAAATTTATTTATGTTTTAATAGTTTATTTGATTTAAATTTGATTATTAATTACAAATAAAAACATCATAGTTTATAACATTAAATATTTAAATAATCATTTATGGTTTAACTATTTGTTTAAACATACCGTGATAAATTATGTTATAATCTTTAAAAAATTTAATACATATCATGAATGAATGTTATAATCTCACTCACCTGTCATTTAACTTACTTGGCCTCATTTCAAAATATACATCGGTATTGTACGACCTAAACCTTTATTATTATTATTGTTTGACAGTGGTTTAGTATGTTGTTGTTTATTGTTTAATAAGTCATATTTATATGATATTATTGTGTGGAAATTTTATCAATTAAAAGAAAAAGAGAGAAGAAGAAGATGATGAAAAAAATAAGATACAAGATTTTGATATTTGATAAAATCTTATGGAAAATCGAAAGAAAACGAAACGAATTCACATTAACAATTGATATAATAAAGATAGATAAAGAAAAAAACTTATAAATTTATAATATTAAGGTTTCAAACATACTCTATTTACATTTTTTACATTATATATTACTGAAATTACAAACAAAATTTCTTATTAATACGTTCCCTACACAACTTAATCAAAAATCCCAACAAAACATACCATTTTTTATACAAAAAAAAAAAAAAAAAGCGCTTGAGCATTTCTTGCTTATACCTTGTGCATGCATCAAGATGATGCATATAGACGAGTGACGACCACCCAAAAAAAAAAAAAGGTTGGAGAGTCCCTCACGTACCCGAAAGATCGATGGATATATAACTTCCGTTACGTGCCGTATAGGAACGTAATCGACGTGCTTTAGATTTGAAAATTGTTGGTCGATCGAGCTACGAAATAACGCACGCATTTGGATTCTCCTCTATGCTGTGATGATTTGGCTGGTAGTTATAATAGGTATTGATGGGAGGAGGATAATACGGTCTGGTATTCATCATCGGAGGGTAATACGGTCTGTATGGCAATGGCATCACCATTCCCGGCGCTGGTAATTGTGGCGGTGGACGCTGCACCTGCTTCGACTTCTCCTCCTCCTTCCCTTCTTCTTTTTTCTTCGGTTGATCTTCCTTTGGACCTTCTTCTTTCTTCCCTTCTTCCTTCTTCCCTTCTTCTTTCTTCTCCTCTTTCTTACCCTCTTCTTTCTTTCCCTCGTCTTTCTTCTCCGGCTCTTTTGCTGGCCCCACCGACACGATATCCGTCGGCCAAAGCTTTCGAAGCTTGCTAACAACGCTGATCGGATCAACCGTCCCAACAACTGTTAGAGTTCTGTCCTTCATGTTCATGGTGATGGAGTCAATCCCTACATATATATATATATAACAACATTTTACTTCTATTTAATTACTAGTAATAATTTATTTAAGTCGATCAATTAAACATCATATCATGAAATTTTTATTTAGTATCTAAAGTAGAGGATCCATTGGATTCGGATCCCCACTTCTCACCACCAAACTTCACCCACCCTTTTTATAAACCAAGAGGGGCCGGAATGCCAAATATGACCCATTGCAATGAGACACATCATTAATAATATTGTTTATTTCATATTCTTATAAAATAACTAAATCTACTATATATTTCTTTTAAATTGATGTTTTGATATATGTTTATTAATAATTGTTAATCATTATATATTAAGGGTTAAGGTCACAGAATAACAATATCTTTCTATATAGAACCCCGTTGAAAATCTGGGTTCTTTTGGTATGAACAACAACACTCTATGTAGAGACTTATCATGTCTGGATAGAAAACTAAAATATATGTATCATATGTATAGGAAAAAAGTTGTACCATATACATTTGAAAAAATATATTGGTATTGTACGACCCTAACCCTAAAATATATATAAGTAATAATCATTTTATTAAATATAAATATTTTATTTGTCTTCTTTGAGTCGACTGTAAATATTTAATCAATGAATAATATTTTTACTAAATATATAATTAGAAAAATCAAAATTGTACTCCTTTCACCTAAAAACTATACAGTATCTAACTATGATTGACTGTTGTATAATAACATCTGACTAACAATTAGTAATAAAGTAAAACACCCTTCAGTAGAACACAATTTTATCAATATAATGTAATAGCAATTAATGGATGAATAAATTTTGTCTTACGACATATAAAAGTGTATAATTTCTTTAAGCTTTCTTATTTGCTTTTTTGGAACTTCATGTCTCAATAGTAGGAGTACTATTAGTACTGCATAAATTACAACTGTTTGTTGTTGGGAATGAGACATAAGATCAAGAAATGACAAGTCCATGTGGAGTGAAGAAAAAGAGATTCAACAAACTCACAAAAATTAGTGTTTTTTTCTTTTATTTTATGAATTCGTCATAAAGCAAATCAAATTGTCCTGTAGACATGTCTTTTTGACTTTCTAGAGTCAAAGGATATAGCTTCTAAATCCAAAATTTTACCAAAAAAAACGATGTTGATTATGCAAATCCATCTTGAATGATGAAAAATATATGATCAAAACAAAAAATCGAGCTAGAAAACCAATTAATTAATGTAATTTGAATTGGAGTATTATTAAGTTTGACTTCAATAAGTAGAAAATAAAATTCATGATGATTGATTACATATGAGTTACCTGAAAGAGCAGATACAGTCTTCAGAGCCTTTCTCTTGTCTCTATCATCATGAACATCCAATTTCAATATGAACTTCTGAAATTCGATATCAAAAAGCAGTCAAAATTATGAAATTATCAGATACATCACTACAGATTTACACAAAGATTTGCAGAGAATGCTCCTCAAAGCTTTAAAAACAAAGTACACAGAAAGATGTTTTCTTAATTGTCTGAAAACAGATTTGGGGATTCCATTTAGAACTTAAAATAAAAGAATAAAGCCAAAATAAATATATATATTTTCTTATGGGATCTTGGAAAAGAATTGAAAACAGAATAAACAAAAAAGTGGTATTCAGAAAACTGATTCTGGGTTCCACTTTTAGAACTAGAAATAGAAACACCCATCAAGAATTTGACCTTGAGAATGAAAAGCAAGATCATTAAAGAATCATGGAAACAGAAAGCAAAATCAAAATATTAATCAGAAATAAACGAATCAAAAAGGAATTGTACCTTCATGTGCTTGTTACGAATTGGGTCCCTAAAGCTGATAACCGGAGAAAAGGTAGAGAGAGAGAGAGAGAGAAAGAAAGAAAAAGAGAGAGGAAATGAAAATGAATAATGGTTTGTTGAAAAGTGAAGAAGATTTATGGACAGAAGAATGAAAAATTCGAATCAAAACAAGAATTTGCAGCGTAGGAAAGAGAAAACTAAAACCATTCTGAAATTCTTTATTTATTTATAATAAAACATTTTTTATTTTAATATTTAATAGTCTTTATAACACAGTGCAAAGTATTAATTATGTATGTATAAATCAATATAATTTGTATTTTTTTTTCTCTCACAACCGTAATTTTATATGAAAAGAATAACTTTTTAACCAGTTAAAATATTTCAAGTCTCCAACTCTCAATTTCTATAAAAAGATTTATGAGTTATAAATTGTGACCACCAATCAACATAACGATTTCTATTAATTCTAGCATATTTTGTCGGCATAATCATTATTACCGTAACTTTAAATAAACAAGCAAGTAATAAAAAGAAAATCATCATGCGGCCATGCGGGTCATGGCCCATCGTCTCCAACAACCCATCTCCTTCTCAAATTTCATCTATGTTTATTTTCAACATTTGAAACCAACAATTATTCTTAGATGAAAATGAGGATTGCTCCATAAGAGAGAGAGGAGTACCCAGGCCGCCCGCATGCGGCTCCTCCACGTCGGCCCAACCCCGGCGGCTACACCACCCCCGCCCCCCGGCCCCGCCTAAACCCTTCCCCGGCCCGACTCCCTCTCCCCGCTCCACCCCGCTCCCCTTTGTCCTTTTGTGTGCCCCAACGGTCTCGTGACCGTTTGAATTTAAAAAAAAAAAAATATCTATCTTCCCAATACATTTAACTCACATCTTTCCCAATACATTTAACTCCCATTTCTCTCAATCTATACACATTCAAAATTCTCTCTTTCATTTAACCTAAAATTTTTTCCAATCAATCACAATTTTATTTTTATTGTGATGGAACCGTATACTACGTCTTCGTCGTCAAACTCATCAACCGAAGAGTCGTCCGAAGACGAATCTCAAAATTATCAAGAACTCTTTCAAGCATTTATAAATGCCAGCTCTCCGCAACCTAGACGAAGAATTCCAATTCAGAGAGACCGAGCAGCTGCAAATGAACGTCTGATGCGCAATTATTTTACTCAAAATCCTGTCTATGGAGATGATATGTTCAGAAGGAGGTTCCGGATGCGCAAAGAACTATTCCTACGAATAGTTTACGATATGGAGCAACACTTTGAATATTTTACCTTGCGATGGGATGCTCGAGGTAGAAGGGGATTTACCGCGTTACAAAAATGCACATCTGCTATTCGGCAACTCGCATATGGCATGGTGGCTGATTCGATTGACGACTCTCTTTTTATGTCTGAAAGAACTTCGTGTGAAACCTTGCAAGAATTCTGTAAGGGAATTATTCAGCTATACAGACGCAAATATTTGCGTAAACTGACTGAATCTGATGTTCATCAGTTGTACGCGTTCCATGAAGCAAAACATGGATTTCGTGGAATGCTTGGCAGCATTGACTGTACACATTGGGCATGGAGAAATTGCCCTACAGAATGGCGAGGACAATATATGCGAGGCGATCACCAATATCCGACAATTATGTTGGAAGCTGTTGCGTCACAAGATTTATGGATTTGGCATGCATTTTTTGGCGTCGCGGGTTCCAACAACGACATCAATGTGATTAATCAATCACCACTATTCAACGACGTTTTAAACGGGATCGCACCGGTTGTTCCTTTTGTTATTAACGGAACAGAATACAAACATGGGTACTATCTAACCGACGGGATATATCCCGAGTGGGCGACTTTTGTGAAAGCTTTTTCGTGTCCAACCGATGACAAACGAAAAAGATTCAAGGCAGCACAAGAGTCGGCAAGAAAAGACATCGAACGAGCTTTCGGTGTACTCAAATCTCGTTTTGCTATATTAAACAACCCCGCACGACCATGGCACCCAAATAAAATTAGACACATCATGTATGCTTGTGTCATATTACACAATATGATCTTAGAAGACGAAGGGTTCGCGATATGTTTATTTCAAGAAACCGAGCTTCCATCCAATCAACATTCTGCTTCCAATGAAGTGTATCAAAATACGTTACTGGAAATTCGTAATCGGGAAACACACAATAACCTTCGCTCAGATCTTGTGGAACATATTGCACTTGCCCAAATACCAAATTTAGACGGCTAGTTTGTAATTTTTTATTTATTGTTATGTATTTTTTTTATTATAATTCGGTAATTTTTAATTTTTAGTTTATGTAATAGTTTTTAAATATTTTATGAAATTAATTATTTTAATTCTAGTATTTGTTTTGTTAGTTAAAATTAATTAAAATGTTAAAAAAATTAAGAAAGATGGAAAGGTTAAGAAAGGTGAGTATTTCCTAGTTAGAAAGGTGGGGAAAGGTGGAGAGAGAAAAGCTGATGTGGCGCTGACGTGTACAGAAAGGTGGGTTTGGGATAGGTGGGTACTCCCACCACTCTAAGAGTTTACTCTAAGGTTGCGTCGCGTTTGGTTCACAAAATAGAAAAAGAAATTAAAATTTAGAATTTAGCTATAATATATTTGATGGTGATAGATAAAATATAGTTTTTAGTGTTTGTTAATATATATGTTAGAATCTAAGTTATGTATGCGTTTGTAACTTCTATAAACAAAGAGGTTGAAGACAAATAACTATAATTTAACTCTTTGTCTTTGTTATCAAATGTTCAAAACAATGTAAATTTAAATTTCAATTACTTCAAACTCCATTCCGCGAATCAAACATCATCTTACGAGTATTTGGTATAGTGAAATCACGTGAGATTTATAAGGTCTTTTGTTATATGACAAGAGCATCACTTCTTAACGAGAAGGGATAGAGAATGAAGTTTAATATAAAATTAATTTCTTTCATTTCTATATTAGTACGGATAGAATTAAAATAATTAGTAAACCGGGTTTTTTAAACTGAAGAATCGGGTCCAAATTTCACTAAATCAAAAAGAAAAAAATAACTTGAAGAGTTTTATGAAAAAAAAACATAGAGGGACAAAAGCGCAAAATATGTGAAAACATGTTATTTTTTTTTTATAAACCCCTTGAGAAAAAACAAAAGTAACAAGTTTAATTTTCTAATCAGAACTTTGATGATTAAATACAATATTGACGATTGATACCATTTATTTCTCAGAATACAAAACAATTATTTGTATGAATTTTCATTATATGTCACTCAAATCTTGCCAAATGATAATGTGTTGTTAAATGTTAGATATTTAGATCCACAAAAATAGAAGGACCATTGATTTGTCCTTCAACTAGATGACTATGACCATTGATTGAAAGTTGAAAGTCTCTGTTCCAATGTGGATTGTATTTTCCTTTAGAAAAATAATAGTTTTGAGCCTGAATTTTAATAAGTAAATTGAATGTCATGAATGTCAAACTTTATGAGTTTATATTGTATTCTACTTCATGAGATTTTTAAAATATTATATAATAATCTTGAAGCAAATTAATGAAACGTTGCAAAGTAAAATAGAGCCTTTTAAATAATTTTTTATTACTAGTAAATTTGAATTGATGTGTAATCCCCACATCTTTATATTTGTTTGATTATATATATTAACGAGTAAAATACCCCGCGCTTTGCGGCGGGTATATGAATCACGCACAGCTAAATTAATAAAACTGAAATGTAAAAAGTATAGAAATCTAAAATATGATTCTCAATTATTAAAAAATAAATTGAAAAAGCTGAAATATAAAAAATAAGAAATTTAACATATAATTCTCAGTCAAAAATAATAATATTTATAATCACATATCATTTTTAATGTTATTATTATCTAGAAGGGTCAATTGTTATTTTTAGATTTTTTTAAACATATTCTAAATATACTACATTCATCTTGCTAAAACTTATAATGATAATAATACAAAAAAAATCGAGCAAAATTTTATTTTATACACACACACATATACGTATATATATATATATATATATATATATATATATATATATATATGTGTGTGTGTGTGTGTGTGTGTGTGGTTTTTTTATTGTGAGAAACTAAATATATCTTGAGAAATGTGAAAAACGATTCACTAATTTTGCACATTGATTCACCTCTTTTTAATTTATGATTTGTATTTATAATTCAAAAACTAATAAATTAACCTAAAACGTAGTGAATTGTTAATTCAACTAATCCGGGATTTATGATTTATTATTTGTCAAAAGATGGTGAATCACGTTGATTCTTTTATTTCTCGAGATATGTTCAGTTTTCTCATTTGATTCTAAGTTTACAATATAAACAATTTAAGAATAATGATGATAATTAAAACAATTACAATAATAAAAATATATTTAATAAATAATGCATATAAAATTATGAATTATCTATTTGATTTATGAATAATGTCATCTATCAAACAGATTAATAAAAGTAATTATATTGGATAATATATAAAGGTGTAAAATTAGAAGTAAAGTTAGGGGTGTGTGTTTTCTGTTCAAAAAAAGTTTAATAATATACAATACGTTTTATGATAATAACGATTATATATTTCTTTATATAGAAAAATTTGATAATTCATATTTAAAAAGAATTAATTTCACTATACTTTACATGTATTATTGAAAATTATGTGTAATATTATTTATTTTTTTAAAAGCTAAAAATAGAACGAAAACAAAACATACAAAATAAGAAGAAAAAAAATCAAAGAAATAATTGTTAATATTAAGTAAATTTACGATGAAATTAAATAAAATAACAATATTTAAAAATGACCTTGAATTGAAGTTTGTATTAAATGTAAACTATAATATTTAAATATTGTATTAAATTTGCATTAAATAAGTTATACTATAGAATTATATTTTATTTAATTAAAATAAATTAAGAAATAAATTATATAGAACACATAAAATTTAAAAAACTAAAAATAAAACCAAAAAAAAAAAAAACAAAAAGAATTGGGTGAATAGGTTATGAATAGTGCTATATCATCTTGATAAATGTTATTATTTAAATAATGTGTTTATAAATATTTTTTTCATAGTTTTTTAAGTAAATTTAATTGAGTTAACAATATATTTAACCATTGAATATTATTATATAGTATTAGAGATTAAAAATAATGCGGCCCCTAATATTTTGAGACCCTGTTCCTGTGCTCATATTGCACACACAAAGATCAACACTTCTATTAAAAGTAATTCGGCCCCTATCATTTTGAGGCCCTCTAATGATCAACACTTCTATTAAAATTTACCAGTTTTATAATTTATATCAGTAATAGACTAGAGGAGTGGTTAAGAAATATTTGTCAACATCTGTTTAATTTCTTGATTTTTCTATTTGTTTTGTTTATATATTAGTAAAATGGGATTAATTTGTTTCATAGTTTATTTAAATGAGTTGCTTTTTGCCCCCGCATGCATCATAACAGGAGGTAATTAAAAATTATATTTTATTGATACATCTTTATATATTACAAATGAAAACAACCTGATGTCATGTGTCAGCTTCACGTTTCATAAAAAACAAAAGTACACATTACTATATTTAAAATAATTAAAAGATAAATACAATTTATCTTTTTCAAAATCTATATATATATATTAATGAATAATCAACTATATCCATTATATGTGATTAGCTAATGATACCGTTTTTATTGGCATCTTTTGACATTTATCAATTTATTATCCGATCTAAATTTAAATATTAGCTTTAATTAATTATTTAATAAAATCAAATTTGATTTTAAAAAGTTTAAGGTGGCGTTTGGTTTGAATAATTTAAACAACTCATTTAGGATTTGGATTTAAAAATACTTGATTGTCATGTTTGTATTCAATATTAAAAGAAAGGATTTAGCTCATTTAGGATTTTATATTCATCACTTCTTCACATTTCATAATGCACCCATCTCCCTAAAGATTTCAAAATCCTATCATTTTAGAATCCATCATTTTAAATTCATGTAATCCAAACGACACCTAAATATATGAAATTCAATATCAAACTCACTCTCTCTCTGTGTGTATATAAAATTTTAAACACGTAATTTACTTTGTTTTTTTTTTTCCTTAATCATGTAAATTTACTTAAAAGATATGAAATAAAGTTAAATTTAAGTTGAAATCTTACTATTAAGTTGTAAGTGACATTTTACATCACGTGGGATATAAAATTGTATATACAGTTGTTTATAAGTAAAATTAATCCTATATTTATTGTTTTGTTGATTAAAAAAAACATTTATTATTTATGCATTTGATTTTAAAATCATATTATTGAAAAGTATATAGATAGATCCATAAACTAGTATAAATGAATAAAGTGTAAAAAAATGATGATTTTGAAGATTAGAACCTAAAGCCGCCACCTAACAATGTCAACATCTAAACATGAAACTACAAATTTTGTTTGTTAGAAAAATAGGAATCATACGTATAAAGAATTAAAAAAAAAAAATAATTAAAAAAATAAAAGGACACAATTTCACAGGGACCATTCCACTCTTGAGCCCCAGCAGCAGCTAGCCAGTGTAATTGACTCGTCCAGGCGCCACCGCCGTGCATTCTAGAACTTGACCGCCGGCTAATTTTATCCTTAAGATTGAGTCAATTATTCCATGCTACTTAAAAGGGTAAAACAATAAAATACAAAACAAAAATGTAATATATACCCAAAAAACATGCATAAATAATTAACTTTAACTAATAATAACATTTTTCAATTCCTCCTTCATACGTACCCATTTCTCATGCCTGCAACTGCTCACTCCTCTCGATCGATCTTTCTTCTCCTGGTTATGTGGCTTTTTCGCTTTCGCTTCAACTCATTATCGAATTAAATCGCCTTATTTTCTTTCATTTTAGGTTTAAATTTGGTTTCAACATTTATAAAGGTTGGATTTTCATTGATTATTTGACTATGTTTGGATGTTCTTCGTCGTTTTCTGACTGACTTATCCAGCTTTGTTTCTTCTTCTGTTGATCTCACTTCCTCTCTAACTTTATTTGTTCAGGTAATGTTTCAATCTTGTTGTTGTTCTTCTTTCCAACAAGTTTTTTATATTTTATTTACAAAATTTCTAGGATCTAGTGTGTAATGTGTGAATTTTGAACCCCGATCACATATCTTGGGATGTCGGTTACGAATTGTGCTGCAATAATGTTTTTTTATGTATTGCATCCAGTTTTTTTATGTAGATTACAAGAGCTTCATATAATACTCTGTAGTTTGTATCTCATGAGTTACAATGTAGTTAAACATATAAACGACTTATTAGAATAGATTATCGATGTTATAAAAAACAAACTTTGTTCATTTTTTAAAAAGGCCATGGAATTTGATGTTTGATGCAAAATTAATATACATAAAAGAACTTAATGTTTAACGTTTGACGCAAAATTAATAAAAATGTATAAATGTTCTAAATAAATACACATAATATATGAGAATATATATATTTTACATTCAACTTAGTTCAATTAATCATTCGTAATATAAATTACGATGGTATATTATTAAAAACGTAATATGCTATTTAAAAAAAAGGGATAATTGCGCAAAAAACCTTCAACTTGTCAGGTTTTTGTGATTAAACCCCCAAACCATTTTTCGTTGTATAGAAAACCCCGAACTAACTAAAAATATGTAAATCAAGGTTTTATCAATTGTTAACCGGTTGAAACCGGTTATTAATCCTACGTGGACCGATATATAACCTACGTGGAATAAATTTTAATTGTTGAAACCGGTTGCCAAGTATTACACATCACTTAAACACTCGGCGATGATGTAATCTAGTTTAAAAATTACAATTAAAAATTATCAATGGAGGTTTAAATGATGTGTAATACTTGGCAACCGGTTTCAACAATTAAAACTATTATACGTAGGTTATTTACCGGTTCACGTACGATTAATAATCGGTTTCAACGGGTTACTCATTGATAAAACCTTGATTTACTGATTTTTAGTTAGTTCGGCGTTTTCTATGCAACGAAAAATGGTTTGGGGTTTTAACCACAAAAAGCTTACAAGTTGATGGTTTTTTGCGTAATTATCCCTTAAAAAAAGATACAGTTTCAGCTTAATACACTAATTAATTAAATGCACATTTAATTACTGATTAAATGTATGCAATATTTGTAATTGTATATACATAAAAAATATTACAAAACAAATAACATGTTAGAAAATAAACACGACTTTTGATACGATTTATGGCATAAATTAATCATGTAAATTTACATAAAAAATTCTATACCATAATAATTTTACTATCGTAAAAAAAAAAAAAGATATGTAACTATCTATATATGCGTTAGGAGATGGGAAGTAGAAGGTTGACCACCAGTGAGTCCACCACTTAATAATTCTAATAATAAAAAAACATTTAATAATTTGGTTATTCAACTCTTTCCCTTTTTTGCTCACCGTCCTCGTCCATCGCCCAACTACCACCATACACTTACTTGCCTTTCTTCTGTAAGTCAACAATCCAGTAGTTGTAAATTTGTAAATTGTAATTCCACACGCACACACATAAAATAAGGTCATTTAAGCACCATTTGATAATAAGCATCATGAGGTCCAATAAAATTTTGACAAATCAACATCAATTAAAACTTTTGCATGTTACAAATAACTTATTCACATAGTTTGAATATGATCAATCTAATGAATATTGTGTATATTAAAGCTTACGAGTGTAATGAAGCTTATATATATACATACATACATACATACATACATATATATATATATATATATATATATATATATATATATATATATATATATATATATATATATATATATATATATATATATATATATATTAGAATGAAAATTAATGTAATGAATCTTGTGTATATTAAAGCCTATTAATGCATTAAATCCACTGAAAAATTATTTATATTTGTTCAAAGCTTGTATATTTAAAAAATTGTATGTATAATTAAAGTCTTTATTTGATTAAACCCACTCCATACTATTTCTCTAATTATATTTTATTTTTCAGAAAAATGATTGACGGTCATCTAAATGTTTTACCTAAAGATATATCTAATAAAAAGACGATGCCATGTGTCAAAATCAATTGATAATATGATGAGAGAAAATGAATGTAATCCACGCATCATGTATTACATGGATTAGTCATATGAATTAGGTCTATATATATCATTACTTTTTTTTTTAATTAATCAATGACCGACTTAATCTAAAATAGTTGGTGCACAAACTTAATAGGAAACAATTACTCATGCTATACCCAACTTCAATCTCACAAATCGTACCAAACTTGCTTTCTTCGGTTCAGGCACATCCATAAAACATGAGCCTAGGATTTTCATACTATTACAATTTTTACAAAATTCACCTTTTATTTAGCACATACTAATGACTTGTTTATCCTCCGTGTAAGATTTTACGATGCTACGATGCAATCATGTTTTCATGATAACCAAAATCACATGCATTAGAGGCATTATACACGTCACAAATAAATAAGCGACAACATGAATGATAAATATATTGTTCATCTAGACTTTTTCATAAATTTTCTTTTATTCTTTTAAATCCTGAGAATTTTTAACATGTGAACAATGCTACCCATTTTTTAAATAATAGTCTATGCTAATGATATGTTGATGATTTGTGTTAAGTTGAACCACATAACACAACCAAACCAGTTTAATTAGTTTGACCATCTAGTCTCAACAATACCTCATATTATTAAAAAAAAATGCTATCCAAAAGGATCAAAATGTCATAAACTTAAACTAAAGGGGGTAAAACTATCAATACAGTTATTTTATATGACGGATCTGTAAAATTTGTGAACGTTGTTGACATGTACACCTTGTTGGCACTCTGCACACGTGTCGTAGACATCTTTGTCGCGTGGAGTGGCGCGTGTACATCCATCAGTTCCTTAAGCCCAAAAAATCTCTATGCTTCCCGTTCCCGTTCTCAAAATCCCAATTCAATACTCCCTAAAATTGCCCTAATTTCTAGGTTTCTTCTCACCCAATCTTCACAAACCCCATCGAAATCTTCATTCCTTGTTCTGAAACCCGGAAATATTTTAGTTTTCGAAGGTTTCATGGAAAATTATGTTTGAATCACCATTTTGTGGATTTAATGGATCGAGAGGAGAGTAATTTGTCTATAGCAGATTACAATCCATTCAATTACAGGGTAATCAATGGTTCGGGTAATATTCATCATCAAATGACGTCGGGTTGGTTCGAAATTCGGTTGTTCTATGTCCGAATCACGCCGTGCGCCGTGAACACGGTGCCTGAGCATTTAACTTTACGAAACCTGCGCCGTGAAATCGGTGTCTCACTTGAGATTAATGGATTTAGGATTCCGTCAACTAACACTGCTATAGTGACGTTAAGAAGGGACCGTGTCGACAAAGAGTCATCAGAAGTGACATATGTTAGTACGGATAATGTTAGGGTCACTGGGGCGATTGAATTTGAGGTAATTGAAAATGAAAGGGATGACGCGGAGATGATCTTGTGTGGGTCATTGGAGAGGATTGAACCAACTTGGAGCAATGGGAGTTTAGATAACGGCAATAATCAAAATCATAATACTAATGGATCAAAAACGGGTTGGAGTATGGATTTCTATGCTGCAAATTTGTCCAAGTTTGGGACTTCTTCACCATCAATCGAAGTTTACATTGCAGGGTGTTGCTCCTCCGTGCCTGTGATATTGACGAAAACTATTCAAGTTAGTCCTAGGAGACGAGGTTCAAGGCAAGGGATGCTTGATGCGATCCCAGAGGATGAAGAAGTCGATAAGGAAACAAGGAAAGACAATGGGGTTATCCGACAACGAAAATTGCCGGTAAATAGCTGTATCTTCTCAATCACTATGCCCATTCTAAGGAATTCGTTTATCTTGCATATGTTTTGTTTCTTTACATGTTGTCTTTATACTTGTTTGGATGTGCTTTTAAAATGTTTATTCAACTCTAGGTGCCATAATGTGATGATTATGGTCAAAATAACCTTAATGATTATTTATTGATATAAAAAAATTATTAACCAATTATTCTTAGCTTTAAGCTGCTTATTGAATTCTGATAACCACTTTGAAATACATATCATGCTATTTTATTATGCAGCATGTGGTAGTTTTTGTCTTTTAAAATTTAAATATTGTTGAGTTGTGACCAATTATTATGATATCAAATAATGTTTTATTTGAACACATGACTAGAGAATATGTATACGGATACTAAAGGCCTCGTTAGTATTGATCTTAATCCATCTAAGTGGTGGGAATCAGGACGTAGATATGACTACCTTAAAATCATACTCTAGCATAGACTTTTATGAGTCTTGATTATTCAACAGTTTCAAAGTGTGTCTTATTCAAATGCTATTCAAATGGTGTGGTTCTGGTATACTTCATGATACATTTCGAAGAAAATTATTCTTCCCTGATCTCAAGATAAAATCAAATGTTGATATAATGTAATTAAGAGCAATTTACTATTGGTTGGACTACTACAATTATCATCAAAAACAACAAAAAAAGAGTCTTCTGGACCATAATCAATGTTGTCATTACTTTATATTGATTAATATACGGTGAATCTATAGGAAACATGATTTAGGCGATTATGAGATAGGTTATTTGAGGCAGGGTGCTAGTAGTTATTCGTCGATTGTCAGATTATAAAGGTGGGCAGGTGCGTTTAGAACACATTTTGAAAAAAACAAACAAACACTCATTTTACTTCCAAAATTATGAGCCTCTTCTACCTGACAAGAGTAGACCATCAATGAATGAAGAAGTGGTTAGAGGTTCCTACTTCAAGCTCCATGACTAAATCTCCTTAACATAAGACAAAATTCGTATGATTTTGGAACGAGTGTACACCTTTATGAAGATTGTGCATATATTTAAATTTTTAAATGGAAAACAGTAGATATTGTTTCTTTAAAATAATCCATCTTTGACCATATTTTTTTTATCCGGGTGCTTTTGTTGCGGTAATGCCACAGGGATAGGAAAAAATTATTGATTTTGGGAATACTCTCAAAAGCCTTAAGCTATAGGCATCCCGTGTATCACACTGAGGAATTACACAACAAATGCAACAACCAAATACTTGATCGAGTAAATATGAAACCAAGTGGAATAACACTTGTTGAATAAAACTTATGGGAATGGCGATACATATTATCCTTGGGCATGTTAATGTGGGAAGATTCACCATTTATTCATATTGCAATTTCTTCAGTTTTTCGAATGTGAAGATGTTATCTTTTGATTTGGCATGGGCAAGATTTAAGAATGATTATGTATGATGGAGTATGTACAATGTATGTTTCCTGAGTTAGTTCCCAGTAAGAATTAACAAGTAAAAACCTATACATGGTGCTAATATTTGTACACAAAAGTTGATTTGTTAGGTGAGTCGTCTGTTACTTTCTTTTTTCAGCATATAGGGGAAGAGGCTGATGAGTATGAATCAGAAGGAAAAGTTGGACCAAGCTACTATTCAGATGAGATGTATTATGATGAGGATGGACAACTTACATGGTTCAATGCTGGTGTGAGAGTTGGTGTCGGGATCGGCCTTGGGATGTGTCTTGGTATCGGCATTGGTGTTGGACTGCTCATGCGATCGTATCAAGCAACAACCCAAAATTTCAGGAGGCGGTTCTTTTGATCTTTTCTCACTTTCTACATCTTCGAAAATGGCTAAGTGACATATACACACTGGATTTAAATTAAATATCCAGTTCTTATAGGGCAAGCCCCCACCATCATACTAGGAGCATCAAAGTGATAGCGATGAAACGTTCATGGGTTTACTCGAGAAGTTTTTTTTGTAGATAGGTTTCGTTTTGGTTTTGGTTTTGGTTTCGTGGCTTAGAGTCATACTGAGGGTTGGTTTTTCGATGTCTAATTCCTGTAATCTTACTCTGGCAACACAACATATGTTTCTGTAATTCTTCCAATGCCTTTTCTTTTATTGTAATAAGTTCTTTTATTGAATCTCAACTAATAATGCAATTTTTTTGGTGTCATCTGATTGAATTTAATAAATTTAGTCCAAACAGCAAACAGTGATGTTGTTCGATTATCTAAAGCTTATACAGATGTTTTTAATATTAGTGCAAGCAAAGCTATGGGCCTTCCGCTTGCTACATAAGATTCAATTGTCCTGCGATTCCTGGACCTTTGTCGTTGGACCATCTCTACCACCCATAGCATGTATGTCGTTCGGATCAAGTGTATACTTATATGACGAGAGAAGTTCAATGGAAAACCAAGATGCATCGGAAAACCTCCATGCACCACCACAAATGCATCACGATTCCCGCGTGATGCATCAAATTCCCGCATGATGCATCGACTTTCTGCGTGATGCATCACCTGATCCAATGGCTATAAAGCGCATCAATATGATACATGGACCTTTTTCTTACTCATATGATACATGTAATTTAGTTTTCCATTTGAATATGATATAATTCTACACGGCGTTTGGTTTTTCATACAAAAAGAGCTCGATTTTTAACCAAACTCTGTGTATAAATATACTATATTGGAAAAGAAACTAAAGTAGATGTATCATATAGGTAAGAAAAAAAATTCATGTACCATACCGATACATTAATAAAATGTGTTAAAATTGTGCGATCTTAACCCAACTAAAAAACTTAGAAATGAGTCAACTTTGTTAAATAAAAAAAGCAAATATATGTGTTAATTATCAAATTTGTGCATAACAATAATTTTCATATAGCCTTGAAGTTCAAAACTCTAAGTTTTAAATATTTAATCATGTAATTAAATTATCAAAACTTTTAAGAGTTCTATCGAACTATCATATAATGGATTTTTAAATATTTCATCAGTTTGACATAAAATTAATTTTTAATGTAAATTATATTATATATAAAAAATAGGGTTAATATTGAAAAAACCCTATAAACTTTTCTCATTTTCATGATTAAGTCCCTAAACTTTTTTCCGATTACTTAAGTCCCTAAACTATTTTTGTATTATTCAAAAGTATATATTTTTGACCGGCTACCGGATGAATAGGTAAAACATAACCAATAAATAAAAAGTTTAGGGCCTTAATCGCTAAAACATGTAAACATAGTGAGAATTTTTGAATAAGACAAAAATAGTTAAGGGTCTTACACAATCAGAAAAAAAGTTTAGGGACTTAATCACAAAACTACAGAAAGTTTATGGGGTTTTTTTCGATAATATTGTTTTTTCAGGATGATAAATTATCGACCCCGATCCTCCGATCCAATCCTGGTCTTACAATCCGATCTTGTGAATACAAAACCATCACATGTTGACATGTATGATTTGGAATTTTGGATCTTGACAAGAAACGTCATTAACTCGTTATGTGACTTATGTCAACATTTTGGCAAATCATAAAACTTAGAGGGCCTGACTAAAACAGATCAAATCTATAAGGACCTCAGGTGAAAAAGCAAGATAGGTCTTCAAAGTTCAAACTAGGAATCAGTATTCGCACCGTCACAGAAGTGTACCGGGAAAGGAGAGGAAATGGCGATGACAGTGAAGAGAGATCGAGAAACCAGATCTTCAACCCATCCTACCCCCTCGCTACCTTTAGTCGTCACTCTCAACTGCATCGAAGACACAAGCATCGAACAGGAGTACCTAGCCGGTGTTGCATTAATCGAACACGTACCGCTGAGCCGACTGGCCGAGTCACCGATCGAGTCTGCCGCTGCCGTTATCCTTCACTCTCTGGCTTTCCTCCCCCGTGCCGCCCAGCGCCGGCTCAGACCATGGCAGCTCGTTCTTTGCCTCGGCTCCTCCGATCGTTCAGTCGATTCTGCCCTTGCCGCCGACCTAGGGCTTCGTCGGTTTGTCCATGTGGACGTGTCACGAGCTGAGGAGATTGCTGATACCGTGATGGCGTTGTTTCTTGGATTACTACGGCGGACGCATCTGCTCTCGCGTCATACCCTCTCGGCTTCTGGATGGCTCGGCGCCGTGCAACCGCTATGCAGTGGAATGCGAAGATGCCGAGGGCTTGTGCTAGGGATCATTGGCAGGTCAACTTCTGCCAAGGCTTTGGCTACTCGGAGTTTGGCGTTTAAGATCAGTGTTCTTTATTATGATGTTCACGAGGTATAAAATTTCTATAATAATGGTACTATCCAATTCATTACTGCTTTCAAAATCAAAATATACTGTGAGTGCATCCGTATATTCGAATTTATTTGCTAAATTTTCGTGTCATTCATCAAATGCAATTTATGGAAGCCGTAGATGCTATTTTAGGACCGAGTAACTTTGGAATTTTGAATTTTTGAACCACCTGATGTTAGCTTTACTTTGAAATGTGCCAAGTGTTTTTACTTCCTTGAGCCAGATGCTGAGAGGCTTCCAAGTGGTTTGTTGTCGATTAGTCAAGGGGCTATGCTATTATATATACATAAGGAGGGTGTCAAAATTCAAGTACTATACTGAGTTACTGACAACTTCGGCAGAAAGATGTGGCACTGGTGCACTGCTTGTTGCTATCACATTAGTGATCTAGTATCCTATCAGCATGTTCATTTTGTACTTGTAGGTTAGATGTCTGTCTCTATGGATTTCTCTTGAATCATATAGATCAATTGAACATCGTAGATCATTTGATCACAGTTGTATTTACCTTTGGTTGACCTATAAGACTTAAGATAAGGGATTCATATGATTATACCTTAACAGTCTGATGGATTATGAACATTGTATTTCAATCCAAAGATAATAATTCATGTATTACTTCATTCATCCAGGGAAGAAATGTGTTGAATTTTATGATTGAAGCAGACTAATTCTCACCTCAAAGTTTGTATTGTAATGACACATGTAAGTTTGAGTCCTAAACTTGAAGACCATGTGCTATTGTTGCTAAATGGTACTCTTGTTTTAACGAAGAAATATTTTTGCAAGTAGATTCTTGACGTTGCCTGGCAACACCGAATTTGAAAATACTGGGTTCAGATGTTGAATGGTCAAAGAAGATCACCATTTTATATAGGTTTACTCCTATTGGAATTAGAGTTGCATTCATTTGTTGCTGCCCGTGTGAATGATTTACTAAGCAAAGGATCCCTTCTCTTCTATTTAGATTACAGTTGTTTAAATGTATTGTTTTATTTTATAAAAACTTTCTTTTTTCTTATTAAGTTACATATCTTCCAGGAAAAAGGAAAAATGTTTCGTAGGCCGTCAATTACGTTTCCTCCTGCTGCCAGGAGGATGGATACTCTTAATGATTTACTTGCTACCAGTGACCTCATCTCACTCCATTGTGATCTAACAAATGATACAATTCAAATTCTTAATGCTGATTGCATGCAACATATTAAACCTGGTACTTGTTTTTGTCCCTTATGCTATTAAATTTAATACCTTTGGAAAATCGTTACATGTGTATCAATTGCTTGCACTAACTAGGCTGGAATTTCTCACTGATACAGGGGCGTTTCTGGTAAATACTGGTAGTAGCCAGCTATTAGATGATTATGCAGTGAAGCAGCTTCTAATTGATGGCACACTTGCGGGTTGTGCCCTGGATGGTGCCGAAGGGCCTCAATGGATGGAAGCATGGGTATGATGGATAACCCTAGGGTATGAGAAATCATTGAACATGCAAACTGACTTTGTTTTAACTTTTAACCGGGCTTAACCAATATGCTCATGAATGATTTAACTGTTCAACCTTTACATGCCAGTATGCAACTATGTACACTTTTGTGATACTTCATGTGCTTGTGTCTTTTAAGTTGTATTCTATACCATTGATGTTTTAGCTGTTTGCGATATTGCCATTGAGTTATGTTTTAGTATGCCTCCATTGAGGATTTGAGGGAGTAATAATGTGCTAATGTAATGTCAACAATTGTTAGCATGCATGTAAGAGTCTTACTACAGATGCATAAACATTTGGTGTGAAAGATGCTAATTTTACTTGGTGCTGATTTTCCTCTCATGAATCGGTCCAGGTTCGTGAGATGCCCAATGTGTTGATACTCCCATGTAGTGCAGATTATAGTGAAGAAGCATGGATGGAGATTCGAGAAAAGGCTGGCTCCATCTTGCAGACATACTTCTTGGAGGATGTTATCCCGACGGATACTTTATCTGAAAATGATGAAGCAGAAAGTGAGACGTTCAATGAGGATCACCAAAGTGATATGCAAGTCAAGGATCGTGCATTGCAAGGTGGCATTAGCGAACAGGTGAAGGATGACATCCATATATCACGCGAGACCTCCATGAAAATAGATATTAAGCAACCAATGGTGCCTCCTTCACAGAATGTCTCCACTTCATCGAACATTACTCGCAGCAGATCAGGTAAAAAAGCTAAAAAGAAGCATAATCGCCAAAGATCTGCCCATCGGATTTCTGAAACTTCTACACTAGAAAAAGAGAGTAGCTCATATAGGGAAGATGACACTGCAATGAGCGGTACAGATCACGTTCTTAATTCCAGCTCAAACTTTGCTTCCCCTGAAGATGCTAGAAGTGGTAGGACAACCATTGGCGTCAGTAAAAAGTCGCTGGATCTGTTAAAAGATGGCTGTGTTATTTCTTTGCATACACGAGATAGTCCTGCACTTCATGTCTCTAGGCAAAGAGCTAAAGGTGGTGGGTGGTTCCTAGACATGGTGTCTAATGTAACAAAAAGAGATCCTGCAGCACAGTTTCTTGTTGTTTTCAGAAGCAAGGTTAGTTTCCAACTACGTGGTCCTATTTGGATATTTGGTTGTTCCAACTCTAGGTGATTGCAATTTTTTGCAGGATACGATTGGCTTAAGATCTTTCACTGCTGGTGGCAAGTTATTGCAGGTGTGTTTTCTATATGCTACTAGTCCACATTTCTCTACACCATACTGCCGGAGATGACTCTGGAATTTATTCATGTAACAGTTCTAATCTAATTTTCATATTGTGGGTCCCTTGTGCTTGCATTTTTTGTTTGTTTGATTATGATCATGACATGAGTGCATGATTGTGGTGTCTGGTCCGTAATATTTTCAGTGCTGATGAAAGGGCTAGAATTGGAAACATGGAAGTTGTGATCTGTAAATTGTCTTGAGGATTAAAATTGTATTTTGATTATGTGTAGATAAATAGAAGAATGGAGTTTGTGTTTGCGAGTCACAGTTTTGATACGTGGGAAAATTGGACATATGAAGGCTCTTTGGAGGAATGTAGATTGGTCAACTGTAGAAATCCCTCTGTAAGTATTTACCTTGTTGCCCTTCTCTTGTGTCGGTGTGTGTGCCTTGATCCCTGTGAGAATTACAGTGCTATAAAGAGTTTCCTAGTTAGAATTACATACATGTTCATTGTAAATATTACAAACAAACTGGTGGCACAAGATTTTTGGTTCTCACTTTACCCAAGGGTAATGTAGATATTTAATAAATAATCAAATCCTTCTTTTTAAATTATGTAATTATGTGATGTTATAATTTATAATAAGCTTGACCAAAATAGGTTTCATATGTGGTATTGACCCTCACCCAAACTGCAGGCTGTTATAGATGTTCGTGTGGAAATTCTGGCTACTGTAGGAGATGATGGAATTACTCGCTGGCTTGATTGATTGAACCCTATCAAGCCAAGTAAACCCCCTCCTTTTTTTTTCATGCCGGCCCGTACATGTTTGCATCATTTTGAGGTTTGTATTTATGAAGAGTTTTGGCTTGTAAAGCTTTTTGATTCAGATACCCTTTTTATAGGTTTTGTTGTTCCAGGTTCATGCGATAAATTATCGGAGTAACACACTTGCTGAATGCATGTTTATCCGACTCTCACATGCACAGAAGATGTGTGACTCAGAGAGAGAGAGAGAGAGACCTACCGTTTAAAAAAAAACTCAACTTGTGTGTTTAAGCATGTTGCTCGATATTTTTATTTATTTTTTTTGAACGGCTGGTGCGGTGGTTATCGCCTAGGCCCAAGTGCCGACAGATCCGGGTTCGATCCCCACCACAGTCTCCTAGTTAGATTAAAATCTCCATAGTTAGATTAGTTCACCTGAAGGGAAAAACCCCAAAATCCACCTCAAGTGAGGATCGAACCCGGGTAACAACCCTCCCCAAGCCCCTTATGGAAACTTGGT
This sequence comes from Centrapalus pauciflorus, assembly GCA_020465985.1. NCBI lineage: Eukaryota > Viridiplantae > Streptophyta > Magnoliopsida > Asterales > Asteraceae > Centrapalus > Centrapalus pauciflorus. The sequence goes on from JAANYP010004337.1 coordinate 1,015,924, forward strand.
GGCCACCAGGACAAGCCTTGATGGTTGCTCGATATTCTTATGTCGTGGGGTTGGTCGCCTTGTATACCTTTATTTGCAGGGGGGGCACATCTCAGCCAAATTTGAATTTGTTGATGTTTAATTGGGTTGGACACAGGGTAGTTCATATTTGAGATAGACTTGTAGATAGATTCTGGTATGACATCGATTCATATGGGTATGGGCTACGACTGGTTTTGGTTTTGTCCCAGCTTCATTTTTATGAAATCCTCTCTAGAGATTTCAATCAATATATTCTCATATAATTTAAGAAATTATAAAATTGCACTCCCACCATTACAAGTATGCATTTAGTTTTAAGGGCGACATGTCCAAGAAAAAAAAACCCCCTGAAATCGTTGTTTATGGCGTTTTTAAAATTTTATGTGACCTCAACTAAAATTAATGGTGGCTTGCCAAACTATATATATATTTTTTTTTGACAATCAACTAAAATTTCTTACGTTAAATTTAGTCAATTAAGTAAACGCTAGGCGATGTTTGGTATGCAAGTTTTTTTAAAGATGATTTACATTAACATAAAAATGAAAAAATATTAACATTAAATTCATTTTCATGTTTTTTATTTTCTTAATGTTGAGTAATGGAAAGGAATATTAAATTCAATTATCTATTAACATCATCTTAATGACATAATAAAAAATTTGTAAACCTCACTTGACTCCATTTTTCGATTCAGTTCTGCCAAATGACTTCTAAGTTCTAATATTTGTTAAGTTTTCTGTTTTTCAATTTGCAGAATGATTTATTTGATTATAATTGTTATATATGTCATATTTAAAAATTGTTATTTCACTCTAAATAAATTTTTTATTTCTTCTTGAGTTCTTGTAACTGTGGTACTATCTGTCAGTTCAGATTTAAAAAATTGTATAAATACTTGCTTGACTTGCTTATTTTTACTATCAATACTTGTGATTATGTTTGTATCCTTGCTAATAAATTAAATAGTATTTACTTATCTTCTAACAAAATTATTAAGAAATTATGTATAATAAAATATCATTAGAAAATAGAGTTGGTATTGAAAAATAACCATCCTTCTTCGTTTCAGCTAGGGGTGTAAACGAGCCGAGCTGAGCCCGAGCCCGTTTATGCTCGAGCTCGGATCGTTTAAAAGTACCAGGCCCGAGCTCGAGCTCGACTCGTTTCGTTCGAGCTTTGTATGTAAAGCTCGAGCTCGACTCGTAAATAATTTTCCAAGCTCAGCTCGTTTATTATATATTTTAATTTTTTTAATTTGATTTTTAAATAATATTTTTAAATAATATATATAACTTGTTCTTTTTAATATATTTATATTTATTTAATCTATATATTATATATTTATTAATTTAAAATTTTATTTATATATAGGCTCGTTTAAGCTCGCGAGCTCGATATGTGAAGCTCGAATTTAGACTTGAGCTCGGATCGAGCTCGTTTAATTCGAGCTTTTAACGAGTCGAGCTCGAGTAGCTCACGAGTAGCTTGACTCATTTAGACCCCTAGTTTCAGCAATGCCCTGAAACGTGTCGCGTTCATATAAATATCACATATGCTTCATCACCTCGAGAAAACATCTCGAATGACTGCTTTGAGAAGAACATGTCGTATTCCCTCTATGACAAAATATTGCATTTTCTTCTGAACATTAGCCATGACTTGTACACTTATACAAGCCTCATACGAATACAAAGCATACTAATAAGATATATATAACCAAGTTAAAGACCCATTAGTACAACGTTTAAAGCTTGATATGATGTTAATAGCATAGCAAAATATATCCCTGAAATTACTAGGAAAGTGTCAAAAAGAATAACCAATAAGGACATCACTAAAGCATAAGTTCAACATTAAAGTTACCGTCAATAATAGAGTTAACTTGTTGTATGTAGTTTATGTGATTGAGACGTTATTGGCATTCTATCACTTCCTTGATGTTCTTGACTTAATGCAACATTGACTTGATACATGTTTGTTATTGTTATCATTCAGATGATTGCTTGAGTCTTCTTTGATTATGCCTATTTATTCGCATTAAATATATCTGCTTGCTCAAATGGAACATTCAAATGACAGGTTAGCATTCGCAAATGACTTATGTGTTACATTTGTCTGATGACATTAGCACTAGCAGCATACTATGATATTAACCACCACATATCATTACACAGGAAGCTAGACCGTATGTGATTGATCCCTGTTAGCAGCATGCAAAGTGGTTTAACATTTTGTTCCATGTCTTACGTCTCAATGGCGATGAGTATTGTTGACTATTTTTAAGCATTGCACACGACATTTAAAATATCGTCTTATAGTGCATGTGTAATAGTTAAGTGTAGCATGCCATAAGCTTTAGCAAGGATACCAAATTCATATATACAATGTAACATTATTAAGATGATAACTCACTAACCATTACTTATAGTTGTTTATTTATATTTTTTTAGGCAAAGACAAAAGTACAACGGGACTTTTATTTTAAAACGGGAAGTATTAGCCCATTATTCCAAGCTTGTGATAATTCTAACAAAGTAAATGTACTTTTGGCCTTTTGGGCATGAGTAATAAGCTAAATGTCATTTATAGCAATTTTAGTACGTGACCTGCTAGTAGTACCTATGTATGACCTATCTTATGTTTTATTTGAATGTTGATGCTATTATTGTCATCCTGGATGAGCTTAATCGTGATTATTAATGATGTTGTTTCAGTTTAGGAATTTAATCATTTGAAAAAAAAAAAATCTAGGAACTTTATTGATAAACTGATAAGGGTACATTGATTACTTGATTTAAATCAAATCGTCAATCTTAGGGGACATTTGGTATGGTGAAATTGTTTAAGTTTTATAAGTTTTTTTTAACTAATAATGGTTCCACATAAATGAATATGGCAAATAAAATAAAAGAAAAACTATAAGGAGGCGTTTGATTAGTGAATTTCTTGGGATTCATGGGATTTTTTTTAACATCATGTGTTCGGTTTGCAGATTTCAGTAAGGATTTAAAATCTCTTTCTTCATTTCTTAAACCCCTTTCTTCTTTATTATTTAAAAACTCAACCTCTCCATTGGTATTTTATATCTCAGTTACATTACATTCTTCAGATTAACAATTTTTTCTAAAAAATAATACAGATTATTTGACAAATGCAAATGCTATATAATGCAAATCCTTTAACAAAAATACAAATCCAAGGGAAAAAATGTGCAAACCAAACACCTCCTAAAACTCTATTTCCTTTTTATGTTTTTTGTTCCCTCTTTATCAAAAAATGAAGAGAATTAAAATGTATATCAAACTTAAATCTCTATTTGTTGATCGAGACTTTGGTCGTAAAAAAACATTTACTATTCTAGAGGCCCATTTACAGAATATACATATAGGTTGCATTTGGCAAGTGACTTTTAGAATTTTCGAAGTTTTTATTTTTGCAAGCTGAAGCTCAAAAACTCCGTTTGGTTGATAGAAACTTAAACTTTTGATTTAGATTTGAAAGCTCTTTCACGAGAAACCACTTGAAATAGCTTTCAAAATAAGCTTGAGTTTTTTGGTCAAACAAAATAACATTTTTACTCCTCAAATAATTATAAACTACAACATTTAATTATATCAATGTCTTTTTATATTATTTAATAGTAAAAGATGCAGTTACCAAACACATTAATAAAAGGATAACCTTCAGCTCTTTTAAAAAGTTATAACTTTTAAAAACCCTAACTACTAATGGCTAGTTATATATTTTGGGTGTTTTAGACGGGAGTGATAGCATTGCGTCCCGTTGCTATTTTTTGTTAAAAAAAAGTAATGGCTAGTAATTTTGTCGTAAACAATTAAGTTACTTGATATTGTACATGGTATATGGCGGTGGAGGAGGAACTATAAACTATTTTTATTTAACTTCCTTCCTACGTGTCCGGCCACTCATTCCCCATTGATATCCACATACCCTCTCTCTCTCTCTCTTTCTCTCTCATACAACACATAAAATGCCATATATAAAATTATAAACCCCACTGTCTAGGTAATTTACGTTTGAAATCTAGGGAACTTTCTCAAATCAACTCGAAATCCATCGATTCAATCTCTTACCCAAACCCTAATTTGCCCATCCCCTTTCGGTATCCTCGCACAAGATTTGTATCGTTTCGGTGTTGTTGATACTTCTATGGGTATTGAATCTCTGCTGCCGCCTTCGGTCAGTACTGATAGTTCTGTTCCCGGCGTTAAATATACGAATTCGTTGTTGGATGATGCGAGTAAGAAGATTCGGAAGCCGTATACTATTACCAAGTCTAGACAGAACTGGACTGACGTTGAACACGATAAGTTTCTCGAAGCGCTTCAACTGTATGTTAGCTCTCCATCGATTTCAATTCTTGTTCAATTTTTTGTTTTAGGAAAAGATAAACTGAATGAAGATTTCTGATGCTGTATTGTGTGGTGTCTCTTGATTAAAGCTTATCTGCTGTTTGTTTGTTAAGGACGTAAATGAGGTATAAACTGCTTGGCATGTTTCTTTTTTTGCTGCTTAATTCTGCTCCTTCCAGAGTTTCTTTCAACCTTCAACAGCAATGCTAGAAGGAACAAGTTTTCTGAATTGAATATCACACACACCCAGAGTCAATTGCAAAACTGAAAAACATCAGTATCCGTTGCAAACATGAAATAAAGAACATCAGTATCCGTGAGCTGGTTAAGTTTTTTTTACATTCATGCGTGTTGCTTCAGTTATATTCTGTGATTCTTAAATTTTGTTGAAGTACCATGAAGGAAAGGACCACTGTCTTTTTAAATATAAAAAAACAGAATAATGATCATCCCTTACACGTTTAAATGTTGTCAAATGTCATAATTGACTTGGAATCCATTCTTGGAAATTGCATCTACGGAGGTGTGGGGTCAAGCAGTTCAATTTAGGCTCGATATCCAACCCGTTTGTGCTACAAAACGTGCTTAGTTACATTTCTGAGTAGAGCTATGTGAACTCTTGAGTATTGTCAATCATCTCATGATAGTCTTAATTTTGACTCTGCATAGAGTATTCAGCTGTTTTTCAATCCTCTCGTTGTAGAGATTTGATAGCTAAGTCGTCCTTCCCATGAAATTGCAACTTTGGAAGGACACATGGTCTTATTCTATTCATTATGACGATGTGATTTTTCTAATTTTCTTTTACCCAAATCACTATTAGGTTTTGTAAAAGTGACATGCTGGGAATGGGAAGAAATCAGTTATTAGGTTATCACGGTTGAGTTTTGGATAGCTCAATGATCCTCTTTGTTAGGGATAGACGTTATCTTCAATAGAATGTACTTTAATTGGTTGTTAAGAATCCCATGACACCTATGAATGAAAGCAATTTGCTGAATCACATGTATATTGTGTTATTTTCTTTGGTTATTGTAGTTTGTGTCATGATTGATGACCCACTATGATTATAGGTAAGATATTACCCCCCAAAAAAACCTCATCAGCTCCTCCCTAAAGGCTAAAGGACCTAAACAAGGATTGTTCAAATACGTAGATGGGTGCAGTATATTTCTCAAAAGCGTGTAATTTTTATTTATGTGAGATAGATTCGAAGCATGTTATATGACATGCATACTTTCTAGAGAAGCGACAAAAGGGACTAGTGTTGGTGGAACCCCTTTTTTATAGGAGACCAACTAACTGAGCTGTTGCTTCCAGTAAACTAATCAAGAGGCTAGATCACTCATCTAAATGTAGATTGAAATCGAGTTGGGGTACGATGAATATGTTTGAATTTTCATATAACGAGTGATGAAATTTGACCATGCTTCTTTTTGTTTGACAATTTCCAGCTTTGATCGTGATTGGAAAAAAATCGAAGCTTTTGTTGGGTCCAAGACTGCCATTCAGGTAATCTGACCACATTATTTGTGTTTACAGTATCTATGGAGTAGGTTTTTCTTGAATTTGTACAAGGAAGAAGTGGCATTGTGTGATTGAGTTTTGCAAATAAAGAAATATTCAAGTATCTCTCCTGTACTGAAGTGTTATAGACTTCTTTTGGATTTGCATTGAAGCATGATGCTTGGGAATAACATGAGACAATTTCCTTGTACTTCTGATAAGAATGATGGGGATTTATATGTTAAATCAAGTTTGATGGAGTAGTTGAACTTGTACCCCCGTTCAACAAGCTTCTATAGGCGAGGGAAATAAGACGTGTGTTTGACCTTCATTTATTTACCTTGGTTTTAAAAAGCTTTCCCCCTTGCCTGAGTCGGGTGGTGCTAGCCTCGGTGCATCATGAAGGTTGAGGCACAACAATGTTCACAAGGTGCACCGAGGGCTGAGGCGTTATTGCGCATCTGGTAGGACTTTATTTGACTGAAGAAACTAAGTAGGGCTATTTCTTGTTTATCTTATTTTTGTCATTAAATTTGATTTTCTACATAGTATCATACATTTAACTTGGGTTTCAATGTTTCATGACGTGTCATATGCGAATAGGGTTTCATGATGTACTTTGTTTCCAGACTAATACTTATGGTATGAAATTGAAATATATATATATATATATATATATATATATATATATATATATATATATATATATATGTGTGTGTGTGTGTGTGTGTGTGTGTGTGTGTTTATGAGATTACCAGGTTCAAAATGAGGTGTAGAAGTAATTTATATGCATTCTCTTAAAATACTGGCTTCGTGTTCGTGAAGCATGCACCTTGGCATCTGGGACCCTTAGGGTGCGTTCATTTGACGAAAACCGGAGTGTTTTCGGGTTTCGTTTTTGACGAAACAAGGGATTTATGAAAACATGTTCACTTGCATATTTTCTAAAATAAATTTTCATTTTCAAAAGTTATAGCTAAATGTTAAAAACAATTTGAACATGTTTTCAACCCTTTTCTAACTCAAAATGAAAACACGGAGTTAACTCAAAACGAAAACACGGAGTTTTCAAGTTACAATACGAATGTGTTTTCAGGATTCTTAATTGTCTTTTGAGAAACTAAATCTAAAACATTTTCTTGAAAACTGAAATTGAAAACAAATGAAAAATTTTCGTCAAGTGAACGCAGCCTTAGTGCCTCGAAGTGCCTCACATATTTTAAAACCAAGCTTTTTTCAATAATGATGAAGATAGACTTTAAACTTAATCAATCTGTGGGCTAGAAATATAGATATTGTGTAGCATGGACATATTCAACTGGCTCAGCATTAGGACCAATAAATACACTTGTAAGTCCTATCTATGTGAATGTGTTATTAAAGGGTTGTCTTTAACCTCTTGTAGATACGCAGCCATGCTCAGAAGTACTTTCTGAAGGTCCAGAAGAGTGGGACAAATGAGCATGTCCCACCCCCTCGGCCAAAGAGGAAAGCAACTCACCCATACCCTCACAAGGCCCCTAAAAATGGTTGGATTATAATTTTAAGATTCAAACCTCTTTTTAATAGCTGTTAAACAAACTCTGCTGACATTCTATGTACCTTTTGGCCCTCAGATGTATCGACGTTAGGAGGAATTCCACACTCGACTGCTGACTTCATTAAACATGAAGACGTGATTATGAGAGATTCTTATATATGGCCTACAAACCCATGCACCACTGCACCTTTGTCTTCATGGACATACAATACGATAGCACCACCTGATATGCCAACACAAGGTCTGAACCCTATTTTTTTCTGCTGGCAAAAGAGAATAATGGCTTCAGTTTTTCAGCATTTTACCCCCAAGTTTTAACATTGCAGATGATGTCAGATCGTCTGGGGCTGCCATTTCAAATAATTGTTGCAGCAGCAGCATTGATAGTGGTCCTGGAATTCGGCCTGCTGGCAAAACAAACTACCAACAAGAAGGGAAGCAGAGGATGACCGGGAGAGGTTAGTTTCCAACTGATGTAATAAATATAATGAGAGAGTTGCAGTGGCTCTTTGTTTTTTTTTTCTTTCAACAATACATTGAGTGTTAGATATGCAAGTCAATGTGTTTCCAAGTACCAACTACTACCGTCTTTGCATGCTCATCGGTGTAATCAAAAAGGCGCAAGAGGCGAGGTGTGTATGTGAGGGTTGCCTAGATGGTGCCTAGGTGACGTGGTCTTAGCCAGGCGCATTTTACTGATTAGGTGCTGAGGGAGGGAAGATATACTTACTGTAGGGAGTGGAGGATGAATTAGAAACTGCAGATAGGAGTGCAGGGAAGATAAGGAACCAAATTTGAGGGAGAGAAGTATTAGGAACTGCAGATCTGCAAGAGGGCAGGGGAGAAGGACGGGATATTTGGGTTTTTTTTATTGATGTTTATTATATATCGATCTCCTTTTTTTTTAATTATTATGTTAATATTTTGAACACCTATTAACAATTTACATACTTCGATTAAGATTAATTAATAAAATGTTTTTATAAGACTTTAGTGTGTTGTGTATATATAAGTTTTTAAATTATCGATGTCAAATTTTTTTGAAGATATATTCATAAATAAATTGATACTAAATATCATTAGAAGTAACAGAAATTAAATGTTATATATTAACTAAGTTTAAATAAATCGATATGGATTTATAAATTAAATGTTATTTTTACTTGTCTTTGCAAAATTTTTAGTTTGTTTACAACTCTTTTTTCTTGGTAGATGAACTATTTAACATTTAGGATTTTATGTATACATGCTATTTTATCATCATACTATGCTTTTATTTTATGTTTCTGATATTAAGCTTTGGCACTTTACACTATTTGAAATAACAACTAGATAATTTATTCGGACCCTCACCTTTGCGCCTGTCACCTTGGTCCCTAATCAAGGCAAGTCACCTACGGTGCGCCTATCGCCTTTAACTACATGCTCATCTATAATTTTACATCACATGCAGTTTTGCCGGACTTTCCCAAGGTCTACAGATTCATTGGCGGGATATTTGATCCTAATGAAAGTGATCACTTACAAAAAATGAAGATGATGGACCCGGTGGATGTTGAGACGGTATGACTAATTTTATGTTTGCGACTCTGCATAACTGCATTTCATCTTTGGCATAATTTGATATGCATGATATTACCACAATTTGTTACTATTAGGACCAATTATTATGTAGGGTTAGAACAAACTGTTACAGTTCGGCTATACTCTTTAATACTTGGACATGACTGATGCTTTTTGTAACCTTTTCATGTCAATCTCAATGCTGCTTTGTATATGTGCAATTATCTTCAAGTATATTGAAACTGTTGTTTGAAAGGTGATTTGGTTTTTGTTCAGGTTGTTTTGTTGATGAAAAATCTATGCGCAAATTTGAAAAGCCCCCAGTTTGATGACTATGTAAGTGCTCTTTCAACCTCTACTTTTTTTTTATGTGACTGTGTCTCTTTGTCAAAGTTAACCTGATGTATTATGACTAAATGGAACTGTGAATGAGACACCACCCCTGCCAATGAAAATTGCAGCATTTTGTTCTTTTGTAAAGATAGCAAGTTCAAACCATGCATCATCATAATTGATGATTTTGTTCCATTGATTTAAGTTGACAAGATTTTTTTATTCTTAGATGTCAAAAAAGTCGTCCATTTTACCTGAACTGTTTTTGAGTCAAAGATGGAATTCTTTATGGGACGAAATATTCCAATGTGTGTATTGCTCGAAAGTTGAAACTCATCAATGTGGTCTTATGTGGCACCATTGAACAGGCTAGTTGCTGATACTGTTTTACATCTTTCTCTGTTGATGAAAATTGGAAGTCATTTTTAGTATGAACACGGTTTTTGCAATTAATAATTTTTGGTAGGTGAGGAAGTTATGGATTCTGAATATATGGCTCAAATTGTAATTTTTCTTGCTAAAGATTTCGCTATTGTTATATCACTGCTGGTGGAGAGGCGGTAAAATGGGAGGATTAAATAATGATCACTTTTAAGTAGGAATTCAAACGATTGGAATTGGGACGATCCGTCAAACATTTAAAAAAAATAACATCTATAAATAGTTAATGTATTCAGCATGTTACAAAACCCATATAGATAGTAATAAACTATTTATGATTTAGAGAAGTATAAGCATTTGAATACATTTTACTTGATGCAGAATCTATAAATTACAACCCACATAAACATGTTTCCAGATAAATGGTTGAAACTGCCACATGAACAGTAGTAGCTCCTTGACTCATCTTATGAAAGGTTGGATTACTAGTCTTAATCAGATGCAGTTTTCTGGTATCTTCTTCTGTAGAGGGATGCATCAAATTATTTAATCAACATGGTTTGCTTAAAGTTTTTTCGTTTTCATCGACTAACAAGTATTCTGTGGCACACAGAGGAGATTGTTTTCTTGCTACGATGCTGGAACCGGAAAGGTTACAGCAAGTGGGTCATTAGATGGTCTCCAAGCACCAATCCCGTCTTCATAAGCTCGGCTGTTTCTGCAGGAAGTATGTACAAAAGCCAAGTATACTTTTTTCTGGTTTCCAGTTACATGATGTTTTGTTTTGTAGGGTAGCTTGTATATATAGTGTGTTCTGTGGGAATTTCATCATCAGTCTCATGCTTTCTTGATGATAGACATGCAACAACAATATGTATGTGTTGTGGTTTTCAGAATAAGATGATGTAGTTCATGTTTTGTTGCTATGATCAAATAATCAGTCTTGTCTGATTTTCTGTATCATCTCGAGTAAGTGCACCGACAAGGGCCAAGGCCCAATCTCATCCTGTGACTAGTGACTAGTTTTTTAGGCACTTATTACTCAAGTTTTATGTTGCTGTATGTTTCTTATTAACTAATTTATAAATACATTGGTTTCTCATATTATGTTTATATTATTATATATGAGCTTTTTAAGCTCGCAAACCCATATTAGTTGTTGGAGTTCGAACTTAAAAAGTTTAGGTTTACAAGTTTGTTTTTATAAAAAAAAAAAAAGGTAACCCACTCTTTGGGACTCTTTACCGTCTCATGGTTTACATGAAGAAACCATATTATGTAACTCATGGTTAAAGGATGTGCGTAGGTTGAACCCTGAACATTTATTATAGATATTATGTTTCGAACCATTGTTGCAAGACATAAATTTATTCATCATGTGACTGGAGTTTGATTCTAAATGAGGTGGAATTAGGGGTGTTCAAAATCGGATATCCGAATTTTCGGATAGTGAATTTTGCTATCCGAATCCGAAATTTCGGATTCGGATTATTCGAATATCCAAAAATTCATATTTTTAAATTTTTTTAAAAAATTAGATCAAAATTATAAATATCAAAATACAAATTCACATATCCAAATACATATTAATGATAAATATATTACAAACTAAATGTATTTAGAATTATTTTTTTACTCAAAACGACTAAAAAAAAGATTAAAAACTAAAATATATAAAATATTAGTTAATAAATCTATAATATAAGCATAAAACTCAAAAATATATATTAGAATAATAGTAAATACTCAAATATTATGTAAATAATCAATACTAAAGATATAAAATATTTCAATTTTTTTTTTTTGGATTTTCGGATATCGGATTATCCGAATCTTTTTAGAATTTTACTATTCGAATGCGAAATTTCAGATCTGATTTTTATTTCGGATGCTCGGATTCAGATTTTTATGAACACCCCTAGGTGGAATAGAGAACGGGACTAGATCTTTGATCTGAAAAATAAGTGAGTGTAGAAAACTGAATTTAGTATAGATGTTACTTTTTTTCATTTATTTATTAACATAGAGAGAATCAAAAGGATGGTGTCACTTTAATTATCATTAGTTAAGTAACTTATAAATTTATTCCACTCCATTCCATGGTACTGAACATTTCTAAATTAAGCTTGGCAAAAAATCCATATCCGACAAAAAAAAACCCAAAAATCAACTTTTATTTGACTGGGATCCCTGAGTTAACAAGAATGGAGACGGGGTCCTCAATTTATAGTAATGGGGATGGCCATGGGACGCTTAAATCTTCAATTGGGATCTTGATCAGTGGCGGATCTAGAAAATAAAGTCGCTGGTGGCACCAAGTGATCGCTTCCACCTTGTTGTCCAACATAATCTCTCATTAGGTAGCAACATAAACAAAAAGCTTTGTCCGCTTTTACACTATATTCTAACCAACGAAATTCATCAAACCATGTCGGAACAAAACGTCTTGCTTTAGCCCCTATGAATTTTGTAGGAAAAACATGACGGCGTGGTTGAAAAGGTCCCCTTTGGAATTGAATTAGGATTTGAAATTGAAGGAGTAGAATTAACAAGTGGAACATTATTTCAACCACTTCCACTTGAAGGTTCCCCACTACCGAATGATAATTTCCTTTTCAAAAATTTATCCATTGAACCTACAATTGTCAATTAAGACTTTATAAAACACATAAACACACAATGGTACAAAGTCTTTCAATCACAAAGCAATTAACTAAACAATTAACATTTTAACAAGTTAGTATCAATTAACTAAACAAAATACTCAAAGTCTTAAAATCACAAAGCAATTGACTAAACAATTAACATTTTAACAAGTTAGTATCAATTAACTAAACAAAATACTCAAAGTCTTAAAATCACAAAGCAATCGACTAAACAATTAACAATCTAATATCAAACTATCAATTAACTAATAAACCTCTCAAACTCTCAAAGTCTTAAAATAATAAAATGACAATCTATAATCTATTTCTAATTAACCATATTACCTTTTGACTTTTGGAATCGGGCGCCGGCGCAGTCGAGCAGGCGAAGGGAAGAAGGCGAGTAGGCGACCGCCGAAGAGGAAGAAGAAAAGAGAGCGGCGCCGGCGGTCGGCGCAGAAGAAGGAAAGCGAGCAACGGCGAGAGGGGCAGCGGCGCAGAAGCAGGCGACCGAGATTCAACAGCGTTGTTCCTTGTTCGTTCTGTCGTTCACGTCAAGGTCTCTGGAGTCTGAGAAGCGTGCTAGGTTCTTTTAATTTGTGGGCTGGGCTATAATAATTTAGTTGGGTCACTTCAAAAGTTGGGCTGAGTGCACCATAACAGATTTAAAGAATTTTCTAAGGGCTGGGCTTGAAGGACTGGTGGCCTGGGCCACCACTACCCAGGCCTTAAATCCGCCCCTGATCTTGATTTTATTTTGTGTTTTAATATAATTTATTAAATTAAATTTACAACGTAAATTATTTATAACGTTTTATAAAAATTATTAAGAGTTAAAGTCTTACAAATGTATGTTGCTTAACGAAAAGTATGTTCAGGGCCGTCTCTTAGATTTCAGAGGTCCTGTGCAATAACTGTAAAAGAGGCTCTGTAAACTTAAAATTAATATTATCTTCATCAACATTAGTCTTATTTTTAAAAAACTTATCAAGAGCTCCACTTTGAGACTTAACAAGCTCTTCAATTCGTTTTTTCTTTTTACGCTTTTCATACCCAGACTTATGTTTTCTCATCCTAAAAGACATAAAAGTTTATAAAACGATTAGGAAATTGGTGAAAGAATGAAAAGATACAACTTGATGGTGACTTATTGGGCTTTGGAATTGTGTTGTGACTTATTGGTCTTTGGCTTGACAAACATTATACATAAACATATCCTAAAAAAAAAATTTGTGGCCCTCTGGATTTTGGGGCCCTGGGCAGAAGCCCACTTGGCCCTCCCTCATCACCGGCCCTGAGTATGTTGCTTTACTAAATTAACGAAACGACTAATCTAGTTTTTTTCCTATCATGTTGACACTTGTATAAATTATGACCTGTCCATATATTATTTGGAACCGGTTACTATGTTAAGTTTTGCAGTTTTTAATAATTTGACTGATGATGTAACATTTTTTTGATGACATGGTGCTTATGTGGACATGAAATTTACATCAATTAATTTTTCTAAACTTGAGATCTTTATCATTATAATCGTCTTCATTATATATATTATTATTTCTTTAAAATCAAATCTATGTTTCCAGCACCATCTCCTATGACCATTACCGGCGTCTTCATCAAACCCACATCTTAATCCATCTCCGTCCACCATGCAAAACCAAACAAATCCCAATCATAAGTTGCATCTTTGATATATATTTATGCAAGGTAGAAAAGAAGAGGATGAACAGATTGAAACCAACTGAAAATTTAAAATGAAATCAATCTGGAAGCTTCTCATAAAACTAATTTACTGACACAAATCTGCTTTGAAATAGTAACTTCATTAGATATGTAATCTTTATCAAATCTATTACATACAATCAATTACAGTTATGAATAAATTGCTTTGAAATAGTAACTTCATCAGATATGTAATCTTTATTAAATCTATTACATACAATCAATGACAATTATGAATAAATTGTATTCTTTTACAACAACGAAATGGAAACTTATCGGACAGGGATGAGGATAGAAAATAATATATTTTTCTGTTGCATTGAATTGTCTACCTTAAATTGTGGTATCCCATTTGTATTGGGGTAATGAATAAATTGTCTTTTTTTACAACAACATGAATTTTGTTGGGACAAAAAGAGTTAAAAGATGTTGGGATTATTGGACAAAGGTGTGACAAATAACAATCAAATCAAAATAAGGTAAGGTAATAAAACCTCATTTACACAAGCAGTTAAGTAGTGGTAGTTGGAACTTTGGACGTTGGTAATCAATCACATATGTCTAAGGAAATTTCATAAATCCAAAAACCATCAAACCGCCGTTGTCAATTTTTAGGTTAGCTCAAGTGTTTATTGTTATTTCAAAACGAATATAACTAGTATTTTTCCCGTGCGGTGCCTGGGTTTACCATGTAAAAGTTTTATAAATAGTATTTTAATAATATAATGTATCTTTATATACATCAAACTCAATTATTTATGAAGTTTAACTTATATGTGTTATAAAACCAACGAAAAGAAAATATATGAAACTATTTTTTTTAATGTTTTGTATATATAAATGTATTAAATTACACACTGGTTAAAAGTTTTATAAATAGTCTTTTAATAATACAATGTATCTTTATATACATCAAACTCAATTATTATATGTATGAAGTTTAACTTATATGTGTTATAAAACCAACGAAAAGAAAATATATGAAACTATTTTTTTAATGTTTTGTATATATAAATGTATTAAATACACACTGGTTAAATGAGTAAAGAACGACAATGGCCAAACCGAAGCTCTATGTGGCCATGTCCTGTGTGGCAAATTCTAGTAAGTACCCAACCTCGTCGTTATTTTTATATTATTCTAATAATGTAAATAACTGCTAACATTTTAACAATCTAAACTATTTGTAATATTTACCCATTTAATTATCTAAAAAACTTAGTAACCTCCCCACTATTTAAAAAACTTCTTAACTCCCCACTATCTGCCCCACTATCTAAAAAATCGCATAACTCCCCACTATCTCTCACAAATGACGTAAAGCTAATACTAAAATAATGGAAGTTGATGTGTAGTTTTACGTGTATGCCCTTGTTTGTGTAACCGCTATAGTATGTAAAAGAAGGGTAATTTTGTAACTATCTAAATGGCTCCTTATCAACGGCTCATGATCAATGGATTAAGATCGGACGGTTGAGAATTGCTGGAGTCTTTAAGCACCGCCAGCAATAGATAGTTATAATTTATTGTGGGAGTCATTGTACGACATAATAAAACAATAAAAATATAAAAGATTTTTTTTTTCAATTGACGTATAAATAATAAAAACCAATATACTTTTACATTTTGAATACATAAAGAAAAAAAGTGTAGGAGTTAAAGTCAATTAAATTAACGAATGAACTAAATCAACAAAGTTATTAAAAGTTTAGGTCATATAATGTTAACGTACTTATTCAAATGTATCAATATAGTACATGAACCTTTTGTTTTACGCATATGATACATGAACTTTAGTTTTTCGTTCTGATATGATACATTTTTGCATAAACTGGGTTTTATTGGTATGGAAAAAAACCCGGCTTCTATGTAAATTGTATCATATTGGATTGGGAAATTAAAGCTCATATATCATATGTTTAAAAAAAAGTTAATTTACCATGTCAATATATTTAGAAAAGTATGTTGATATTGTACTAACCTAAACCCCAATTTATAAAAATATGTATTTACATGGATGTATTATTAACTTGAGACCTTCACTAAAGCCAAAATTAATATATCTTATCTTTATTGTATTTTTTTATTAGGGTTAATATTAAAAAAAAAATCTTTTTATCATTTTTGTGGTTAAGTCTTTAAATTTTATAATTTTTATGTCCCTTGATATTTTTGTATCTTATTTTAAAAATATATATGTGACTTGTTTAGCAGATAATTAATTGGTATACTGCATATGGACTTAAACAGTTGGAAAAATCCAATGATTTAATTATGAAAACTAGAAATAGAAAGTTGAGTTTTTTTCTATTATTAAATCATTTAATACACTATATATTTTACCAACTAAACATATTATAAATAGAAAATGTATAGTACTTTTGAGTAAGAAAAATTATACAGACACTTAAATAATCAGACATAAAATTCATATTCTTAATCACAAAAACGAAAAATAATATTGGTTTTCTTAATATTAATCCATTTCATTGTGTTTATATTATCTTGCTGTGAAAACTAATTGTGAATTTTAATTGTTATATGAAAGATATAACTATTAAAAGACAATTTTATGCCATTATGTATTTGACAATTTTATGCCATTATGTATTAATCCACAATCATAAGATCATTATTTATCTCTGACTAAACGTGTATCAATATCCAATTTTACAAAAGTTTTACATAAATAGTACATTATTTAAATTAATGATAGGAATATCCACTATCCACGCTACTAAATTAGACTTTGTTACATTAGATGTTTAGATTTACGTTTGAAGAAGTGACGTAGTTGTTTTGGAAATTAATAATCAGATAATAGTTGTAACAAAAAATACCGTCGAAAATTTAGTGTTTGGTTTAGCTTTTGCTATTTATTATTATAATGATCAAATAATCAGTTTTTAAAATTTTAGATTTGCATTTTAACTTGTAAAATGATCAAATTACTTATTAAGCAAATAAGATACATTTTTAATCTTATGAAAAAGTGTGATAAAATTAATTCTAAACGCAAATAATTCGAATTCGGGCCGGTTCATATTTAGTCTGTTTCTCTATTCTTTATTTTGCGCATTTTCGATTTCTAGGTAATTCGAATTCGGGCCTATTTGGGCCGATTCTAGAACCGAGCTCATCCATACTGAGGTAGGTGTCACGAAGTCTCTGTATTTTTTACTAATTCTACAGAGATTTCAATATTTATTTCTCCTCATATGAAAAGGATTGAAAGTAAGGAATGAAAAATCCTTTAATTCTCTCAGACTCCAAACTAGGGATGACAATGAGGCGGGGCGGGGATCTCAGTTCCCATCCCCATCCCCGCTTCATAATCCTCTCCCCCATCCCCGGCCCCATCCCCGTCGGGGAATGAATTTATATTCCCATCCCCGTCCCAATCGGGGATCGGGGATCCCCGTCGGGGAATCGGGTTTTTCAAGTTCCTAAGGATTATTTAAGTTTAAACTATAAAAGGCTAATTTAGTAGAAAAATATATGTAAATAAACACTAAAAAATTAATTCAAACATATTTGAGGATTTACATATATAATATATAATTTGTAATAAAACTAAAACAAAGAAATGGATGCAAAACATTTATAAAACCAATGAAATGAGAAATAACAATAGTATTTTAAACTATAGAAAAGTCATATACAATGATATTTAATATATTATATAAAATGTAATGAATAATTTACAATGTAAAGTTAAATATATATAATAATTTATATTAAAACATAATTTATAATCGGGGTCGGGTTCGGGGTCGGGGATTAAAGTGTCTCTCATTCCCGCCCCGTCCCCATCCCCGGTCAACTCCTGGATTCCCCGGTCAAATCGGGGTCGAGTTACGGGTTCCCCGTCGGGGTTGGGTTTTTTTGCCATGCCTACTCCAAACAAACAAGAGAAATATATTCATTTTCATTTTTCTGTACCAAACGCACACTTAAGGAAAAGAGAAGAAACGTTCATGATCAGACGTGGTTGTGTTTATAAGGGTTTATTATGAAAAAAACCAACATGTTTTCACGTTTTTTGCGTTTTGGTCCCTCTATGTTATTTTTTCCCATAAAAAACCTTAAGTTATTCTTTTCTTATTGGTTTAGTGAAATTTTGGACATTAGACCCCGGTTCTAATTTGTGAACCGGGTTTTATTTCACTAAACCAATAAGAAAAGAATATCTTGAGGTTTTTTATGGAAAAAATAACATGGAGGGACGAAATCGCAAAAAAACATGAAATCATGTTGGTTTTTTTCATAATAAACTCTGTTTATAAAGAAGTTTTTTACGTGGTTGTATTTATTTCATTTTCATTTTTCTCCTCATTTTCATATTCTAATATTTTTAATCACTTACGTGGTTGTGTTTGTAAATAAAATTTTTTAAGTAGGACTACTACCGATGAAATGTCCATGATCAGACCATAGGGAATGGAATGGAAATGTGATATTTTAAATGGACAATGTAATGAATCTGGGACATTGTACAACATAGTTTTATATTTTCTAAAAGTAATGTGATTCTTATGCATGCATTTTTAATCAATAATTTTCTTACATTCGCATGTATCATTTGATTCCATTTATAATAATCTAATACAATAATCTTTGCTTATTGGATCAATACTGCATAATAACGTCTCTTTTATGATATTAGATTATTCATAGGCTGCTATCACATGTAGGGATGACAACGAGACATGCTTAGGCTAAGAATTTGTACCCTCCTCCCCAATTAAACAATTGATCGTCATCGTATGTTAAAAAAAAACATAGGGACTTAAATAGGGATCATTACCATCCGATAAAAAGATTTTTGGACTATAAATGAAAATAATAAAACCATAGGGACTAAAAGTGTCATAGTTGAAAAAGTAATTTCATTTCATAAACTTAACGATTGGACCATTAAGTTTAACGGCATAAGGACTAAAACCAGGAAAAATTAACAAATTAGGGACAAATTTTAATATTATTAAGATTGAAGGACTGTATTCGAGTAACCATCAAACCAAAAGGACGAAATGTCCTTTTATCTTTAAATTAAAATAGTGTTTTTCATCACATGATCATCGTTTAATTTAAACGGGTAAAATTTATTGTGGGAATCAGCAATATACTCAGAAAGATGGTACCACTACTATACCCAATCAACAAGCCAACTAGGACCAGCAAAGGCGACAAACTTCTATAAGATTTTAAACTGGGTTAGATCTAGTCTTATGGAGGAAAATTTAATTCTAACACAATCAAATCTATTCAAAAATAAAAGTCCTTCATAAAACACCACCATTAATACAAAATACTCCTACTTAGATCAATCTTGAAATCACTTTGCAAAATGCAAACAAACTCAGACTGATTCATCCCTTCATACTACATGAGCAAATTATACTAGTCTCTCTAAATGCGTTCATCTGTAACATTAGTCTTTAATACAAAATTCCAAAATCTAAGATTACGTTATTCTTTTGTTTTTTGTTTTGTAGGATCAAAAGCTCCTAATGACTACAATTTTGAATTATGTTAAATGAAAAAAAGTCATGAATCATGAGTAATGTAACATGAATTAAATATAAAAAAAGATTTTAGTAGTAAATGATTCAATAATTCATGATAATTCACCATTCATTATTCAAGACTCATGAGTAATCAATTATAGAAAATTAAACAGAAAGGTTTAGTAGCTAATAATGATATATTGACATATAGTATTCTCGAATTTGATTAGCTTTGATATCTTTTACATGAGCTTGAAAGAAACTTGATGAACATATTTTTGTGTTATTTACTTATTTGTATTTACAAATTGAACAAATGTTATTAAGCATATTCCTTATTAATATCTTTAAGATGTTAAAGCTCTTGAATTGATTTTGTACAAAGGTTTATGGGGTTAAGAAGCACTCAATACTAGTACATTTTGTACAATAGATTAAATAGAATCGTAAGGAATTAAATCTATTAGGTTTATAAGTTTATTTGTCATGTAACGATAGTCTTAACTTTCAACAGGAAAAATAGAAGAATCAACTTTATAAATCATAATTTACGTTTTGTTTTATCATCAACATGTAAATACTAAAAAAAATATAAGAAAAGAAACGAATGTTTATAGAATTTTGTTTATGTTAATTTTTAATTACATGTAACTATTTTCTTTAATCAAAAGTCTTATAAATTTAATTGATATTATGTTTAACGAATTTATCATACTATCTATTCCGTGAAACACAAAGTTTTAAATCTTTTGACAAGTAAAAGTTAGTCAAAGGACTAAACGTGCATGATAATTATTGTTTGAGGACTATAATTTGTAATTAAATCTAATACTCTAGCACATATATCCCCTTTTTGTTTGCTACCAAGAAAGAGAGCCTCCTTCCTCTCTCTCTCAAACGATCTCTTTCCGAAATTATTTTATCTTCATCAGCGATCAATAGAAGGAAAACTCGAATGAAACCCTAAAAATGTTGCGTTTTCTTCTGTCAGGATTCGGTTAATTCTTCCAAATTTTCATTTCTCCGATCCAGGTTATCGTATAAACAAAACCCTAGCCATTTCGGAGCCTTTTGATTGGAGACTGCGAAACAAAAACAGATAAGAATCACAAAACCCTAGATTTTGGATTTTTTGTATTGAAGAGTGATGTTTTTGATGAATGCGTTTTGAGGGAGTTGTGTAATTTGCTCATGTAGTATGAAGGGATTAGTCGGTCTGCGTTTATTTGCGTTTCGCAAGTGTTTTCGAGATTGATCTAATAGAAAAGAGTATTTTGTGTTAATAGGTGGTGTTCTAGATAGGATTTTCCAGTTTTGAATAGGTTTGATCGGGGCAGAATCGGACCTTTCTTACATAAGTCTGGATGTAATTCAGTTTTGAATCTTATAGAAGTTTGCTGCCTCCGCTGATCGTAGTTGGCTTGCTGATTGGGTATAGAGGTGGTGTTATCTTTCTAGAGCATATTGGTGGGCTTTGATTTTGGACGGTTAGATTTTCTTATGTATTGCAAAATGAGCTTGGAAAACGAAGATGTAGTAGTCCTGGCTATGGAGACGTCTGAATCAATTAATGAGTCCGAAAAGTAATTAACATTTGCAGATACTCTTTTGTTGAATTTCTCATTAGGTTTGATGTTAAATTGGGTTGAATTTTTTTGTTGGATGATTCAGGAAACCAAGAATTTCGTATACCAGAGATTTTCTCCTTTCATTGAGTGAGTTGGAAATCTGCAAAACGCTGCCTGATAACTTCGACCGATCAGTTTTAAGGTAGATTCTTCTAGAATTTTGTTAGATTTATGCTATCTATCTGCCAATCATGCCAACAATTCTACTACTGCTGCTGTACCGTGTGCTTGAATTAATATTGCTTCACCAAAACCAGTGAATTTGAAGATAATAGCATACAAGAACGGCCAAGAAATCATGGAAGTTTGCCATTGCAAGGTTTTCGACGTAATGATTACAGCTCTTCACCACCCACTCGGGGTGACTCAAGTAATTTCTCTCGGGGAGTCTACGGAAGATGGGATAATCGGTCTTCTAATTGGAGCGATAAAGATGGGGAATCACAATCGGATTTGGATCCAGGTTGGTTTGAGTTTATAGCTTACTCTAATTGATCAATCACCATGCACGTTGTTCATTGATCATCATGTTAGTATCTATGTTAAAACGCACTTTGCTTCGAAACTATTATTTGGAATTCTGAGTATTTGGTTGAAATCCTTACAGACTCGATAATAACTCCGCTCATATATTGTGGTCTTAATCGTTAGTGAAGTAGCATGTTGATTCAAGTCTTACCGTTTGATGTCCTTGCACAACTAGGTGAATGCTATTCCCTGACATAATTGGATGACAGCCAAATGATTCGTTTGTGCATCTTATAATTTTTCTTGACCGATGGCCCATATATCAATGAAATTGGAGGTCCTGAGACTATTTTTTAACTCTGATGTTGGAAATCTAGGGGAATTGTTTTTTTTTTTTTTTTTTTTTTTTTTTTTCCAGTTCTAAACTGCTAATAGATGAAATGATCTCTTACCAGTGTAGTCAGTTTCTTTATTCTCTAGATTCATCCTGAAGGTTCTACCTAAACCTGGTTTAAAGTTTATAAGGAGAAGATAAAAAATGCAAACTTATTCATGGTTGGTAATTTCTATTGGCTACTTGGAGAAGATTTTATCCTTGCCCAAGCACTACGCTACCTACTGTTTTACTCGTTGGATTTTCTGTTGTATTTAATCTAACTAGTTATGTACTTGTGCGATGCAGTGGGACATAAAATAAACCAGGTTTATGGATACAAACCATGACATCCACCAAGTGTTGTATCAGTTCACAATAAATCGTTGAACGTTGCAATTTACCCTCAACAATTTTGCTGATAAATAAAATATCAACGAAAGTAGAATATGAAATTTGAATGGTTCCAACCAAATATAATTACAACAACGTGAAGGCTCCAATAAGAATGTAGTCATTCTTTACATAAGAAGAAGATATTGTAAATGAAATATATATATTTTCAATTTATGATCTCAAGAACCTTTGATTGCCTGAGGTAATCAAAGAAGCTTCCCATTAAAATTGGTGTCATCATCCTCTTCACATATTAATTTACTGCAACATGACATCAGACACTGGATTAACATATACATAATAGGTTGGTTTTATTTGATTTCTACAGCTTTGGTTTTGTGCCATTTAATTAGGCTGATTGGTGCAGTCATTGTTGTGGTTTATTTCGGTTATGTTTTATTGGTTTTTAGTCGGTAATGGGTTGGTTCTCAGTGGCAAACTGGCAATCTAGGATTTTAATCGAGGGGTGTCCAAAATATATTTACGTCTTTCGAATAAATTTATTACGATTGTTGATGACGTGTTTTATGTGATGAAATACTCTAAAATGACATCTTTATTAATACCATCTAACACATCCTTATTAATATAAACCCTACATGAAAGAGACGAAACTTTAACCCTAATTTTTAATGAAGTATTCATAATCTATATTAAACTTTAATAAGTCATATATTCGTGACATATAAGAACACTCTAAATAACCCTAATATCAATGAAATTATAATAATGAATAAGTTAGTTATAACAATCTCAATAATAACAACAAATAAGATCTTTATATTTACCTTAAAATAAACAATCGAACGTAATTAAAACCCTAACGAAGCTAATCTCAATGATCAACATATTGTATATAAATTATCCAAAATAGGCAATAGATTAACCAATAAACTTTATTAGAAAAATAGTAAATAAAACCTCAGACAAATGGAAAAAGGAAACATTAATAAGATGGAGAAAGCGATGACTAATGCTTGGAGCAATAATTTTGAAATCGGCATTGGCAATGCGTTCAAAAGTTCTTAAATTATTTGAATTTTTAATGGCTGAATCATGAGTTCGGAGTGGATTGGGTTGTAATTGGTTGTGCTATGTAATGGGGGTGTCCAAGAAAAAGGAAAAGGGATGTCCAGGGATCTTTTTTGCATATGAACTCTTAATATCTTTTTGGGCCAAGGGGTCTCCATGTACACCCTTGGCCAATGTGTGGGCTTGCCTCTGTTGGTTCTGCATCTTGCAGATCAACTTCGTTGTTTTGAATGTGAATATATAATTTTGCCTTTAAAAAGATGATACATAAGAGCTGGTTCGAGATGAAAGGGTGTTTGGAATTGCACTTAAACTAATTATTCAATTTAAGTTAATTGCAATGATTTTGTTTCTGTACTGTTTTGACGAATTGATATGAAGATTAATATAATAGGTGTAACTTGAAACATCGTACACAAAATATCTTGAAATGTCGAGATGCATGGGGGGTTGTAGCGTCTTGGTATTTCCGACCACTGTCACCTAGCCTAATGAACTTTCTTAGCTCCCTCTTCAATTCTTCATACCTTTGTAGTGACAAACCGAGCCCATGTCTCTTCTAGATTTGAGAAGTTTTTTTTGAACTCGCAAAGAAAAGCAAGCTTGCCCTTGTGTTGTGATGAATGTAAACAAATAAGTAGGCTACCCAATATAACAAAACCACTACCACCACAATTAAAATCTTCTACAGAAATGATGGCACATACCTCTGTCTGAATAGGGAGTACATGCATCCATAAGTCCGGCAAAAACAATTAGTAAAAAAGCGTTAAACCATTAAAACAACATGAGTTAAAATCTAACCATATCCAAAATGTGCAAAAATCCTAAGGGAATAGTTATATCCAAAGCAATGCAGGTATCGAATCTCAAGGCTTTTTTGGTAGATACCCTGTTACGACAAATATCTCAAAAACCAACCATAAGCCGCATGAAACTTCGACACCATATTGCTGACTAAAAAAGCTATTGAATTGTGAGAAGCCATAGCCCACATATTAATTAATATTAGTAGCAAAAAGTAGTAACAATTAGTTGTAGAATGAACGTACAAGTTGTTGAAACTTACAATTTGAAAGGGGAGAAATGGCACGATTTCATGAACGGTTTTGAGTATTGGCTGATTTCATGAATTTACGGGACTAATTTCAGCAACGTTCGACAATTGACATTTAATGTTGATATGAAACATCAAATTGTGGAAACTGATTAGTTTTTTTGATGTGGTAACTGATGGATTGAGGGACAGGAAATGGACAGCCATATTGAAAGATTATGTTCATTACCATTCATTGATGAGCAGGCATAGGATTGAAATGGCAAATTAATGTCGTTGTGGATGGTCCGGAAAGAAACGGATTCAATGATAAAATTATCAATGGCTAATGCGGGGTTATGACAGAATTAAAGAATTTAAAGACTTATAAATGAAGTCATGAAGTCTTGACACAATAATAGATTGTACCTTTTGGAGAGAAATGTGTACATCTTATAAAATGAATTGCTATTATTAGAAACTATGAATTTCAAGTATTTCTATATTTAGAAGCCTTATATGCTTGATAATATAGTATAGATGTAGATGTAGACTCAAGGGTTAGCTGATCAAAATCAGATTAAGCCATTGTTTTCGGAAGTTGTTTATAATCTATTTTGTTTCTTCTACAATTACAAAGATGCACTCTTATTTCTGTAACAGTTTCTTACTCCTACTATAGATGACACTTATGTCTAGAGCATGTTATTTAGGAAGCTGAAAGACAACCAATTTTTCTCTATGCATGTACATTATTGCATTGATTGATGATGTATTGAAATAATAAATATTATATATCTCTATGAATTGGCCTCCTACACATGCTTTGCTTTTTATTGCATAGCTCTCATCCTTTTTTTATAAGTAGCTTGAACTGATGTTGATAATAGTGTTTATTAATAGTCATTATTGAATACTTCAATTAAAATCATTTTCCTACGTTATATTTTATTCCATTTCCTAATAGTTTGCTTGTTTAAAAAAGAAGGCACCATTTACTAGTCTAAAGATGGCTGTTATTTCCATTTGACTTTATAATTGGGCTTTAGTGTTGATTATTTTTGTCAGCTAGGTCTTTGTCTGGGGATCAGATGGCTGGTGAGAAATGTTGTGAACTGGTTTTAGCTGGCTATTAGATTCCCTAGCACGTGTGTGTTTCAAAAAGGATATTTTTAGAGAATGGTGGCAGATTCTATTGCAATACATTTTGGTCAGTGGTATGGTGTGGGTGCGCTGATTGGGTAGTCTGGTACATTTTGGTCAGTGGTATGGTGGCAGATTCTATCACACAAGTACAGTTATGTTGTAAGTTAAATACTTTAGGTAGTATTTCTATACTTTTGCAGACTGCATTTCTAAACGTTATGCATATGGAAGCTAGATCCTCTAGGTATTATACACTGAACAGGTAAAACTAAATTTGATTGATTGACTTTCCATATCAATAGGGGCATCCTGGTATTCCAGTGAATTAAAAAGTAAATGAATAAAAACAGTGACTGAATTTAACAAAGTGATTTATTTCGTATGGACCAAGTTGAAAGTAATCCCAAATGTAACCCCATTTTAGACTATATGTATCTATTTGACATTTTGACCTATATTTCAATAAGGGAGAGAAATAGGCACATTTTTTTTCTCATCTGTCTCATTCTCTTCTGGATCCTATACCCCTTTCTATCCTCCCTCTTTTATTAAAGATAAGGAACTTGAAGACTTTGTTGTCCCAAAATTGAATTGAAGCGTGAAAAATATCACTCAATGGGTAAGTATAAAGTTGTAAACCCTAATTTTGATGTTTATTCTTTAGATGTGGTTGTTTGTTCTTTTTATGTGGAGGGATTTATCCGCTCTGTTCGAGACAAGATTGGTTTCTGGTGGGATACTTGATTTGGTTAAATTGTTTGACTCATTATGTAGTTGTGACTGGTGTTGATTGTTTTCCGTTTTCATAAAAATTACCTATCAGGAAATGTTACAACTTACGCTATCTGGCTGTTTTCCAACTATTCATAGATCTTCTTTTATTAACTTCAACCTCATACAGGGATCCTTGTTCTGATAGCAATCACTGATTAATTTGAATCCAGCAATGCCCACGCTGATGACTGTTACCCCAAGTCCCCAACACATGGAAAATTAGGGTCTGCAATCCAATTTGATAAATGACAACCTAGTACATATCTCTTGTTATGTTGTAATTGCTTATAATTGGGGGGTTTGTACCATTGCTTTGCTGGAAACAGTGTGACTTTGATATTTGATTGCAAAGTAATATGACGTTTAATGAAACCTAAGTTAATATGTTCTGTATTCAAATGAAAACCAACCTTAATACTTCTACCAAGCACTTGGATATTTACTAAAGTTAGCTTGGTTGTTCGTAAAATATCCATGACTTGAAATTTCACACACAATTGTGCATCATTATTTTACTTATGCTAAAACTAACATGAATAGCTTTATCATAGGCTTTTAGTGTGCTTGATTTATGTATATATAAGCATTTCACTTGTTGATAGTTTTCTTGTTTAGATTCTGGAAGGCGCAGTTATGGCAATCAATCTCGGCGACCTTGGCAAAACTCTGAGCATGATGGACTTCTTGGTAGTGGTTCTTTTCCAAGACCCTCTGGATTTGCAGCCGGGAGCTCTGCTCTGAAGGGCCAGCCTACTGAACACTATCATCTAAATAGGAGTAATGAGGCATATCAGCCCCCTCGCCCTTTCAAGGTTAAACTTCCTAAATCAGTACAAAATTTTATGCCAAATGAACCTCTGTTATATATATATATGTGTGTGTGTATGCTTGTATAATATTTCTGTTTTCTTTAGGCTGTGGCACACACCCGAACCAACAACACCCATGACTCGTTCAATGATGAAACATTTGGTTCCAGCGAGTGTACAAGTCAGGATAGAGCAGAAGAGGAAAGAAAGAGAAGAGGTAGTATATATTTTTCACTTCTGTTGGTGGTTGATGATCTTCAGAGTTGACATATGTTCTGTAATAATCTTGCAGCTTCTTTTGAGTTGATGAGGAAGGAACAACAGAAAGTGTTACAAGAAAAGCAGAAATCAAGTGCTTCAAGTGCAGATCAGCATAAAAGTGATGCATTTACAGACCTTGTCTTAGAGGAGACCAAGGAAGAAGGGCCTTCAGAGGCCATTGGTGAATTGAATTCTGCAGTTCAATCTGTTCCTAACGATGATTCCGGGAAATCTTCTATCCTGTTGCAGTCTTCCAAACCCCGACCACTTGTACCACCGGGATTTAGAAGCACAAATCTGGACAAGAGTTCAACCACAAAACCGACATCTTCTATCGACAAAGAGGTAAATACCTTACATCCTGTTTTGTATGTATATTATGTTTATGTCTGATTAATGATAGTATGTGCATATTTATATTTTTTATTTCTTCTGGTGCCATGAACAAAAATTTTACTTTCTCCCTAGTTATATAGTTGCTTGTTTATCAAATCTTTCAATTGAATTTATCATTCACTTTCTGAAATTGACCATCTGACCTATTTCATGTTCGTGTATTATTTAGCAGAATCCTAAACCCGGAATAGAGGAAATCCAACTGCTTGCCAAGGGTAACCACACTCAAAATGGAGCTCTAGATACACAGGGGAACATACAATCAGTTCAGAAGTTAGATAGGACAGAGCAGTATCTTCCAAGCAAGAATATCGGTGGGCTTAAGCTGGGTGATCATCATTTACAGAAAATCTCTGGTTTTCCAGAAGTCAATGATGCTGCTGGGGATGGTGAAGTTTTTGAACTTATGACGAACGATGTTATGGGAAATAAAATTCTCAGCAATTCTAGTCAGGAAAGTGCAACGTCCATCCTCGGCAAAATTTTTGGCAGCACACCAGCAATTAAAGATGGTGGCTCCACTGGTTTTCCTGAGGTACACACTTATAAAACTTCTTGCTTCCAGTCTACAATGCTGCTTAACGTAAATAATACAATGCATTATCTGAGCCTTCCAAAATGTAGGGATTTTTTTCCTCAACCCTTGTGAACTCTCAACCAATCATGTCATTTTGAGACACACCAAGTAGTTTGTGGATATTAATTTTTAGACTACGTTGGATTTGGGAAGTAAATGTTAGACAAGAGATCTAAACTACTATCCATTTGTTTACTTACTTTTAGTACTTGCATCTTCAATTTGTGTTCTTGTGTATTAATTAATATTCCACAAACTACTATTTTTGTGCAGCAGCAGAAGAGTAGGCCAAATGATTCTCTGAATCCCAGCAATGTTGTCCAATCCTCCAAATTTGCTCAGTGGTTTGATGAAGATGGTATATCACTCTCCCTCACTCATGCTATATTTATTACTTACATAAATAATATCATAGCTAATAATATGTGGATGTCTGGCTTCGTGACTCATAACATGACTCATAGTTACTGCACTGTATTCTCTTACTTTTGACACTTTCCATATTATTAATTTTTTTTAAATTCCAGAAAAGAAATCTGTGGATGATCTCTCATCTAGCCGACCAAATGATTTACTTTCACTGATTGTTGGTGGTGACAAAGCTGGATCTCAAGCTCCAAGTTTTGCGTCTACCGAACCCATCGCACCAGAATTATCCTACAAGGGAGTGGGTGTTATTACCCAAACACCCTCAGACTCCAAGCATTTGTACCAAAATTATAGACAGGAGCCTGCACCTCCAGTTGCTGCAATCCTTACATGTGAAGACCTTGAACAGACTATACTCTCGGAATATAGTGAGAAAAGTTCAACTTTGCAGCCACCTGTTCCTGATTGGAGGAGTGTTTCTGGCCAAGAAAACGTGGATGCTAGACCAGTTGACAATCGTGCTACTCATCACTTGCTTTCATTGCTACAGAAAGGAACCAGCATCGATGATATGGGATCCTCTGATACAAACATCGGGTCGTCTGAAGTGGGAGGTGTTACGGCATCTGAAAAGCCTAAAGATGCTAATCAGGAAGCTAGTTCAGGCCAGAATCTTTCGCTTGAAGCGCTTTTCGGGACTGCTTTTATGAAAGAACTGCAGTCGGCTCAAGAACCTGTTTCTGCCCAGAGGGGCTCTGCTGGGTCTGCTAGAATTGATCTATTTGAGCCTCATGAATTATCCGTCCCTCTGATGAATGATCCTTTGTCTTCTAATGTTGATGGAATAGGACCCAACATGACAAATTATGATACCAATCCATCGTCTTCAAAACAAAAACAGCCTACCAAATCGGATGATGCTGAAACCTGGCTAAACTTCAATGGTCCTCGGGTAGATGTTGACTCATTAGAATTCCAAAGGGGGGGAGTGCCAACGTCAACTAAACAAGCCATTGGTGCGGGTGAAATCCAGCTTCCTGAAGAGGAGAGCTTGATTACTGTTGGTGAACCTGCGACCATCCATAACCCAGCTATAGGGAAACTGTTACCTACTGATGCGGCATTTGATATATCGGAGAAACTTGCAGTCCTTAATTCTGGTTTCAGAGGTGAACGTTTTGTTCATGGGCCATATGACATGACGGAGACTGAAAGACAATTTAACCATCTTCATGCACAAGCTTCGTCCCCTCAAATGCATGCAGCACAGATGAATCATAATCGGCGGCCCATGTTTCACCCATTAGATCCTAATCCCCCTCGTATGAGATTTCCAGAGCATCTTATGCAACGTGAAACTTCACGTAATCAACATGTTCCTGCAAATCTGTTTCGCCCTTTTCATCACCCCGACTCTAGAGTAACAGGGTTTGATGTTCCTGGGGCTCATCCTCAAATGTTTCCTCATATGAGGATGCCAGGCAACTTCCCTCCACATCATATGCTACGTGATCATCCAAGACCTTTGCCTGTGCACCCTCATCCTACCAATCAACCATCCAGTTTTATGCCAGACAGGCAAGCAATGCAGGGGTTCCCGTTCGCTCATCAGCAGACCAACATTGGTGGACTTGGTATGCCATTACCTGGTAAAGTCTCAATAACTTCCTTTACATAATGAATCGATTTTGTAGAGAAACCACACGTTGTCCACTTACCCAAGTTGGTGTTCTTCACTGTGATATACAAGTTCTGGTCCGACCATCGTAACAGTTATTAGAAAATAAAATAAAGGAAACCCCTCTGATCTTGAATCCAAGTTCTACTACTATTATTTAAAAACCTCACAGTTGTCATCGGGGGTTTGATGATCCATCGATCTACAATAATGATTAAAAATTCTCAAGGTAGTTTTTTGTGGATGATGAAATGTGTTTTTTTTTTTGTTTAACTATGTGTATACTAATATTGTGTTTGTGTCGCAGTTCCTGATGCTGGCAGCGGAAGCAACCATCCGGAAGCATTGCAGAGGATGATGGAGATGGAAGCGAGGGCCCAGTCAAAGCAAGTCAACACGACACATAGCCAAGGGATGTATGGGCATGAGCTAGACATGAGTTTCCGATACAGATAGGTAAGCAAAGCAGCATTTCATAGTTATGATAGTTGTGGTCGTGTACATGTGGTCCATCTGTAGCTGCCTGAGAGCTTGTTACTTAGAAACCGTAAGAAAACAGAGACATGGAACTTGTTTTCTGGCCGTGTTTTCAGATTGTTGGACAAAGTTTTTCTAGTCAAGGTTATGTTTTTAATACCATTTGCTGAGATTTGGAATATGTAGATCCGGGAGATTTTCTTTTTTCATGTTTTATGCACATTTACTATGGCTTAGTTTTGGTGGTTGGTAAAAGGCATTTCATAACATTCATGGCGATTCGCGAGTCACGTTTTTATCTACCATTACTGACCGTTGATAAAAAAAAATGTCGTTGATTATAAATTTTTGTTTTCTCACTGCTCTTCGTTTTTTACTACTGGAAAATTGTCTAGTCTTTTTTCATGTCTGCAGGATGGAAAGTATCCCAGAGGTTTTTTTGTGCGTTTATATGTAACTGTCGTTCAATTCAATCTTCAACTTCGATCTATATTTAACGAAACAATCTGAAAATGGATTTGTTAGGTTCCGTTGTATCAAACAAACAAATTCTGAAACTAATCAGCATCAATTTATATCAAAATCGTTTGCAATTAGAGATTGATTGAATGACTTTAGTATCAAAACCCAACCTTCGTACCAAATTTTACACAAAACTATTCATTAAAACTCAAATTCAAAAAAATTTCAATTACTTTTTGTATAGTTGGAATTAGGATGAGGGGAATGGCCACCCTTTATAAATTCAATCTTTGTTGTCACGTTATTTTACATCGCAAATACACATCTTTTTATCTTAATACCTATTTTTTTAAATAAAAATATAAAAAGAGAGAGAGAGAGAGAGAGTCAGAGAGGGAGGAAAATAGAAGAAGACACCGCATCAAGGGCCTAGGAGGGGTGGGTTGTGTACCACCGTGCAGCGTGCACTCTTGAGGACTAAAATTAACATGATGATTCTATAACTATTTTCGAGCCACTGTGCCAATAATTCTTCAATTAAAATGCACATTTCGATTTTCAAATCAAAATCACGAACAACACAAAATATTCAAAAAAACATTGTGTGTGTTGATTTAAAAACTGAAAATTTATAGATTGTTATATGTATCAAGGACGAATCATCATGCAAAAATTCAGATCAAACCATAAATAAACAAGAAAGTTGTTTTCAAATTTGTTCTTCAAGGTGCAATAGCTTATCTTCATTAAATTTTTTTTAAGACAATCTTATTATAAAAAGCAATTGTAACCCTATGGACAATCCTCTCAAAACTATTCTGGATCTAGACTAAAACAATCAACTAGAATTACAATACCTCTATTGCCACGACAACTTAGAATTCTTCAATCTACCGGAAATCCACCGTTTATATGAGCTTAGTTGAATTTCACAAAATATCCGGAACACTTTTTTCTAAAAATACCAACATGTTTCTTTCCATCTATACAAAATATCAGCCTTACCTGTCGGAAGTAAAGAATTCTCCACGGCTGACAAGATACCCGCTATTGATGATGCCTAAGCAGTCTCCATTCCTCACGATCCGAAAAGATTCAACGAAATCCTCGAGCTTGATACGCAATTGACCAAACAACGTTCCAAAGATTCTTAGACGTCTTCACATCAAGGACATAGAACAAAATGAAGATCTAGTATATAATGTCATCGAGGAATTCGCAAACCAGAATCTTCTTTAGTTGAAGAAGTCTCCAAATGAAAACAACCACTTTCCTAGTAACCAATTTTACTTCATACGGTTCTCTGTCGATCATTTCTTTAAGAGGATACACGATTATTCTCTAGCCTAAAACTTATCATGTAATCTGAAATCTCCTACCCACTTATCTCTCCAAAACAAGGTTGATGACCCATCCCCATTTACTTTTCCAAATGAACCCAGAAATTTTCTGACTCATACCTAATCTTTATTATATTCGACCAATTTTGTTATTAATTTATTGATTTCTCTTTAGTTTGATCCACTTTTAGACTCTGATACCAATTGATAGCATGTAGAATCAATAAATCTTTCACTTTTAATCACACAACCAAGATCAAGAACTTGTAGATCCCAATTTCATTGAATGATTCTCTTTGTATAAACATTTGAGTGCAACTTTACAATGATAAATATATAGAAATTTTTCTTACTTACTCCAAACAACTATTTTACCTATATTTCACATTTAGTCATTGTATTTCCAGATTAAAATCAATTAAATAAATTAAAAATAATAATTCAAATTATATAATTAAAATATTAAATTGCAGACTTCAAACTTTAACAATGTTTTAAATTTTATTATTAATATTATTATAAATTACATTAATTTATCCTTATTATTGAGCTTTATTAGAGTTTTAATTATGTTAATTGTTGATCCTAGGATTAATATAATGATTGTATTCATTATTATTGAGATAGTTACGCCTAGTTTATTACTTTTATTCATTATTGTAATCTTGTTGAGAGATTAGGCTTTGTGGAATAATAAATATTAGGGTTTATATTGTCTTAACAGAAATAGACGAGTTAATGTATAAGATACATTTGTGTCATCATATAGGGCTTATAAAGTGTTGTTAGAAATATTATGGCTATTTTTCAAAAGTAATAATAAAAGAGAACCTAATTCATTCTGCTATTAGTTCGAAAAGAAACAATCTTCAATCTAGAAGAAATTATACATGAAGCTAATGTCATCAAGATAACCACTTTGAATATGAAGCTTATTTGTAAAATCAAATGTTTTGGTGAAGTATGAGATTCAACTTATCAGACTTGGCAATTGACATTTGGGTATTCAATGAAAAGAGTTTAAAGTAAATTGAGCTAAAAAAAACAACAAATTTGGATTAGAAGTTTGAATTCATAATGATGCAAATGAAAAAACGGGATGACAATTATAATAATTTTATTTGCAAAAACCATATAGATTTTGGACCCCTCTTGGTTCAATCTTGGAATCGTCACTGTGAAAACTCCCTAGGGGGTGGTGCTACTCAAGTGGTCGGGGGAGTAACGAGTAATCGGCCTGGGTGAGAAGTATCCGGATTAGAATTGTTTTATGAAAGTTTCAGAATTATACAATATGTTCATAAATACTTAGACATATGTTTGGCAGAGAGTTTTTAATAGTTTTTGTTTTTAAAAAGTTCAACTAAAAATTAAAAGTCATATTTGAAAGGAAAAAACTAGTGCTTTCATTTTCTAAAGGAAAACTCTTTATAAAAAGCTACTAGGCTAGTAAAGGTAACTTTTAAAAACCTTTTGAACTTTTTGGCAAACACATTTACACAATTACAGTTTTACCATCCGATTAATTATAAACTATCATTTTTTATTAATATTAATGTCTTTTTATGTAATTCAATACTAAAAGTTACAGCTATTACTACTTTTACCAAACAATCTTATAAAACTAAAAGCTCCAGCTATTTTTAAAAAGTTCCAACTTTCGAAAGCTTCAGCTACAAAAAGCTCTACGTCTTTCAAAAACCCGAAGTTACACCTAATTTTGCCAAAAATACCCATGATATAGTTGTTCATATCATCCAAGAAATATGTTTAATAACACTAATATAATTGTTAAAAACTTCAAAGCGAAGAGAGATAGATTAAATGAGTGAGGGATTTTTATTTTAAAAAAAAAAAAAAAGTTGACTTGTACAACATTAGGACTCATTCAGTGTAATTAGGGTCAATTCGCGATTACTCGCCAAGTACTCAGCCATCCTAGCCGATTTCACACTAACTACTTAATGATAACAATAACAACACTCAATAAAATAATCTATCCTATTTGTGATGCCATCAAACGATCACACCTTGGAACAGTCGGTGGACTTCTAATAACTGCTAGCGTCGTTATTAAATCTTGTATTGCAAAATTAAGAAAGAAGTTGCACATATATAATATTGTTCATATTTGTTAGAAATAAAAGAACACAATTATAACCATAAATTTTTAATTCCCACCAACTTTTATATATTTTTGGTAGGTCCTCCTTTGATACAACACTAATGAATACCACCACATAAAGTCATAAACCCATGACACCAAAGTACCAAACAAACCACCAATTCAAAAATAGCATCTCATAACTTCCAAAAAGTTAAAAGTTGGTGGATTTGAAACCATGACTAGCTCCTTTAAATGATCTTTTTCACAAGTTAATCATCATTGAATCATCTCGTCCAGCCGAGTGCACCCGTTTAGAATGTTATTTAGTTTATATAAAGTTTTACACCATAACAAAAGTCATGCAGATAGAAAGCAAAGTGATAGTTTAGTTTAGTATATACAACTTTTAGGAGGCGTTTGGTTCGCAGATTTTTTTTTCCTAAGATTTGCAGTTTGTCAAAGGATTTGCATTATGCAGAATTTTGTCAAAGAATCTGCATTATCTTTTAGTAATGTGCTAATCTAAAAAATACAATGTAACTGAGATTTAAAATCCCAAAGGGGAGGATGAGTTTTTAAATAACAAAGAAGGAATGAATTTAAGAAATCCTGGGATTTTAAATCCTTACTGAAATCTGCAAACTAAACACAGGATTTTAAATGCAAACCCCCCCAGTGAATCCCATGAAATCCACGAACCAAACGCCCCTTAGTGCACAACATACGACTATTAATGCTCATGAATGGAACCTTAATGGCCTAAGTAACCCTACCACCAAGATGTAACCATGACAATTCAAAAACACATTTTCTGTGAAACGATGAGTTCTTGTAAAAGACTCACGTCCATCAAATTCACCTTAAAATCATAGACTATAACCATTGCAAGATAAAGCAAAACCAGTTCCTTAGACATCATTCGAAAATCTTCCTGCATACGTGTGTTCCCTGTCAGTTTCCAACAATTTCAGTAGAATATATGCACCAAATCAAACACAGCAGTCAGACACCGATATTTTTCAAATACATTATAGTATAAACTACCACAAGTTTCATGACACAAGATGAGTAAATTCGTTACCAAAATATAACATATATAATAACTAAACAGCAAAAACAATGACCCAAAAAACTCCACAAAAACAAAAACAACAACCTGATTGACTGAAAACTCTACAAACATGTATATATAAGTAACTAAAACCTTTCCTGGAAGTCACATTCTGACATGCTGCAGACCGCTCCTGGGAGGTTGCTGTTGAAAATTATCCAGCAATGCCATACGCCCATCTACAACAACCTTGAAGAAACGATCCATTTCTGATTTTAGATCATCTAAGCCAATCAGAAACTTCTCATTATTTTCCATCAGTTCAGCACAATGACTATTGAAAACCTCCTTTTTAATGTCACCCAAACCATCATGAAGCAATGGGTACAATTTCTTCACATTTTGCTCGATTGTTCGAAGCTCTTTTAATGGAAAAATCCCCCCTGCGGCATAAATGTTCTTGATTTCACCATTGAAGACAGCCTGCAAATCTGTAAAAGATTCTTGCCACAAGTATTGCTTCGGAACCTGTAAGTCGACAAAAATCCTTGGGGAAGTGGAAAATGCAGCCACAAATGTGCTAAAAATGAACATGGTCTGAACCTTGAGTCCGTACATGGCTCGGACCAAGTCCTTTGCTTTGGGTATGTTCTTGATCTTAGGCAAGTTAAGTGTTTCCTCAAGCTTGCATATAATGTTACAACAATCCTGTAGTTTTGAGTTGTCATAACGGCTCTGATATTGTCTCCATTCATGAAGAGAAGCAGATGCTTGCATTAGCCTTTGTGGGTTATCGGAATCAAGATCAAGTAAAGCGCATTTCAGCATGACGTAACCAAATCTTTGCCTCACAATATCAGTTCCATAAGCACTGCAAAAATCAAGCAAATTCAAACTGTTGTCCAAGTACATATCAACCCATTTGATATCCCAGCTACAAATTGGGAGCTCCAAATCTACAATGAGCTTTCTTATGTCATGAAGAGTTTCACAAATGGAAGCTAATGCAGATTTCATCCATGGAAAGCTAATTACATCATTTACATGATTTGGCTTCAATTGGCGAAACCTTTCGGCCAAATTTTTCTCGTAACCAGTTAGGACCGTTGATGGTAGATGAGAGCTTTTCGGCATCATCATCTTAAAAGGATTCCCAATCGGGAGAAAAGGCCGGTGAGGTCCCTCTGAGCGACTCATAGTTGATGTACCTGAAGAAACCAGAAATTGCACGAGGAAAACATATGAAGCGGAAGCCAATATCTCAACATGACTTCATATAAAGTACACATAATCCTACTTAAATTAACAAAAAGGAAATCCCGGTGCACCAAGGCTTCACATCCTTTAGCTTTGTAAGGGTTGGGGAAAGAAGTCTTTGTATGCGGTCTCTCCTTGCATTTTGTATAGGCACAGTTTCCATGGCTCGAACCGTGACTGGAAAGGTCACAGATGAGTAACCTTAGATGTCAAGGTTCAGCTTGAAGGAATCAATAATCACATACACATTCGCAATAGCAGGAAACTAAAAACAACCATGGCAGTTACATATTTCAACAATTTGTCTACATCCATCATAGTTAAATTAGTTATACGCATCTGGAATTATATTGTGTTACAGAAAACGAAAGGTTGCACCATCTATAAGGTAAGATAAAAAGGGTAAGAATTAAGATTGGAAAACCAATTAACCTTCATGACTTAAAGATTGGATTAACTTCTGCATCTCTATTATGATCAAATTCAACTCCGATCTTCAAGCTCAAGCGCATATTGATAATTCTTAATTTGAGGATCAGAAGTCTTTAGAAACTGGTATAATTCTATTCCATTATTATATCTGACTATCGTATAACGTATATATTATAAGGTTTAAAACCCTGATAAATCTATTCAAGAATTTCCTTATGGTCAACTGGTTCCTAATTTCAAGTCAGAACATTTGTATCCAAATCGTACAATCACACAACATATGAAGATCAAAACTAATGAAAGATCATAGCACGACTGAAATAAACAAAAAGGCAGGACAGGATCGAAGATCAAGCAGAAATAATTGTCAAAAGAAAGGGGGAAACTTACCAACAACGATCGTCGACAGATGCGAAGAAATTCAAAAGATAAAGACCAAATTCAGATGCGCTAAATCTTAAACAAGTTCTGAAACCACGAAATCTGGTATAAAGATGATGCGTTTAACTACTATGAATTTTACGAAACAACTATCCATAAGAAAGAAAATCCCAAATTCGTTGGAATTAAGGAGTAATTCAGAGAGATACTACCAAAACAAAAGACAGAAATTTTATGTGATTGAGAAATGCTAAGAAAACCCTAATTGGATTTGATAAACGGATAGAAAAAGGGAGGCGGAGAGAGGATATAATATCGCAACTTTACAAGACTTTTTGTGTAACTTTGACCCAAACGCTCGTTTTTGCAACGTCGCTAAACGTACGCTCTGATTCATTCAAGTGGCCAATTGAATAATTTCAAATTTCGGAAATTATATATTTCGATATTAATATTTTATCTTTGTGTATTTTGACGAAATTTTTTGTCATGAATGAAAGTAATGTTACGTTAATTTTTTGTTACAAATAAATATTAATAAACAAGTTGTTGTTTTATTCATATGTGGTAATTGACTTTGTCTACTCTTGACATTACCATTTATTTTTCAAAAATAATTATTATTGTTTAAATCGCTTTAAGCTTATGTTTAAACTTTAAAGACAATCATCATCAAATGTAAAACCATCTTTCAATTTTAAATAGTTTTTTTTTAGTCTTTTTGAATTTATATGTATAAAATGTAAATTTAAATTGAAAATTAATTTATATTTAAATTAATATTATTATTAATAAAACCACTTTTAGTAAGAATAAAACACTAGATTAATATAAATAATTTTTTATTTATCATCATAACTATAATACAATTATGAGTATATTAGATAATAATAAGTATTTTATTTATTTGTATACATCATTGTTGGTCAAGTTTATAATTATTTTGTATTTAATTTTATTCATTTATGTATACGGTTTGAGTTTTGAATCATAATCACTTTTATCCAGTGATGAAATGTCACCATATTTATAAATGGTTCTTTCCGATTGCTCATGGTTTTCATTGCCAACCCGATAGAGATTCTCGTTAAGCCCCTTTAATTTTTTAAGCAGACCGATCATCCCCGCCCTGAACTTGTACCGTTGTCATTCTATTTATCATTAGCTAGTTTTATAGATAAAAAAACACATGTTTGATAATATCTTCATTGAAATTTTGTAACACTCGTATTTTTATCCAAAGTGTTAGATCACACATAATAACTATTCATAACATTACAACTATTAATATTCATCATGGTTATATTATTAATTTACATCCCAAAAGATTGAAACTAGTAAAAAAATATTTAAGTCACGGTTAACATAATATAATCGTCTAAAAAAACATCAAAATACCAAATACCAAACGATCTTTAAGTTGATATGGACACTCTACTTCTTCTTGGGTGTGACAGAACTACCCTGGCGTTTTTCTACTGAGATAACACTAGTAAGAATACATGTTTTGAAGCAAATAGTTGATTTATTTTCTATAAATATTGCAATTTGATACATCATAAATATAAAGAATCAATTGTCTTCTAGCTATTAGGGATATTCACAACCCTCAATGGCTAAGCCTTATCCCATTTTTATAATTAACAATGACACAGAGTCGTAGTTAATCAATATGGTTGAGCGATCCAACTGCATATAACAGTCAAATGCATTATTCTATAATAATTAACTAATGATATTGGAACAACATGTATTATGTATATGAAACATCTTTAATTAAAACAATAACTCATGCATGAATATAATAAAAGAAGCATCATAAATTGGAACATCTTTCAATTTAAGAATTAAGCAATAGTACGTAAATCATGTATGAATATTAATTAGTATATCTCATAAAAACCATGTAAATTCACCATACCACAACTACTGCTACAAACTCTTGTATCTTTTGATTCTCCTAAACATCATAGACATAATAAGTTAACTACATGTTACTACTAAAACTACTATTAGCTAGCAACTAATAACTACTATCGACGCTACACTTAATCAACAGTAACCCAACTCAGGTTGCGGTACTGACTCCTCTCGTGATTGAGACCCTATCAAGGCTACGATCCTTGTCATAGCTTATGATGGTTTCCTTGCGGTCACGAACTAACCTATGACCCACCTTAACCGACATAGGCACCATCGCGGTCATCAACCTGTGTTTGACCAGCAGCTTGCAGGTCCAAATTTTTATATAAACTCTCAATTTTAGTCCTTTACATACGTCCAAATGAATATTAAAAGGACTCACTCTAAACATATACTTCAATCCCAAACACTTTTTCTTGATTTCAATTAACTTTAAAGCTTACTTCAAGTAACTCTGATAGAGTGATGAAGATGAACTCTAAAATCACCTTATGCAATTGTTTTTGTTACTGATTCTCCTTCCTCATTCGCTTTCTTATTTCCTTCTACCTTTTCACAACACACACACAGAGCAATACATACAAGTTCTTAATGCAAAATTCACCACTTTCAAGATTTTTGTTATTGGAAAAGGATTTGCTATAGAATTTAGAAAGTGAGCATTTGGGGAAGCAACTAAAGCATGTTGTGGATGTGGAAAATTGTACGGTCTAGTCTGGAACAAAAATTGTATAGGATTCATTAAAAAAACAAACTATAATATATTTTTATACATGAAACTTTGATGCTTTATATTTATATATGAAAACTAAATAATCCCAAGATTAGGAAAACCAATTAAAATTAACAGCAAATTGTAAAGAAATGTAACATAAATAATAATTTTAAAAATAAAGGTAAAGATAACATAAAATTTAATTTTGATAAAAAAATATATTGATGACCAATTAAAAAGACATAATTTTACTTTTATGATCTCTTTTTCGACGAAAATAACATTTAATTATCCTTTGTTAGCTTAAAAATCAAATTTCATGTACTTTCTTGATAAAAATTAAGTTTTATGTTACCTTTCTTGTATCACATTGCCACACTAGTTTGTAATTTTGATAATTTTGATATCATTTTTCTTATTTATATATACTTTTTTGGTTTCGATATAGATGTCGGATAATAGTTAAAGTTGAAGCAAAACTAATGTAGAAGCCCTACAACAAGGCTACAAAACAAGTGGAAATGGTAGTAAAGAATTAAACCCTAATTATTTGTACAAGGATGCATGTGGCAAAGGAATAAAACTTAAATAAATGTGGGCCTTTCATATAACAACATCCATAAATAATTATTATGTTTTCCCAACTTTTTGTTTTTGGACTTTATTTGAAATATTTGACAGGTAGCCCATTAACTTTAATATGAACATGTGTTATTGTGACGGATCCCATGGTAACATTGATATATTTGCATAAGAGGGTGTTTGTTTATTTATTTATTGAGTAATGACACTATAATCGTGGTAATGATATTTTGGCTTATGCAGAGAAAATTGTTTTAAGCGGTCCAAGTATGATATATTATAAACAGGGCCGACCCATTGAGTTTTGCAACTTGGGCTACTGCTTCAGGGCCCAACATCCAAGAGGGCCCAAAATTTCTTTTTTTTTTCTCCGGTAACTAGGCTAATAGCCTGATACTAGTAGTTTAATACTTGTTTTGTTAGTTATTTGATTGTGATATTTACATACATATTTACATGGTTGTTTCATCTAATCTTTAACTGTTATATATACATACATGTTTAAAGGCATTCTATAAGTTTTTGCCCGGGGCCCCAAAACGATAGGAACGACACTGATTATAAAGTTGTATGCCATTGCCAGCCCGCTGCATTGGGTATTTGGGTTCGATCATAATGATGTGTACTAGGTGCAATAATAATTGTACATCGTTCTCCAACATTAGTACATTACCTTGCTAGCTAATGCAATGTAATGTGTACCTCATGCATAAAAAATTGTTACCCCTGTGTCTTGAAACAGGGGATGATGTTAATGTATAGCTTTTACTGCGTAATGTACAAGTCAAGTGAATTACAAATGAAAAGAAAAGAGGCAGCCCACCAAATTGGTGGTGGTTGTATCAACACTTGACAGGGAAACTAAATCCCAAATGACATGACTCATGAACCCAATTGCATGATGCAGAGTTATCTTTTTTGACTTTTGTCCAACAAAAACCTGAAGAGAAAAGGGTGCACAACTCTATAAGCCCAAACCCATATGTTTTTATTAATTGTTAGATGATGGTTGTATAACTCTATTTTTAATAAATGTGTTGTTTGTTACCTTTAGTGATAAATCAAATTAGCTGGCAAATGGGTCCCCATCACCCCTATTCAATTCCAATGATATAATGTACTACTTTTACTGCATCATGTACAACCCACTATAGCCATTCTTGCTGACAAAAAAAGATTCACTTGCCTTTTTTTTTTCTTTATTATTTCAGACTGGCTGGCAAAGTGACCCCACTAGCCCATCACTCCCATGCAATTGTCATTATACAATGCACTTGCTTTTGCTGAAGTACCAAATGAACCCATCTCAATTTTCACCCCAAGAGGTACAAGTTGTTCAGCCAAGTGTACAGCATATACCCTGCTCTAAAATTTAGATTTGGGAAACCTCTATCCAGTCTAATAGATTTCTGAAGGAAAATTGGTAGGTGTTGTGTGACACCTGAAAGAATACTAATTGAATTATTTAAATTACAATACATATGTGTTTTTTAGGAGATGATTAACTTACAAAAAGACCAAAACCAAACGGCAATATGAACATAAGCGCAAAAAGCTTTGAGAACTCCGTGTAAAAAGGGTCACGAATCAATTCTGTTGTTATCTCCACTTATGGTTCCTACTACTATCACCTTCGCTTGTATCAGAAGTTCCTTCACCAGATTGTTTGTTGCCTAAACTACGATTGTCCTCTTTACGATCAACATGGAGATGGGAAGATTCTTTTCCAGCCTG
Source organism: Centrapalus pauciflorus (assembly GCA_020465985.1). Classification (NCBI taxonomy): domain Eukaryota; kingdom Viridiplantae; phylum Streptophyta; class Magnoliopsida; order Asterales; family Asteraceae; genus Centrapalus; species Centrapalus pauciflorus. Next base: position 1,058,928 of record JAANYP010004337.1, read on the forward strand.
TCGTTCCTGCAAAGTTAACAAAAAGAACAAACTTACTCATATGGAAAAATCCTGGGAAAACACTGTGTTTCTCTTTTATCATTTTTAGAAACAGAAAGGGACTAGAAATGTGTGTGTACATCAAGAAAGAGCAAGTCATCAGCCTCGAGCATGTGAATAACGTGCCCCATTTTGGGTCTTTTTTGTGCATCTGGATCTACACACCGGAGAGCAACTAAGAGTATACGTTTTAGTGCCTTTGAAGATGGCATTTCCGGCAACTTAGGATCCACTACATCCTCAGATTTTCGGTTTCCAACCATCGTCTTCAACCATTCCACTAAATTCACCTGTAATAAATGCACTCACTTCTTTGACCCATGTTTCAAAGCTAAAAAAAGCAAGTCTTTTGGGGAAGCTGCAATCAATGAGCGTGCAAGAACTATAGACTAACCTCTCCTTGAGGTCGAGAATAATCAACAGGACTTCTTCCCGAAATTATCTCCATGATAAGTATCCCAAAGCTATATACATCACTCTTCTCGTTCAACATCCCTGTACATGCATACTCTGGTGCAACATAGCTGAGGAAGAGGAGTAATTATTTTCCAGCCAAGAAAACGTCTTATGAAAGGTTTATACAGATATGCATTTTACAGATGTTGAGTTCTCAATCAAATTTGAATTTGAGAAATAATTACCCAAAAGTTCCCATCACCCGAGTTGTCACATAACTGCTTTCTGAACACAAAAGCTTCGCAAGCCCAAAATCAGAAACTTTAGAGTTCCATTGACGATCAAGTAATATGTTGCTGGATTTGACATCGCGATGGACCACCTTTGGTTCAAGACCTTCATGAAGATAGGCCAAACTGAAACAACAATACAAAGTATACCAATCACTTGTAAGTATTTGGCTGCAGTTCTAAGATCATAGATGCAACCTACAAACAAGTTTTATATATAGATTACCCACCCCTTTGCAGTTCCCAAAATAATATTCATACGTATAGCCCATGTTAAAGGGCTCACATCTCCGACCTCCCCATGGAGCCACTGATCCAAATTCCCATTATCTACATATTCATAAACTAGCATCCTGGAAAGAAAGATTTAATGAGAATTAGAAACACAACAATTGGTAAGAATGCAAATAATGGATAAACAATAACACTACCTGTAGGCTCCCTCGACGCAATATCCTAACAAGCGAACAAGATTCTTGTGCCTTACACGTCCGATTGCATCTACCTCTACTTTGAACTCTCTCTCAGCCTGACCCCTGATGTTCATCATTTAATTAATAATAAGGCAGTCAAGAACTTCAATTTTGAAGGGGGAAAAAAAAAAAAAAGAACACCCAACCCAATTGCACCAAGAAGCTCTTGAAAATGGGAAAAGCTTGGCAAGCCTATGCTCATGACATTAGTCTCATGTGATCAAAGTTTGCCAATTGATTCAAGACCAAGGAAGGAATAAAATAACACTAACAATAAACATCAAAAAAAGAAAGTTTTCAAAGTCCCCTATTCTGCAATTTATTTTAATCTTGAATTCTAATTAACAAACCTGAACACTTAGGATTGAATTTTGTTTAATTTTCCCAGAGAGAAAATACCATCATCATACTGTCATTAGGAGGATGACTTAAGAGGAACAACCATTCTTAAATTTAAACTTTGATGATTAATAATCATTACAGTTGGAAAGACACATAATTTTAATTATCTCAACTCATTAAGTAATCATAATAAATTTCTTTATATTGATAACTTGAAATTGATGCTACAGTTGAAGACACCAGTTTACACATTGGCTTAGACTTTCCCCCCAAAATAGATCAAGCTTATCGAAAGGAAAACACATCAATTTCTAGTACTATCATTTCACAGAATGAGGATCATGTGTTAAGATAGTTCAAAAAAAATCAAGACTACTGCATCAGTTAATCAAATTCGGAGCAATCGTACTCCAGATTTTCTAGGAGATAATTAGCCGAAAATTCCAATTAAGAGACGATAATAACAAATTTACCTGTTATTCAACAAGTTTTTGACCGCCACACGAGTATTATCCGCTAACACACCACGATAAACGATACCATAACCACCTTCTCCGATCACATTTTCATCCGATAGTCCATTCGTCGCCGCCTCAAGCTCCCGGAGTGTGTACCACCGGCCCCATCCTAGATGCGAAACCTCCGGCAACGAAGGCACGCCACTATACGACGCCGTTTCGATACTTGTAGCTCTACTCTCACCGCTCGATTGCCGATCGGAGAAAACCACTCGGTGCTCCGACTTCCCTAAGTCGATTTGAATCTCCGGCACAGGAGGACGGTGATCTACCGCCGCTGATGACTCATGATGGACGATCTCTTGTATATCCTTGGACACAGAGGGGGTTAGGGTTTGGGTTTGTTCAAAAATCTTCTTTCTTTTATTCGACGGGGAGTTTCGTCGGCGGGAGGTGATGCACAGTGATAGAAGAAAAAGCACGAGAACAATGATAACTCCGACGAAGATTCCGACGACGACCCATAGCCGAAGACCGAATATCGAGGTGGGTTTTGAAAGCTCGCTGTTCATAAATGCTCTATTATACAGCGACATTCTGTTAATATTAGCAGGTAATATATAAGCAACGGAACATGTGTATGAATGGAACTGTGTCTCCGGGTAGTCGGAAAATGAATGTTCTCCGGCGATTAAGTAGAAATTTCCCGACAAGTCTGCGCCAGAAACTGTCTTCCGTCTTCACTATAAAGTAAGCTCTCTCTCTCTCTCTCTCTCTCTCTCTCTCTGTGTGTCTGCAAATAAGGGCTTAAAGGTTTGGTTCATTTACATTTTCTGCCCGACTGTTTCATAAATTGACACGTAAATGACCGTTAGATAATTGATTATATAAATACTGCTCTCTGTATTCATTCATGTACAAATTAATTTTTTCATTTTATGAATAGTTATATAGAATATAAATATGTTTTTCTTACTCATAATTATATACGATGTTAATAATAAAAAAAAAAAAAAAAAAAAGAAAAATCCATCGTTCGGCCCTACCGATGTTAATAATAATAAACGTTCCATGTTGAAAATATGAACATATTTACATGGTTTATTATGTCAGTCTTTCAACATTATTTTTTACTGGGTTAATATTTAAAGACGATAAAAAAACTCATTTTTATGATTAAGTTTTTTCGATTGTTTAAGCTTTTGACAATTTTTGTCATATTTAAAATTATATGTGAGAGTTGTTTAGTAGGTCATTAATGATAATAGTACAATGACTTAAAATTACGAGGGTAAAAGTTCAATGACTTTATCGTAAAATGAAGAAAAATTAAATTTCTAATATATTTCCTAATACTGAATCATTCAATAAACTCATTAATCAGTTTAACATGTAGAAGTTAAAATAGATAGTTTTGAATGATACAAAAAATGTCAAGAAACTTAAATAGTCAAGAAAAAATTGAAAGACTTAATCACGAAAATGAAGATAGAAAGACAGTTTTTTTATATTAAATTTTATTTGTTGAAGTTGTGAAATCCTTGACTTGTAACCTATTGTATAGGTTAACGATCCAACTCCGGTGCTAAACACAAACACCTGTGAACCTTCGTTCATCGAAAACTGCCAAATTAGACGAAGGGTACGAAGTAACAAAACTCATTCAAACTATAAATCGAAGGTGTCCATTCCAGCTCCAGATCGGTTCCAGAATCCTCAAGGAGAGAAGCGTCAGTGGTTTTTCAACGTTTGTAGCAGACTTTCCGATCGAATAATGTACATATCAAACGATTACCAAATTGTTGATATCTAAATCCCCTTTCTCTCTCATCATTTAGAGACTTAACCCAAACCATTTATCGTTCAAGATCAGAAACCCCTGTCTCCCGTAACAATGATAGCTCTTCAACGATATTAGCGGGCTTCATTAAACAGCAAGGCTCCAAACGATGATCTGTCTTCCTTTGATTTGTTATCATTCCTCTCTTTCCCCCTTTCACATCATTGCATGGTTGCTATCGTGTTTGCAAACAACTTCCTAATCAGTCTCTTAAATAACAATCAGTTAATGACCTTTTATTATAGTATCTATAACTAGTTATTAACCCACGTATTACGTGGATATTTTATAAATAAATGTTTACTAAAAAATCTACATAAAACGTCAATTACATACAAAAATGTTTATTTTTTTCTAAAAAAAAAATATGAAAATAGTATTATCTTTTGTTATTAAGGATAATTAAAAAAATTTTATTTTTTAAATATGTATGAATAGTATTTATCGTGTCTCATCGTTTTAAAACTTTTTATTTTTGGATTTTTTTATATAAGTAAAAAACTAAAAATTTGATTTTTACATAGAATACAATTTAAAAAATTTTAAGATTAAAAAAATTATAAAACAACTTATTTTCAATATTGCATTATTTCTACTTTTTAAATATATAAAAAAATGAATAGTTAGCTAACATTAGTAGTTAAATCTGAAATTTATTTAAATCAGTTAAAAAGTTATTTAAAAATAAATTTAGATTAATATTAGAATATTTAAAATATTTCATTTTTTAACCGTATGTATTAAATATGAAGGTATTTGAATTAGATTCCATAAATATTCTTAATAATGAATTAGTAAAATTAAAAATCTAATTATGGAAAAAAGACGGAAAATCAAAAATTTAGAGAGATGAGGTAATGACATGTGGCATGAGAGGTTTTGCTTTATTAATAGATATAGATATTTATATATTTCTACAGTAATCAAACATTTATATATCTTATTATTATAGTATTGATAACATTTAAATACTATTACAGAATCCAAACATACACACATACACATACATACATGACACATACATAAAATTTATATGAAGGTTTGAAATTAAAGTCAGGATAAGATATATAACTCACAAAGAATTGGGAGGTATTCTTTTTTATTAAAAAAATCTTCTTTTTTTTTTTTTGGTTTAAATCAAACCATTAATATATTTAGAGTAACATGTATCAAATAAGTATATAAAAGTATATAACAAATTATAATATTGTAATGTCAAACACTTATATGTGTAGTCATGTCAGCTGTCTAAGTATCATGATTTTTAAAATTCTATTAACAATATCTCTTAAATAACAATTCTATTAATATGAAGATTTTTAGTACATTTCTAAAGATACATTGTACGTCTTCAAACTTTAAACAATAAAAGTTTAGTTGAAATTAAGTCAATTGTATCATTCATCCGTTTTAAGTTTCATGTATAATTACTCTTAAAGCGAGCCTTTTATAATTGTCTAGAGACTATATGCAAGAGTTTAGTCAAAAATAGCAGCTTAGAGCATCCCAAATTATGGATGCTATGTTGTGGTGGCCTTTATGGAGCATCATTAAAGCAAAGTTTATGTATTAATTTTGGGTAATTATATATATATATATGCATACATCCCTCAATTGCTAATCACACACTCCCTTTTTAATGTGAGAGAAAATTAATTTTTAATCAACGAGTCTCATGTCATTAACAAAAAAATATATGAGTAAGATGGTGTGTAATTAGTACAAATTAAAGAGAAAGAGTGTACATATAGCAATGCCTATTAATTTATAATGTATATTAATAAATTAATATTTTTATATGAAAATTTTACACATAAGCAATTCAAAATACATAGATACATGACTAGAGTCTAGAGATTGAATCATGAGCTAGGAGTACGATCGATTAACAAGAATGTTTAATTGTTCGCTCGTAAAAGTCTTGCGCATGTGTCGATCTATTGATTCAGGCTGTTCATTATCCCTTGAGGATTTTGATCAGTTATTAAGTAAAAAGTTAAAACACAGTTATAGAATAAGCACAACCAGATATAAATATAGATATTTAGAAAACACATTGTATAGATATATGTTTGTGATACGCATAAACAATGATTTATTGGTTCACAGGCAATAACATTTTCGCCATCCAGCGTAACAATGAGTCGAACAACACCATGTTTTGAATTCTTTTATGTCTTATGTATTATTTTAATTTTATATATATATATAAAATATTTTACTCCATATAATTGACTTAATGGGCCACCATTGGGGTCAGGGTCCAAGACTTAATTTAAAGGCAAAATTTAACATATAATATTGATGTTCTAAAATATATAGTATAATATATGCTATAATGATCAATTAGAATCTGGAGGAAACGATTATAATCAACGAATGTGTCTAAAATAATTTAAAACAAAGCTATCATAATAATTAACTAATTAATTACAACTGTAAGTCTGCAACTACAAACATTGAAGACAGTGTAAAACGAATTGATGATATAAAACAAAGTATCATAATCAATTTATATTCTATGGAATTTTCTAATCCATATAGCATATATATACTTTTAGGCATTATGTGATTTTTCATAGATATTAAGACGGATTAATTAAGACGGTAAAAATAGGCTATCCTCGGGCAAGAAAAATGGTTGGATCAAACAGGAAAAGGTAGCTAGCGTTAGTTGGATCCGAGATGGATGTGCTAAATATAGGTAGTCTCAATGCTTTGAATTGTTGTATTATTGCTAAATGGTGACGGAGATTCAAAGTAAGGTGACGTGTTGTGGTGTAGGGTGTTCAGGGGTGGCTTTTAGGGCGTGCGGAAGGTTCGACCGCACAGGGCCCCAAATTTCATAGGGTCTCACGGTTATAATACAAATTTTAGTTCGAGTCAATTTTTTTTTTTTTTTTTTTTGCATTTGACGCATACACGTTGTGCATAGGTGCGTTAAAATGGAATTTTTGTCAAATTTAATTTGATTTGTATTATTCATACTAATTTATCACTAATCATTTTTTTTTTGTCGTTCAGTTAACCTGTTAAAACTAAGTCCCAAAATGAACAATTTACTAGTTTAAAATACTATGTTGTAATCGCATGCATAGGGTCTCCGAAATCAATGAGACGACCCTGAGGGTGTTGGAAGTCGATCGGTATGGGTGAGGGGAAATTGGTTGAAAGATATTTGCTAGAGGGTTATTGGGAGTGTGAGAGGTGAAAGAGGGTGTAGTGAGCGACGAGGCGATATTGTTAGAACTCGAAAGTAATCAGAAAAGCTTAATATTATGTTTGTGGATATATTTGGTAAAGTCATAGGGGATGGGAAGTAACCTAAAGTTTAAGTGGCTTGAAAATTATAGACCTAGTGAAAAATAAAATCCTGTCTCACTTTTGCACTTGAACAAGCTAAGGATGTTCTTGTTAAGGATAGGACTCAAAGGGGGAGGGAATAGTCTAAGTTTGATATGGGAGTGGTTTAGTAAGCCTAAAGAGAGTTCGTCTGAAAGAATCGTTGAAATTGAAAATCTTAGTGCAAAGTGTCCATTATAGAACCAACATGGTGGATAGATGATCATGGTTGTTAGTGAAAAACTGAAAACGGAATTCTCGATGAATCAGTTATGACGTTTAATCGATAACAAACTTAATAATTCTTTTGTATCAGCTGCAGGAACCAAATGGAAAAACCTCATTCCATGAAAGGTCGACATTTTTATATGAATGATTAAGAAAAGGCATGCTTTCTGTAAGATCCTATCTAGCGGATATTGGAATGGACCTCGACATGGTTTTGTGCCTACGGTACATGTACAGAGCAACCAGAAACTTTGGACAACTACTTCGTCACATGGAGATTTGTTACATTTCTTCCGAATGGGGTTTTGTTTTTTTAGCTTTTCTTCTCTAGTCAGTCCTTAATTTCTTATGTGGAGTTTTGATCAGTTGCTTACAGACCTTCTTTGCTAGAAGTAATTGTTTTCTCGAGGTATATATTATTGCCTTTAAAAAAGACGGTAAAAATGTTGGACAAGGTTTGTCAAGTCTAACAATATATTTGATCCATTTAGGGGTGACAATCTTGACCCAATGGGCCAAACGGGCCAAACAATTAAATGGATCCATTGTAAAAAACTAAGATAGAACATAACTCTTTTTAAAAAAAAATGAAAATTTATAAAACGGTGCATTAAAAAAATTGTTCTTTGAAAATAATTTCAAAATTATGTAAATTTTATGACTTTTGGTCGTCAACCCCGTTTGACTCGTTTGCTTGAACGGACTTAAATTATCATCCCGTGATCCATTCATAATATATAAGGACACAAATGTTGAATCTATTAAAAGGAAACTATATCAAATTAATATGGGTCTAGATTATGTTTTGAAAACTCTGAATGTTTGCAACTTTGGTTTAAATATTGTTGTTTACTTTTTTTATATTTGCTTCAAGTATATTGTAGCGTAATTTTGTCCTAGAAAACTATATTTCTCCTACATTTACAATAGTTTTTAAAATTTTTAAACAGGTAATGGTCACACAAAATTTTTGATCGTATTTTTAAAGCATTTAATAATATTTTAAAGGTTATATGATCACTGTTTGTTTACCATATTCTTTCATGTGCATAGTTTGTTAATAAAATAAAATTACAAGTTGGGCCTAAAATAATTGAAACAAATTCCCAAGAAGATTTGTTAATTATGTAATGCCAGATCCGTTATCTAAAAGGCATCTGTTTTTATTATAATGAGATTCACGGTGTAAAATAAATAGATTCTCGACACACAAACACAAAATAAGGTTCAATAGCGTACTTATCAATGTTAAACATACCATCATATATTTTTTTTACATAGACATGTATAAGTCAATGTTATAACAATTTTCGTTAATATCATGTCCTTATACATTAAAATTCGTAAAATAAATTAGGGGTGAACACAGTTTGGTTGAAACCGGGTGAACAAAAATTAGTTGGCCGGGTTGGAAGAGTACTTCTTGGCCGGCCGGTTTGAGAATTATTCACACTGAGGTTATTGACTAGCAATCATGACAGATGCTTTGTAATTATATACCGGCCATTTAGGCCGAACTGGCCAAACTAAAGTTAGTTGGCTGGTTTGGCCGGGTTAGAAGGACACTTCTTGGCCGACCGGTTTGAGAATCATTCAAACTGAGGTTATTGGCTGGTCGACGCTTTGTAACTTTATACCGGCCGAGTTTATATATACATGCATACTGATAATCGGAATATACTTCGAATAATGTTTTTGTGTTATAATCGTTTTGAGTTATAAAAATGAAATGTAGATATACAATAAATTTGTTTATAAATTCTTTATATTAAAGTTTTGTCTTGAAAAATAAGAACATTTTTTATATAAGATTTACACAATTTATGATACTCCTTAACAAATTACTGTATTTGATCTATAATTATCTATTTTTACATTTATAGTGTTTATATTGTCGGTTTTATTTCAATGTTTTGAGTATTTCACTAAACTTGTACGTAAATTAAATAGTTTTTTGTCAAAACTGTAAAACCGGTCAAAATATTATATGTCAGTCACATCATTCACATAAAAAATTGTGTGAATAATTTGGTAGTTCACATATTTTTACATATAACAATTTTCTAATATTGATATACATATTTTTATGTAAAAAATTTAGTGTTAAGTACAATTTGACTATGTAACTTTCAGATTTGTGTTATTTAGACACTCAACTATATTTTGTGTCGATTTAATCATGTGATAGAGCTTTTAGATTGTCATCTGTCCCCATCAATTGGTACCCGTCGTTTGACGGAGCAGGTGTTACCAAGATGATGGAAAATGAAGTTAGTTATTCTTTCTCAGCCATCTAGAAGAGAATGTGGGAAGTTTTATGTTGGACCACAAGATAGATATATGTTATGGACAAATAGTAGCATAAGAATTTTCAATACAAACCAGCAAATCTCATATAATATGAGCAGCTCTTGGTTCCAATTATTCTCCTGGATTTCTCTTCCATTAAAGTTAAATTGGATACAGAGTCAGAGTCAAATCCAAGAGGCTCAGCAAGGATCGAGCGCTCAGCTGTTGTATACTTGTATTGGATGAGTGTTGTAGATCCAGATAGAGATGCAATGCGAACGAGGGTGGTGTGGTGTGCCTCTCCAATTTTGTTCTATACAATAGGATCCTGTGCATGTGTTTGAGAATTTCTTATGGTGACTCCTCTGTTCCTCATGTCTGTCTTGTGCTGCATGTATGTATTGGGTTTAAAGGTTTCTCATGCATTGCATATTAGCCTATTAGGTAGGTGGGTTTATACCATTGTTTGAAACAATGATGTGCACTTTGTTTTTTGCACATAGTTTAAGTGCAAAATGGTCTAGATTTAGATTTTGCATTTCTGCAACTTTTAAATATTATTTTCAATTTGCTTGAAGTCCATCTCCACAAGGAATTTACCCCAAAAAGGAAAAGTATTTAAATGGGAACACTGACTAGCACCCAGAACCAATATTTGGCCTTCATGACCACCTATGACCAGCAACGGTTGTCAGAAAGGCAAAGAGTGTCACCACCACAACCTCAAGTTTGTGTATCTCTCTACCCCAAGAGACTCAGTTATCCCAACTTGGGGGCAACCCGGGGTAAATGTCATTTCACAAACCGATATAAGCCAAGAAGCTAAAAACATGATAAGCAAGACATCAAGAACACAAAATCATGGTTTTACACTTGGATAAAAATGTTCATCACAGCCTACATGATATTTTCTTACCCTTTAACTCTTCCCCAGACAAAGATTTTCCAGGTTCTGATTCTCATCTAAACATGAAACATTTTGCCTTTAAAGGGTAAAAAGTAGCAGTGTGGTCACTAGAGATCCGATGTAATCTAAACTATGTGTATCATCTTCTTATTATTAATCTGCCTTTTTATCAGCTTCATCTATGGCAGCTAACCTTTCAACCAGAGGAGGATGAGAGTAGTGGTAAGCAGAGTACCAAGGATCAGTGTTCATTGCTGACAAGTTCTCCTCCTGCAAAATCACAAATATATACATATAAATAACTGCATGGAAAATTAATCTAACAAGCCAACTGTTAAGTTGGAACTCAACCATTTATTTTACTATTGAAAATCATGCAGAAGAATGATCAGCGATCCCACAATAACCCAACACAATATCCTACAAGTAAACTATGAAGGGTAATACAGAAAAAGCACATGTAGGCCATGTGTTGACCTTACATTGTAATTGGGGTTTAGAATGCAGACTGGACCAAGGGAACAGGATTACAAAATGACGACTTGGACAAATTTCTATGTAAGGTTTATAGAGAAACATACTACACCAGTACTCAGCTCAACCCCAATGCATAAATAAATAATCTTTAGGCCAAAATCCAATTATAGAATGGGCTTATGTTTAGAGTTCCATATCAAGACCAAATGGAATTCATCATGTATTGTTTGACCCAAATTTCAGAAAACCAAAACCTATCCAAATCCATCTTAATAGACAATATATAAATGCGTCTTAAAGTAAATGAATCCTGAAAAGAGCCATGCATCAATTTTGAACAATTAAGAACTCCCAGGCATCAAACATCGAATTGTTCACAAGTATCCTCTACATTGTTGGCATTTTAGATATTTAACTAGGAGTAAAATACTTAATCTCCAATCAAATATAGCATGTATGCTTCATACTTGGACAGGTGGTGTGGCAAAAAAAAAAGCACATAAAACCAAAAGGAAACAAAAAAAGTACCTGCAGCTTAACTAGTCCATCTCGAAGTGCTTTAGAATAACCGAGCTTCTTTGCAAAAGCATCAGCCTTGGTACAAAAAAAATGTCACAGTCAGGTAAATCATAAATTCAAGGGAGCAGAAAGTAGCATTAAACATCACAGATATACAAATACCTGAAACTCAAATGCACGGCTGACAAGATTGAGCCCGAAGCTTACAAGATGCTGTATAGGTATTATTGTGTGCTGCAAACAAATATCTTGGTAAATAGGCATACTGGCATTGAAAGAAACAACCCAAAAAACAAAAAAACAGCATACTGAAGTTAACTCGATACAACTACATTTAAACAAGATAACGCGAATGAAAAAACAAAATAAGCATTGCATGAATCATTATTATTAAAGGATCCTAAAACCCAAGTTTTCATACTGCATTGACAAGATTGAAAATAGCAACGTTCCATTCATCATTTTCCACCCTTCTTTATTTTCTGGGTCTCAGACTCCCATATTTATTTCCCAACTTGAATTATATCAATCTGCCAAGTGCTAACTCCATATATTTGAGAACTAGACTTCAACCAACTTCTAGTTTTACTTAGTGCACCCACAATACCCGAAGGCTCGTAGCCATCAAGAAAAGAGAGTTGGCTGTGTCAGTGTTCCTCTCTGCCTTTGACTCTCTTAGGCATACAAATGATAGACTTCTGATTTTTACTGTCGAATTTCACAATGTGAATGTTCATCTCTTTAAATTCACAAGGCTATTTTAAAATCTTGTTGGTATACATCAGTGTACCTGGAATAATATGAGCCCAATGAGGACTGGCTGAGTATCAAATCCAAAACTAAAGAACAAGTCCTTTGAGTTCTTCACAAGTGTATATCCACCAAACTGTAAAAGTGTAAGAACCTACAAAGCACACATGTTAACGACATCAATTGCATACTTCCTTAAAGTTTCTACTTACCATAAAATGGACTAAAGAAATTAAACAGGTCAAACATCAATTATTTTCTGAAACTGAATTAAGACTCCAGTATACAGGAGTAAATCTTTTTTGCTTATCATACATCAAGTCCGTTGGAAAGACAGATCACTAGATTAACCACATCGGACTGCACTATCCCATGTAGAACTAAGCTAGAAAATACAATTTTTCATTATATACCAATAAATGAAGCACCTCTTTACTTTGGAAGTTCCAAAATAAATTGAACGTGTCTCCATTTTTGCCAAGGTTGCAATTCAAAATGTATCTCTGTCTATTGGTAAACTGAGCATTGACTGCAATTGATAGTCAAGGACTAATCTAACATAACCAAGAGTTGCATTCATTTTGGGAGAAAGGGATGATACAATAAGTTTAAATTTCATAAAGATGCAATAAAGGACTACTCCAGCACAAGAATCTGGAACATCTACTAACTGAATAGAAACTAGAAAACTTCTATAAAAAACTATCACCATTTAATACATACCAACACTGTTTAAACATCATCCGAAACAGAGTATGCCTGTAGACAGACTGTGAAAAGTAAAGCCAAATGGGGTTGGGGGTAGTAGCCTCATGAGATAATTTTTGGCACTCAGAATTGGAAAGAACTTTACCCCCACATGATCTCAGATGAATTTCAATGAATATAGTATTAGTGCTGTTAAACTTGACCACGACTGTGGAAGCCATGGCCAGTAACTAACACGTACTAAAACCAATCAAATAGACAAGCCCTGGACTAGCAACTTTGACAATCAGGTCACTAGTTTTGAATGGATCTCGCAATTCTATGCTTGAGGACTAACACAGCTTAGTTATCCTTACAGATTATGCTTCAAAAGTCAGGTTGTTTTTAAACATTGATTCTGTTATTTAAACATTATTACTACCACTAAGTAGATATGAAGGAATACTTTTTATATCTCCACATAAGAAACACCCATAGTGCAAAATGTGTATGAATATGTACTACAGGCTGCAACAGTTGCAAGATATAAACTGGCACAACGCACCTGAACAGCAATGAAGGAGTACATTGTGTGATTCAGTTTCCAATGACCAAGTTCATGAGCAATCACAGCAACAACTTCTTCCTCATTTTTGCACTGCATAATAGGATAGAAACATGAACTTTGTTCGACAGTATTACATTTCACAGAAAAACAAAGCTTGGACATAACAAGAAATCTTGGACAAACAAGATATCTGACTTAACAAAAGGTATTTGAAGCAGAAAGACTATTATCTTTTTGGAAAGCAAAGCAGAAAGTATAGTTGAAGTATCATGTCATGAAATATTGAGATCTGAAGTTTTATGTGACTGCATGCATACAAGCATATACTAGCACATATTATTTTGGAGCAGAAATGGAGCCACGGAGAAAGAAAAAACATCAATCATTACAATTACAAGTTTCACCCTGAGTAGTTGTTAGAATATCCATTGCAGCATAGTGATGAAGAATGTGTTGAATGATGAGGGACTAAGGATGTATCAAAGTTCCAGTGTCTCCAAACAATGAGTTTTAATGTGTAAAACATCTCTCTCACGAGAAAACTGCTATGCTGATACAAAACTGGTTTTTTCCCCATCACAGTGTCATGACTCACAAATTGTACCATATAAACAAGTCTGGCTGACATTGAAGAGGACAAGCTGATAGAAAACTCAAATTAGTCTCCAAATGTCAAATAAATTTTAGCATTTGTTGGGTCCTGTCTCAAAGACCTGCTATTTTATCAGAGAGAGAATAAATGCATAAAGAACATACCTGCTGAATCAAAGTATCATAAAGAACAATGCGTTTGTTTTTAAAAAACCCATACATGTAAGCCTGCAGAGAAAAAAAAAAGTAATATTATTCCAAGGCAAGGAGATCAGACAATTTGTGGGGTGTTGCCTCAAATCACTACATCAGAATCACTCTTTTTATTGATAATTTGTTGATAAATATCTAGAGGTGGGATCTGTCTTGTTCAAGTATAAAGGTAGGATTCTGATAAAACTGTAGTCACAGCATGTAATCTGAACGCTATCATTCTTTAAAAGCTACGAGTTATTTTAGAAAATCAAGTGAACCATTGCCAAAAATTTAGACATCCTCACATTGCTATGGCTTGACCTTGTAGATCCATCCACAACAAACAGCTTCTTCAGAGGAAACTTGAGGGAGGAAGCAAGATTCTCAATTTTTGTCCTAAGCTCGCCATCTGGTAGCTAATTTTGGTAACATGGAAGTTAACATTTATCAGAGACATAATATGTTTAAACGATCAATCATGATCTTGCAAATTAGAAGTTAAAGTTAAAAGACTTACTGGTGTGAATTTGTTAAAAAGGGGTGCAATTAATACTGGGTAAATTGTCATCATGACAAGAGATAAAACAAACATAAACCCCCAAAGATAGATAGCCAGGTAGGGACCACCTTTCTGCAGCAAAAGAGAACACTGGTAACGTAACAAATTCGCAGATTATGTATGAAATATTGTTAGCAATAATATCAGAAGGATTTGCTTGATAATAGAATTTCCGGTACCTGTACTATCAAAATGATGGCGGCCACAACAGGTGGTCCTAGTATGATAGCCAATATCATGCCTTTAATCATGTCACGGATGAAAAGCCAAAATGTTTGCTGTAACCATAACATCACACATTACAAAAGTAATATCTAACAAGAACCGGAAGAGTAAACATGGACTCCATATTTTTAAAATTCAAACAAGTTGGCCAATTATACAAAAGACTTTAGTCAAATTCTATAATACCTTGTTAAAACCATGTCGCTCCTCAATTACAAAGGTCGAATACAGAGAAAATGGCAAGTCTGTAATCTGCAGAAAGTATAAACAGGCTTGAATTATCCAATAATGAGATATACCTGTAAAGTGAACACTAAGTTGGAAATGTGTATATATATTTAGAAGAGAAAATTCCAAAGACCATTGTGATTCAAAACTTCACCAAGATGCTGCTTGAAAGACAAGAAAAGTTACCAATCAAGATCTAAAATATACAAGTCTACACTGTCAAAACCCTACTCCAAATTAAATATTAATCTTGGAAAAAGCAAAGTGAGTGAACAATACATGTCTGTGTATGAACTGTTAAAGATTCAAACTCAATTAGATTTTGTAGTGATAGATGCACATAAAACAACTTAGCTCCCAAAAGGACCTTTTTCTGTATGTAAGTTTTAGGAACCTTCAAAGACCTTGATACTGTTTGTGTTACCCTCATCCAGCAACATCCACTAACATATTCATGTCTTCTCTATACAGTCCTATAATGCTTATAAACATGTAATTTCACAAGCCTTCAAGATGCTCATGAGGATATATGACGTTTCCTATACCAAACTTCAATTCTACTGTCTGCAGAGCCATTGCACTAAGATAGCAACATATTCACCCGAAGACATATTGAGTAAAAACAATTAGCCCACATCAGGAATAAGGAGATATTATGAAAAAAACCATTTAGATTGGATGAACGCAGCTAAGACCAATAACGAAGACCTAGCGAATATTGAACTTGCCATGAAAGCAGTTAAAAAGGTTCAGAGAAGATAAACACTAACATGGACAATAAACATGAAGCTGATTTAGAATTTTGGATAACAAGTCTTGATTTTGATAATGATTACTCGATAACAGATTGTTTTCATGGTTAATCCACATAACTGGGATAATACTAGGATTTGAAAATAAACATCATTTACAGCTTTACAGTAATACAAATTTTCGCATATTGAGAAAATTTCTGCATACATAAGCGAATAAACAATCTGTTTGTTGCTTTGTTTGTATAAACAATGACCTTCTGATATAAATTAGTCTATGAATCTGTTACAGGTATAACTTTGGGAATATAGGAAATGTTGTTATGCATGTCATATGTGCAAACAAACAATCGTTTTTCTGCACATGTACCTGAGACCAAATCATAACACCAGCTAGGAATCCAAGTGTGTGATATATTTCATTCTCTGCATCAAGGCCAATGGATTCCAATATACCACCTGATTTCTGCAGTCATTTACAGAATATGATAAAAAAAATTTGTTTAGATAACTACAAATCTGTTACAGCACAAAATTTTATAGAAAAGGTAATAAATTACCCACCTTCCAAAACCAAGGCAATACACCAAAGAGCAGGATAGCAGAGTCCATCACAATTGTTACAAACTCATGAATGAAGTGGAAGTTGCTGGGAAGTCAGAAAAGAGAACATGTTATTAAAAAGAAATTTGAATCGGCAGTTAGAGCAAATATGATCAACCAATTTGATGAGCATGCTGCAGAAGGAAAATTAGCTTGAAGATAAGAAATATTGTGATGAAATACCTTTTATCAATGCTATAGGCTCTAGATTTTTCAAACTTCTCTTGGCTAATCACCCCTACCAAAGTTTTAGGAAGGGTTGGCAGCTTCAGAGCAGCATGTTGTCGAAAGTCTAGATATGTCTCAAAGATGTACATCAATATCATGAATCCTGTAAATCAAATGTATTTGTTATCAAAGAAATTTACTTCATCCATTTTAAGAAGTTAACAATCACACTTTCATAAAGTTGAGAAGCGTCCCGATGAGAAATAAAGCGCCAAACAAAAGCCATACTTCACATATTTGACGACAAAAGGATTCATAAAATCAAAAGAAAAACCCCAACGGCAGTTTATACAAAATACCAGCAGCTATTCGCTAATAATCAGGATTTAAGTTGCAAAAACAATTACAACACATAGAAAACCTGAAAATTGAAACTACATAAACAAAGACGCGTGAATAAAAATTCAACAGTACAATTAGGAACATTTTTGACAACCTTATATTCATGAAAACTTGATTATAATTTGTAATATATAAACACAAACACGGATATGTTGAATTAAAACACCAGTAAAATTCACTAGCAATGTGCTTGCAGTGATATTTTTATGTAGAAGTACTGGCATACGCATTACACCTCTCTCTCTCTCTCTCTCTCTCTCTCTCTCTCTCTCTCTCTCTCTCTCTCTCTCTCTCTCTCTCTCTCTCTCTGTGGGAGAGTAGAATCCACTTCACAAGTTCTTTGTCCTGTAAAGGGTCTTCTTTCAAAAGGCATGATTACATAAATTTAAGTCAAGTATACTTAATAGCATTATCTAAATATAGTTTTGAATTCAGTTAGATTATAACTTGTCCTTTTTCCACTTATGGCAGGAGTGAGGTGAAACCAAACGATGAGAAATATACATTCATCAACTTTTCACTTTCCATGAATACATAGATAGGCACGGAAATCCTCTTTTTTCCCCTTCTTGGCAAGAACCAAGGGATCAAAAAGAATCGAGTTAACTTTTGAATGAAAGAAAACATTTTGACCTAAATAAAGTCCAACTTATTAACTTGTGAAGTTGTTTTTATACATTACTACCCAATCCCCATGAGCAAAACTGGATCTCTGAAACAAGAAAAGCATTTCCATAACAACAGTTAGCCTTACCAAGTACTCGACAATTAATTACGGAATGAGAAACCCATTCCTCCACGATCAGAAACAAAAAACCCCTAGCAATTACTTCAACGCAATAAAAGAATCTGGCCTCCAAGACGTATTAATGTTTAAATATTAGTATTACGATAGTAGTAACAGTGGTCATCGCAAAACCCTAATATTTAACGGGTAAAGACAAAAAAAAATTCCTAAAAGCAGCAGATGGATTAAGAAACTGAAGGAAAACATGAAACACAGACAAGCATAAAATGAGAAGGAAAAGCAGAAGAACAGATTAGATACCAACTACGGCCTCCATGTAGGGAAACGCCATGGTTGCGTGTGTCAGAGGAGAGAATGTTGAAAGATTGGGACGATCCCACAGAGAAAAATAGATTTTAGTCAAATCTACAATCGGTTTTCCAAATATTGATGCAACCGACCCTTTTTATTTACCCTGCTTCTGTTTTATATTCTCTACTGCAATTATTAGTTTATCGTTGTCTACTGCGTGTCTGCGTGTTCTTCATTTCTTTAACCGCATGGGCCACTACTCTTGGGCCTCCAGAAAGTTAGTCCAAGTTTGTCTGTAGGCCCATTTCAATATCAATAGTTCAATTCCTAAGTGGTGTTTGGTTCGCAGAATATTTTAAAATGAATTGGAATATGTTAAGGAATTGGAATTTGTAACGAATTGTAATTGGAATCCAAATCATGTTTGGTTGGCTAAAAATGAAATTGGAATCCAATTTCATAATTCGTTGGTAGAATGGGATGGGGTGGGTAAGGGTGGATAAGTCTCTAAGGTAGTAATAGGATGAGATAGATAGGGTAGGGTAGGGTGGGTGGGTAAGATGGGGGGTGTGTAGGGTGGATGAGGGATGGGTGGGTGGGTAGGGGTAGGTATGGTGGGTAGTACTAGTAGGTAAGAGTAGGTTGGATAGCGTAGCTGCGTAGGTAGGGTAAGGGTAGGTGACGTATGATGGATGAGAGATGGGTAGGTGGGTAGGGGTAGGTATGGTGAGTAGTAGGTAAGAATGGGTTGGACAACGTAGATAAGGTAGGGGTAGGTGGGTGGGATGGATGAGGGATGGGTAGGTATGGTGGGTAGTAGAAAAAAGTAGGTTGGATAGAGTAGGTAATGTGGATCGGGTGGGTCGGGCTGGGTAATGTATGATGGAAGGGATGGGTAGGTATGGTGGGTAGTAGGTAAGAGTAGGTTGGATAACATAGGTAGGGTTGGGATGGGGTAGGATGGGATGGGATGGGATAGGGTAGGGTGGGTGGGTAAGTAGGGGTAGGTATGGTGGGTAATAGGTAAGAGTAGGTTGAATAGCATAGGTAGGGTTGGGATGGGGTAGGGTGGGTGGGTGAGGTAAGACAAGACATGGTGTAGTGTAGTGTGTTAAACGTAAGAGGTATTTTGTAATCAACCACTTTATGTTTTTAAAAGGAATTGAATTCCATCGATATTGTGAAAGAATGCTATTTTTCTTCATTCATTGGAAAATTTCAATTTTGATAGAATTAAATTCCTTTTTATAGTTGAACCACACATGAATTGACTGGAATTGGATTCATTTTCCTTCCAATTCTTTTATATACCAGTGAACCAAACGACACCTAACAAGTTTTTTTTCGTTGGAAGCTCATTGCCCAACATACATGCACTGTGTTCACAATCATGAATCATCCATGAAAGGAAAACAAATAACTGGGAAGTGGCAATTAAATTTTGGTTTTTTAGTGATCATTAATTATTTTCTAAATATTCGTGTAAAATTCATGTATGACATGTTACACGACACGAATACACGAATTGTCAGGTCTAGGTTTGGTTTTGGCTGAACCAAATCAGCCTATGCTCACCCCTACAAACAAATATTGAAAGTGCAATTACTAACATAATCTGTTTTGCAATATGTGGCACGTGTTAATTAATATACACTTGTTCCTAGTAAATGCAAACATTTGCGAGAATGGAGAGCCTCAAAACAAAGATCATGAGTTAACTCGACAAGACTTCATGAAACATCAAGACCAACCTGAAACCGGTCACGCTAGTCGCTAGGTATATTTATTTTGTTTATTGTTGTAAATTTGTTTGGGATTTAATGTAAGAGGTAAGCTGGAAATGCAAATTAATGAAAAAGGAGGTGATATTAAGAAGTAACAATATAGTTGTCATTTATATAAATGCGATGTTGTCTCTACTCTTTAGTAAATTCACAACCTTGTATTATTTAACTTTTGTGTAAACCTCAACTCAAGTCTTTGCTTTGGTTGAAATAAGAAAACCACTAAAATACGACTAATTAATTCCACACGCTTTAAAGAAAATATGATATTACTTTTATAGTCTTTAATGCACTCCATATCATATATGTACAAAAGCTTGTTTGGCCTGGCATACAACATTACAACAAATTGCTTTTTCTACATGCTGATTTCAAAGTACAGTTTTTTTATACATATATACCTCAAACAAACCTATTGCAAAAACACTTGTTTTTTTGTTTTTCCAACCACTGGACGAAAACTAGAAAAAACGAACCCGCGAATTGGGAATGTGAATAGAGTGTGACTGGTCTCATGTCAAACTAACAGTTCTTTGTAATCCTTTCGGATGTTCCACAAAACCTCAGCGCATCTCCTCATGATTGGCCTCTTTTGTCGATGAGAAGCAACACAATGTAAGGCCAGCCCTAGAATCTTCTCGAGAGCCACACCATTTGCATCAGACTTTTCTAATCTTGGATCCAGTATAGAAATTGCAAAACCATCCGTAAATCTCTTCATGGCCTGTATTTTTCACCAATGTAAGAGAAAGTGAATGCAATTCTAAATTTTTGCATTATAGACAACTGATATTGATGTTGTACAAACACATTAAGGCTTCTTCAGGATGAACCTATAAGAAGTAATCAACTATTTACCCTGTGTGGAACTCTCACAATTAGAGTATTATCAAACTTTCTCCAAATTAAAGTCGTAAATGAGCCGACCTAAGCCATTTGCTCGATCAGTTTAGACTTAATTCGATTAAGTTTGAGGTTTCACTCAACAAAAAAGGACTTAAAATATCAAGCTCAAGTTCGGTTTTAAAATACTCTCTCTCTCTCTGAAATATGCCTAAGCCTGGAAACTTATGACAAAACTCACAATTTTTTGGGAAAGAGCATGTTAGTCTCCTATGAGTACATACCCATTTAGCCGTTACACGCTCTTTTAGTTCCCTTTTTGCTTCAATGGGCCTCCGACCAGTGACTAGCTCCACAAGCAATATACCGAATGAATATACATCGCTCTTTTCAGTAAGTTGATACGTCCTGAGGTATTCAGGATCTAAGTAGCCTGCAGTCCCTTTAACCTGGGTCGATACATGGGTCTGACCTGATTCTGCACTGGCAGCTAGCCGTGCAAAACCAAAATCAGCAACCTTGGCTCGTAGTTTGTCAGTGAGCAGGATATTCGAAGATTTGATATCCCTATGGATTATAGGGTGATCTGCGACCAAGTCATCACAATCAATATCATGGGGTGGCATTATATGCTTCACTACAATATAAATGGTGCAGGTTTAAGGAGACAAGGAGTACCTGTATAAGTGTGCAAGTAAGTAATAGCATGCGCCACATCGATAGCAATGTCTAGACGAGAAGCAAGACTAAGAACATTTCCATTAAAACCTGCATTGTTAAATAGTGTCGATTGAGGGGACTTTTTCACATGAAACGAAAGTTGAAGTACTGCCATTGGAAGTTCAATAAGCCTAAGCCTCAAATGATCAGTTGATGTATCATTTGATGCATCTCCAGAAACAAATTTTGTAATCTACTCTTTATTTAATTCAAGCTATTAAAAATATTTTTCAGTTTTTATGCCATTGATATGAGTGCTGAGGTTTATATAATGTCGACGTATAATAATTTATCAAAACCAAAACCACAATATTCAGTTTGTTCACAAAAATCTGAATTTGAGTTTCTATTATAAGGAAGAAACAACTCACATTCTAAGTGGTCACGAAGCGTCCCATTAGGAACGTATTCGACAACAACAATTCTTTCATCTCCATGCTCCAAGTACCCATAACACTTTACCAAATTCAAGTGCTCCACCTTTGATAATGCCTGGATTTCACTCTGGAACTCGCCTCCTAGATTCTTATCATACATACTCTGCACAGAAAACCAAAACGAACCAAAAAAAGTTGAGTCAACCAGAGATGAAAGCTTTTGTAATTGTTATTGTCCAATGGATCGTCGAATCCAATTCAAGATTTTTCTGTAATTTAAAAGCTACAAACTCTATGAATGTTCGTTCATCTTGGAAGCACAGGTCATTGTATGCATGAATGGTCAGGGCATGAATCATGTGATGAGGTGTGAGTCTGACCTTCTTGGCACGTTTAACGGCGACGAGGGTTCCATCTTGAAGCTGACCTTTATAGACAGTTCCGAATCCGCCTTGTCCAACTTTAACAGCCGGGGAGAAGTTCTTTGTTGCCCGGTGGATTTCCGCCATAGTGAACTTTATACTTCCGGGCTCTTTCATGTGCGTTGAATCGTTACGGGTTGCGTATATGCTAAGAGACGAGCGTCGCTTCTTTCCATCGGTAGAATCGGAAGCCCCAGAAACATCTGCGAAATCAAGCAATCCGACTCTGTCACAATGGTACCATACGCTCTGAAAATACAAACAAATACATTGCCAATCAAGTTTGTATGTAGCCTATGTTTTCTACGGACCACGTTTGTACACGAAGCCTTCGAACTTCCGCTCATGAATCCATGGTTGCACTTGTACCCTCACGGATTGCTTCGTTGAAATCTTACAATTAATAACAATATCACACCAGATCGCATAAATTTTGATTCACCTAAATTATTATTCATTACACCACTGTTTCTTACGTGTTTCATTCAGCTCGACAAATAAACAATGACCAATTCAAAATTAAACTATAACTATTATTAATTAATCACGGACCTGATGTAGAACTGAATGCATCAGAGCCACCAAACGCAGAGGAGCTGTTTTGATGCGTCTCCTCCTCCGGTGGAGTAAAACAAGCGACAAAAACTCCGGCGACCGATCTCGCCGCAATTTTAATTGGGTTCTGGCCAGTAGTTGACTTCTCCGAGGAGGATTTGGACGTGTACGTAGAATGAGTGCTCGGCGACGGGGAAGGAGGATAACTAAATCGGTCAGGTGTACGCATGTCGGAGCTATCTTTCCGTCTACCGTACATGGTATGACTGTATGAGGGGGGGAGAGAGAGAGATATGGCGGGGAGGCGTGATATAACGTATAGACTACAGACTGGCTAAGAAGACTTTGATTTTTATGTGAAAGTGGGTGCGACTAACGTGCGCCTACTAAAAGCGATGACGTAAGCGTCCAGTTGGACATGGTCATTTCATTTATTGCAAACCAATTTGCGAACAAGTAACTACCCGTTTATTTCTTTTGACTTTGTTGAAAATCAATTTATGAAGCTTTTTTTGCTTCAAGGATTTTCCAATACAGTATACATGACGTCAAGTTAGTTGTTCTTTTTCACTAAACGAAGGGACATTAACATAAATATTTGTTCATTTAATCAAATTATATGTTTTGTTCGTTCATTTATTGTCATGAATGTTCAGTTACATTCATTTATTTAGGTTCATTTTATATTTGGTTACGTTTATTTATAATAAGTTCTAATAAATATATTATATTTAATATATATATATATATATATATATATATATATAGATGTTCAATAGAAAACCAACATGCATCGAAAAACCTTAGAAAACCTCAATGCACCACCACAAATGAATCACAATTTCCGCGTGATGCACCAAATTCACGCGTGATGCATCGACTTTCTGCGTGATGCATCCCCTGATCCAATGGCTATAAAGTGGTTCCTGGGTTTTCCGATGCATATATGTATTCCATTGAACTCACCCCTATATATATTACTATTGTTATATAATATATATTTAAATAATATATTAATTAATAATATAAATTTTAAAATGTAGTACTAACATGTTGATAAAATGAATGAAGATAAATTAATATTCAAATGCTTGAAAGTTGTAAATTTAGTATTAAAAGTGAGTTTATTGTTTCCTAAAACATTAATCTACTGTCATCGTAGTAGTTTGAAGTCATCTACAAAACTTATGAATGTGTGAATATAATTAGAAAACTATTAATCGTGTGTTGTGGATTTCGTTTTTAATCAACAAGTTTGTTCATTTATTTCAATTGTATTCATTTGTGTTAGTTTCGTTGTTCATTTATTTTTTTTCGTTTATCCGTTAAATAAATGAACATAAACGAAAGCAAATTGATACTTGTATTTAAGTATATATCATTATGTATTTATGACTCTATAGTTTTGTCAATTGTATATATACAAGTATGTTTAAGTATATAACTATGTATATTTATTAAATTAACGAATGAAGTCATGAAAAACATAAAACAATCAAAAAATAGATTTTTTAAAATTATAAACGATAGTAAAACATTAAAAAAATGATTGTCGATTGTCATCATTTATGAGTACTCACGTTAATTTAAAAAAAAAACCAAAAATTGTAAAAGACATCCTAATAAAGGGCCTTAATATTACAAATTTAATTAAATTACACTTAGAAAAATAGAAGGATATTACATCATTAATCGGTATAAACTAAAACTTATTATAAATAATTCTTAATAACATCAGATTGGATTTGATAGTTTTATAATTGTAAATGCCTTGTGTTATTTGCACTTGAGAACACGTGACATCATGAGTAAGAACACATGAGTAGGGATGGCAATGGATCGGATATGGATTGGATGATGTCATATCCATATCCATATCCATGAAGTTTTTAATCATCCACATCCATATCCATATCCATTCAAATTAATTTCATCCATCCATATCCATATCCACTGGATGAAATGGGTAAACGGATGTCCGTTGGATATTAGAAAAAACTCTTTTTAAATTACCATAGTGCATTGTTTTAACAATTATCGCCACTCGCAATACATAGTTTGATTTAAATAAAAGAGTAATCCAAATATACTTTAAAACAAATAGAAACAAAACATAAAAAATTTGTAAATATTATAACACCAATCATTAGGTTTTTTAATAGAGACCACTTTAGAAATCGAAGGCTAAATTGTTCAAATATTTTTTTTTTTGAACAGCAGATGTTAGTGTTTAGTTATTAGCATCATTAGAACTTGGAATTTTTGGAGTTAGGATGTTTAATGGAGTTTACCAAGAAAAATAATAGTTAAATAGAAGATTAGATTAAGCTAATGGTATGTGCTTTGGTCTTTATCTCATTTTCTTACCATAAAAAAATAATGTTATGACAAATTAATATGAGTTATTATATTTTTAATTCTAATTAATTAATTATGCAATAAAAGATTACAAATATGTATATAGATTTATATAATATCATAACATAAAAATGTAAAAAAAAATATTAATATCGGGTAAATGGATATTATCCATGGATGAGAAATCTTCGTCCATATCCTATCCAATATTCATCCATATCCGATATTCATCCATTTTACTTCGTCCATATCCACCAATGGTGGATTGGATCGGGTGGATGATCATTGGATCGGGTGACGATTGCCATCCCTACACATGAGTCATGACACTAAGCGTTCTCAAATCATTATAAGTAATGGTTTATTTATCTGTGTATTATGCGTATAATTTAAATACATAGTCGTTTATATAAAATAGATATAAACTAAAAACTTAAATATTAATTTTACAAAAAAACAAAAGAATAGTATAATTATTTTTCATAACTATTATTTTTTTCACCCTTCTAAATATATAAATAATAATTATATTTATTGTACTTTTTAAACTTTTTATTATATTATAATTGTTAATTAATTAACACATTAGATTTTGTTTGATTTGATGGATACTAGTTTATTACCCGCGTATTACGCAGATATTTTTAATATATATAAAATATAATAAATAAAAATATAAAGATATAAATATAAATTTTTAAACAAAAGTATATAAGATGATATTATTATTTATTATGACATATTAGTTTTGTATATTTCTAAATATATATGAAGAGTAATTATTTTCTTATATATTTTTTTAAACCTTCATTATATTATCTTATAATTAATAAGTTAGTAGATTATTAGATTTTGTTTGATTTGATTTGATTTGAATTTAAAAGTGGATTATATTATATTTGGATAGATTTAATTAATAAGTTAGTAGAGTATTAGATTTTGTTTGATTTGATTTGAATTTAAAAGTGGATTATATTAGATTTGGATAGATTTGATTTAAATTTCTTTATTATTTTTAAAATCTATAAATGTCACGTGTCGATTTATGGTGACGACACGTGGCTTCACCAGAAATGAACATAGTTACTCTTTTAATAGTATAGATAAATAGATATCTAGCATCCATACGCACATACATGTTTTGGTCTCATGCTATAATTAATACTAATATTCTTTTGGTCTTACAAATAAAACGCTATATATAGTTAAATGGAGTAACTAACTAACTTTGGATATAAATTGAATATTCAATACCACAATTCAACCTACCCTCCACATATATCCAAGTAAAAAACTTATTTTTTATATAATAATTAATTTGACATACAATTTAATAAAAAATTGTCAACTAATTACCATATTAAAAAAATTACGTTTTTTATTCAGATTTATAAACATCGATATTAATTTATTGTCCCGTAAAACCTTGTTTGAACACGTCAAACATTTGACCGTCTAACTAAACGAGTCCATCGAGTCTAGCCCGAAACACAACCATGGGTAAAGCCGTAACACCTATTTACATGCCTCATGAAACCGATTTGCAACCAATACCATAAACGGACTTTTTTTTTTTTTTAATCCAATATTGGGGGCGTCGTTGCTACTTTTCAAAAGCGAGGGTCTCTGTTACCATAAAGCCATAAATTGGTGTATAAATGTAAAATTTACAAAATTGATCAATCATATATATTAATTCATTCATGTATCTATCAATTCTTCTGAATTCTGATTCAAATTAGCCACTGACTTTATGGAGATAGAGACCAAACAGAAATGGAATACATCCCATCTTAATAGTTTAATATTATATGATTTCTTTTTCTTTTTTCTTTTTGGCATTTTTTGAAAAACAAATTATCCTGTGTTACAACTTGTTATATTACGAGGGTGATTGTTTTTGCGTTATTAACGAGATTATTAGCTTATCACGATACGATAACGAAAATAATTGGTTTAAAGTGTTTGGATTGCATACGTTAATAATTTATTATTTGCGTTTAGAGTTAATTCTACCACACTTTTTGAATAATTATGATAGCAAACAACAGAAGTTAAATCAAACACTATATATCCGACAACACTTTTTGTTACAACTATTATCTGATTATTAGTTTCCAAAATGCTATAACACTTTTTCAAACGCAAATTCAAACACCCTCTAAGAAACAATATTTGATAATTAAAAAATGCTACGATCTTGTAAATAATTGGGAAGTTAAGTCTATGATTTAATCAACGAACAACCAAATTATGGTAGTCATATTCAAAGTTGGTGATTTTGGAGATTGTTACTTGCCACTTCAATACATGAAAAACTTTGGTTACCATATCATAGTCAAAAACATAAACGGCCCCACATATGAATTGATGAGACTTGGAGTGCTTTAAGGGGTTGTACAGTGTAATCGATCAGTTGTACTGTACAATTAATTATTAATACAATGGATGGTTAATTAGCTTAGCAAAAATTAACACAATTAAAAGTCTTGATAATTGGTTCATTGGTGATCGATATGATGCTTAATCTAAAAGGCAAGTCAAGCGACATGATTTGGAGGGTAAAAAAGTTTTCTTTACCTAAAAAAAAAAAATCATCCCTTAAAAGACATTAGAAATAATGCAATCCAGGTTGAAAAAAATTGACAATGTAAACAGGTTCCATAATATTAGAGTGTTTATCGATTGAGTTTTTGTTTTACTTTGTAATTTGGTCAGATCAATATAATAACAAAAACGTAATACAAAAGTTAAATTTCATCAAGGTAAAACGATAAAATATATCTTATAATTTTTCTCTACGAGTTACTTAAAAAACAATTTATGATATCATTGAAAACTTTGTTTTAAAAATATTTTTATTTCGTGACCTGTATGCAAAAGTTTTTGAGAGCTTTCAAATCCAAATTAAGAGCTTAAGTTCCTATCAACCAAATAAATCTTTTGAGCTTGAGTTTCCAAAAAGCAAAGTTGAAGCTCCTAAAAGCTCTTTGTCAAACGCACCCAAAGTAGACTAAAATTAATAACTAATACAAAATGAAATGAACCAAAAACCAGACCAATCAAATTGTTGCAATCTTAAAATATAATATGAATGAAACCACATATAAAGAGGAATTTTATTTAAGATATATACTATTTTTGCTCACTCTACATAAAGAGGAAGATTGTTTCTATTGATAGAAATAAAAAAATTAATGTTATAAAACATCGTGAGTATAAAAAAACATATGAATTAAAAAAAATTAACGTACCATTACAGTTTGTTGAAAAGACAAATGTCACTACAAAATGTACAATGACATAAACAATGAAAAAACACGAAACATTAATTAAATAAATAAAACAATAAGGATGTATTTGACTTGTGGATGCATATCTAGCAATGAGTTTTTTCCATAGGTTTGTGATGTCATGACACTCACTTGGCATATAGTTTTAAGTTTTTAACCTAAAAAAACTTGTGAAGAAGGCTCTCAAAAGATTTTTGCTTTACCAAAAGGTCTTTATACATAACTTCGTCATAGATTTGGATGGGGTAAGTTCTATTTTTTAATAACTCAAAATTACATAAACACTAAACAAATCTTAATTCCTTCGAATTTGATTTCATAAATTAGACTAACAATAATAATTAAGTTAACGGTAGGGTTTCTTTAGAATTCTGCGAGTTAATTTTCCCAATTTATTTTTAGTAATCTATAATATATACTAATAAATAGGTAAATAGATTTTCATATGGCATTCTCTTAGTGCCACTCGGTATAATCTTATTTTGACATTTGTCATTTATCACTTTTGAAAAATAACATTGTAATTTATAACAACTTTCAAATTTATATTTATTAAACTTACAATTTAAAAATGAATCTATAAAATTAAATATGTGAAACTTCAAATTTAAATTTAATTAAATCAATGTTTAATATTATTTTCAATTTAATTATAATTAAAATACCACATAAAATAAATAAAATTTGATCATATATTACTATATAATTATAATATAAAATTTAAAAATATTTCTTTTAAATCAACTCATATAAGTAGTAAACAGACTTGTTTATCATAAACATTAAAAATCAAGCACATCCCATAAGTTCTATATAAATTGGAATTTTGGATGACCATATACTATAATTGAAAAAAAAGGTTGTTTACAAATAAACCAGTTAAGTATACATAAAATTTTGGGATAATTACTAAAATAGCCAAATCTCACACCTTTATTCACTTTTTACCCACTTTATATACATTTTACCAAAATAGACACACTTTACGTTACCACATTTACGTGATAGCCACAATTTACGTGATTTGTATTTTTTTCATTTTTTAATGCATTACGTTACAAAAGGTGTCTGGTCACGTAAATTGTTGTACTTTACGTGACCGTTTTTGCTCCTTCCCCATGAATGTTTGGTGGGATGTCTTGTCACACTTTACGTGACCAAGTACAATAATTTACGTGACCAAACACCTTTTGTAACGTAATGCATTAAAAAAATGAAAAAAAAAATATAAATCACATAAATTGTGGCTATCACGTAAATATGGTCACGTAAATTGTGGCTATTTTGGTAAAATGTATATAAAATGGCTAAAAAGTGAATAAAGTTATGAGATTTGGCTATTTTAGTAATTATCCCTAAAATGTTTATTAAAACTACAAAATTTATCATTAATATCATGAATAATTTAAACAATAGCAAAAAAAATATATGTTTTTACTTGTGATTTAGACTATAACTAGTTAATTATATATATGATTTTAGACTTTAAAATTTTAAAGACGATTGCAGACCAACTTACACACTCCCTTGTCACACCGACCCTGTCAAAGAAAATAAAAGGGTTCAAAGTAATAATCACATGAGGTTGAGGGTAGGTGGACTTGCATTTCTTCCCCAATAGAAGTAACATATCCTTGCACGAAATTGTCTACGAATTTTGCAACATTTCTTTGAATTAAAGTGAAGTCAACGCTGCTGACTTGTGCCACAATGGGTAGGTACAACTTTTTGGAGTAAAGTCAAAGCTGTTTTTCTTTCTGGATTCGGATCCTGAAGGGATAATCAAGGCCCAAACGATAAAGTCAAACGCCTCTTTTGTCTACCGGTGACAAATATATAAAACTATTGTAGAAATATTGTGCCCGATACCAATTATAAAATATAAGAAATGTATTACGAATTACAATTCAAGAAATGAAATTACAATACACGGAAATAAATAAAGTACGGAAATTAAAATTACAAATAAAAGAAATAATAATACGGAAAGTAAATTACAATACGGAAAATAAAGGCTGAGTCTCGTGTTTGACACGATTCCCTTAAAACAGATTCGAAGTCTGTTTCCCAGGGTACAACAGCCAAAGCAGCGTGTACTGCCGGAGGTAACCAACTTGCCTGGAAAAACACGTGAATTCTAAGTGATCTTCGTTCTTGGAAGCAGCAACGTCTCGCCGTTTAAAGTGCAAAATCTTTCAAGAATGCAAAGTGTTTTCCAAATCTTTCAAGTGTTTCAAGTATATCAAAATGTGTGTTTTGGTGTTTGCATCTCCATCCCTTTTATAGGAGATGAGTTGTAACAACAACTTAATTATATTCAATTGTAATAATAATAAAAAACCATTTATTTATAATAATTAAATATAATAATTCTATCATTAAACCATGAGTTGTAACAACAAATTAATTATATTTAATTGTAATAAAAAATTATTTTTTATTAATAATTAAATATTATAATTCTATCATTAAACCATTTCTTTAACGACTCTAGAAATGTCTAGATTCGTTCAAGACACGAACTCAGCTCGCACAAAAAAAAATACCTTATACAAAGTACGAGGCAGATGCGAGTGCACACAAGTTTAATGATTTGCTATTGT
Source organism: Centrapalus pauciflorus (assembly GCA_020465985.1). Classification (NCBI taxonomy): domain Eukaryota; kingdom Viridiplantae; phylum Streptophyta; class Magnoliopsida; order Asterales; family Asteraceae; genus Centrapalus; species Centrapalus pauciflorus. The sequence goes on from JAANYP010004337.1 coordinate 1,090,250, forward strand.
TTGGACCCAAGTTTTGTCTTGGAGTAACTTGTCATGCTTGTCAAGGCTCCTCATTATAAACCACTCATGGTTTGGTCCATCTTCCTATGTGGGACAAGTTTTCACACTTTTAACTTGCATTTTCCCACATCAAACACCAATCTTTGAGCATCGATATCTCATTCATCTTAGCTCCGTTTTGGACGTTCTTTATATCGATGTAATCCTCTCTTCAAGAAGAATACACACCCATAAAATATTAATTATATATCTCACAACTATATATAATTATATTTGGTCCAAAAACATGGAAAATACACTTTTTCCTTTGAAAAATTCACACTTTTTCCAACAATCCCCCACATGAATGAGAGATCGATCGAAAACACATTCCAATCATCCCCCACATGTATGAGATTGATCGAAGACACATAAAATTCCAATGAATTTTCAATGGTTGAAATCTTGCATAGGATAGGTAGGTGTAAACCTTTGAACCTTCCCTTATGAAATGCACTTAGCCTTCTAGCCGTCAGTAGAACTCGATGTCTTTGAACTGAGCTGCCATTTGTGAAGACGACAATACACTTCACACAAGAATCTCCCTAACAAGGTTAACTCCTCATAGTCGTGTCCGTTATGGTCATGGAACACTAGCCTGGTTCTGCGAGAGCTACTAAGAATTGTGCCCCTACAATTCCACTCGAAGCGACCCCACTTCTCTCTCACATAGGTGATTTCTCCCGAATCATTAAAAGCATAAATGATTTCGACCGAATCATTATAAAATGCTTAACCTCATTGTCACTAAAATGATTTTCTTCTAGAAATCATATAGGAATGGACTAGGAGTTTTTCACAACCCCCACAGTGACCACACTTTATTCATACAAATAGGTTGTCCTTTTGAACCAAGATCTTGGGATCTCCAGTCAACAAGGTAAGGTTTTCCTTCGTATGAATTTATTCATTCATGGGCTTTAGTCCCATTCCTTTTGACGACTTCAAAACTAACTCTCTATTTAGGCCTTTCGTAAGCGGATCCGCAATGTTATCTTTTGACTTCACATAGTCAATAGTAATAACACCTGTTGAGAGTAGTTGTCGTATCGAATTATGCCGACGTCTAATATGTCTTGACTTACCATTATACATTATGCTATGCGCTCTACCAATCGCTGATTGGCTATCACAATGTATAGTAACGGCTGAAACGGGTTTCGGCCACTTTGGTATGTCTTCAATAAATTGACGTAACCATTCGGCTTCTTCACCACATTTATCTAATGCGATGAATTCAGATTCCATCGTAGATCTAGCTATCACTGTTTGCTTGGAAGACTTCCAAGAAATAGCAGCACCACCAAGTGTAAATACATATCCACTTGTAGATCTAGAATCTTTTATATCGGATATCCAATTCGCATCGCTGTATCCTTCTATCACAGCTGGATATCTCTCATAACGCAATCCGTACTCTCGAGTATATCTCAAATACCGAAGTACTCGTATCACACTTTTCCAATGAATCCGAATCGGATTACTCGTGTACCTACTTAGCCTGCTTACAGCATATGCTATGTCCGGTCTGGTACAAGACATTAGATACATTAGACTGCCTATAATTCTTGAGTATTCTAGTTGATTAACACTTTCACCTCTATTTTTCGATAGATGTTGACTAGTGTCAATTGGAGTTCTAGCTATACTAAAATCACCATTACTAAATTTCTCAAAAATTTTATCCACATAATGAGTTTGACTTAACACAAGACTATCTTGGGTTCGTGTGATTTTAATACCAAAAATCACTTCCGCTAAACCCACGTCTTTCATGTCAAATTTGGATTTCAACATCTCTTTCGTTGAATTAATCATTCTTTCGTTACTACCAACGATAAGCATATCGTCTACGTATAAACAAAGAATGACATATCCATGTTTTGTATCTTTCATGTACACACACTTGTCGCACTCATTAATTTTGAATCCACATTCTAGCATGACATGGTCAAACTTTTGATGCCATTGTTTGGGAGCTTGCTTCAAGCCATATAATGACTTAACAAGCCTACAAACTTTCTTTCCACATCCAGGAGCACTAAAACCCTCGGGTTGCTCCATGTAGATTTCCTCTTCTAAATCACCGTTTAGAAAAGCCGTCTTCACATCCATTTGGTGCACTTCTAGATTTCTTATTGCGGCAATCGCAAGCACCAATCTAATGGATGTTATTCGCGTCACCGGCGAATATGTATCAAAGTAATCAACACCCTCCTTTTGTTTGTAACCTTTGATTACCAACCGTGCTTTATATTTATCAATGGAACCATCAGGTTTCATTTTCCTCTTAAAAAGCCATCGGTAACCTAGTGGTTTACAACCTTCAGGAAGGTCCACTAGTTCCCAAGTATGATTTTGTAAAATTGACTCAATTTCACTCATGATGGCTTCTTTCCATTGAGGTCCTTCAGAAGAAGTTACCGCTTCTCGGTAAGTTTTGGGTTCACTTTCAACCATGTAAGTGACAAAATCATCTCCATATGATTTTTCAACCCTTTTCCTTTTACTTCTTCTAGGCTCAACCTCTTCTCTTTCAGGTTGTCCTAATGTCTCATGTTGGACATTTTCGTCACTTGATTTAGACGAACTAGCACGATCCTTTTGTAAACAAGGAAATATATTCTCAAAGAAGGATGCATTCCTTGATTCCATGATGGTATTCTTGTGAATTTCTGGATTTTTAGACTCATACACAAGAAACCGATAGGCACTACTGTGATGTGAATAACCAATAAATATGCAATCAACCGTTTTAGGTCCTATCTTTTGAGCCTTAGGTGCCGGTACAACAACCTTTGCTAGGCACCCCCACACTCGTAAGTACTTATAGGATGGCTCTCTTCCCATCCAAAGTTCATACGGCATTTTATCCATTTTCTTGCGCGGTATCTTATTTAAAAGATAAGTAGCCGAGAGGATAGCTTCCCCCCACATTTCTTGGCTCATTCCCGAACTTATTAACATGGCATTCACCATTTCTTTCAATGTTCGGTTTTTTCTTTCCGCAATACCATTTTGTTGAGGTGAGTAAGGAGCGGTGAATTAGTGTCGGATTCCATGTTGAGCACATAAATCCGCAAACGGTGACACATATTCACCACCTCGATCACTTCTTACAACCTTAATCTTTTTGTTGAGTTGGTTCTCAACCTCTTGTTTGTATAAAACAAACTTCTCTATTGCTTCATCTTTACTTTTCATCAAGTAAACATAGCAATATCTTGTACAATCATCAATAAACGTGATGAAGTACTTATTACCACCTCTCGTAGGAATGGATTTTAAATCACACACATCCGTGTGAATCATATCAAGTGGTTCGGTTATTCTTTCAACCGATTGGAAAGACGATCTTGTAAGTTTGGCTTCAACACAAGTTTGAGATTTATAATTTGAATCAATATGAAAAAATGGAATGCAATTTAACTTGATTAAACAACGTAAAGAATTAAAATTGACATGTCCAAGACGACCATGCCATACGTTAGAAGACTCTGTCAAATAAACCGAATTTGTAGTCGTTTTATTAAAATTGCTTTTCAAAATCATCAAGTTTATTTTGAACATTTCATTCAAAGCAAAACCTTCTCCAACAAAATGACCATTCTTGGTCAAAACAAATTTATTAGATTCAAAAACCATTTTAAATCCAAACTTGTTTAACAGCCATCCGGAAACCACATTCTTTCGAATTTCCGGTACATACAAAACATTTGTCAACTTAAGATCTTTCCCGAATGTTATCTTCAAGATCACATTGCCTTCACCTTTGACATCAACCGTATCAAAGTTTCCCATGAAGATCTTTTTTCCATTAACTATTTTCAAAGTAGTAAACAAACTTTTCTCCGAACACACATGTCGGGTAGAACCAGTGTCGATCCACCATTCATTCGGTTCAGATCTTACCAATTCTACATCAGAAACCATTGCCGTGATATTCACATTCATCACACTTGCAACTTCACCATTGCCGTCAAGAACCACGCATGGTTCAAGATCCAAATCAGATTGTCAAAATTATTCACATTTTGAACTTCAATCAAATCCACCATATCCTCCTTAACCGATGGTTTAGCAATAAATGTCATAGTTGAAGTCATCGGCCGTGACACAACTCCATCTAACATTTCCAATTTTTCTTTAACGCCAAAGACTATAATTATAACGGTACAAGTGGTTGTGAATGTTCTTTTCAACAAATACTTTATAAAATTTCAATAAAGAAAATTTTCTCACTTTATGATAAAATTACACTTTTATTATAAACAACGTCAAATACTTTAATTGATCAAACTTGAATCACTCGTTCAATTTAATCACTTTATAACAAAATTAAATCTTTTATTATAAACAATGTCAAATACTTCAATTGACAAAACTTGAATCAACCGTTCAATAAAATCACTTTATAACAAAATTAAATCCTTTTTTGTTATAACCAATTTTATCACTAAAATTGAAAATTGAATCTGCCGTTCAATTTAACACCAAAGTGATAACACTAAACACTTATAACCCGAACGAGAATAATAACAAATTTTTATTAAAAGTTAAAACTGAATCATTCGTTCAATGCTTAAGAAACCAAAAGTGAATAATCGAATCTGCCGTTCAAATTAAACACTTAATCAAGGCTGTTGCAAAAATTAAATCTGTCTCGAAACCAAAACTCGTTTGTAACGAAACAAAAATAATTAAGTGAAATAGAAACACAATTGCTTCGAGACAAAACTCGTTTGAATCGAAACAATAATGTAATAAAAATTTTACTTCGAGGCAAAACTTGTTTGAATCGAAGAAATAATTTCTTTAAAATTCCTAATGTTATAACCGGTATCATGGTTGTAAAATCTGTTTTAAGATTGTAGGGATAGTGTGTCCGATACCAATTATAAAATATAATAAATGTATTACGAATTACAATTCAGAAATGAAATTACAATACACGAAAATAATCAGAATACAGAATTTAAAATTACAAGTAAAACAAATAAAAATACGGAAAAGTAAATTACAATACGGAAAAATAAAGGTTGAGTCTCGTGTTTGACACGATTCCCTTAAAACAAAATTCAAAGTCTGTTTCCCAGGGTACAACAGCCAAAGCAGTGTGTACTACCGGAGGTAACCAACTTGCCTGAAATATCACGTGAATTCTAAGTGATCTTCGTTCTTGGAAGCAGCGACGTCTCGCCGTTTAAAATGCAAAGTGTTTCAAAATATAGTGTTTCAAGTGTAAAAAAGATGTGTTAAATATCCTATTCTTTTATAGGAAAAAATGAATTGAAACACCTAATTAATCATATTTTAATTACAAAAACGTTTTGTAATACTTCATTATTACAAGCTTTATTGTTAATTAATATGAGTAATTATGCGTTGAAAACCAAATCGTAACAGCTTTTAGCAATCCTCGGAGTAAAAAATTGCCTTGTATGAGCTGTAGGGGTGAGCTCGGTCCGGACCGGTACCGATCCCGAAAATACCGAAACCGAATTATTAGTTTCGAAAGAACTGAATACCGAACCGTATAATTTTATATGGTGCCGATTCGGTCCCGAATACTGAATTTTAGCTAATTTAAAAGCCGAATACCGAACCGAGTAAATTAATTCGGTACCGGTCGGAAACGGTTCGGGAAATGGTACCCGTCGCTCACCCCTAATGAGGGGTATTCGTGTTCACAATTGTACACGAGTTCAGTGGAAGAAAACGACAAACAATCTTATTATGGATTTGAACATTCCTCCTTATAAACCCACTGCGGTTTCCATCTCCCTTCCTATGTGGGACTCAATTCACCCACACAGAAAGAGTTTCATTCATTCCAAACACCAATCTTTAAACATCGATATCTCATTCATCTTAGCTCCATTTTGGACAATCTTTATATCGTTGGAACCCTCTTTTCAAGAAGAATACAAACCCACAAAATATTGATTATATATCTCATAATTATATATAATTATATTTGGTCCAAAAACATGGAAAATACACTTTTTCCTTTGATTATATTTACACTTTAATATTTACACTTTTTTTCCAACAACATGTTTGGTGGCTCATTCTGAAATTGAGACTGATTGTATCTGGTCTTAGATGCTTGATTTCGGCCATGCTTCATAATGTATTTCTTCAAAATATCACACAAAACCAAAATAGACATGTCCGTCCAGATAAAGGTCTTTTTCTTTGCATTTTCAATAGTCGAGGACATCTAGCAATACTATATGTGTGTGTGTGTGTATATATATATATATATATATATATATATATATATATATATATAGACACACACAAACTAAGAATATGAACTAGTGCTATATACTTAAAATTAAGAGCATATATATATATATATATATATATATATATATATATATATATATATATATATATATATATATATATATATATATATATATATATATATATATATAAGATTATATCCTATGATAAATTAAATATTTGTAATGTATGTGAAAAAAAAAATTGAATCAAAGAATATATTCATTGAATCAAGATTTTGTTTTATGATTTAAGACTTTTTGTTGAATCACGAAATTACATGTTAATTCAACGTATATGTTCTATCTATTTAGAGTAATAGTATTTGTACTTCTAAAACCTGTTGTTTTCATCATCATATTACAATAAGTTAATGAAAAACGATTTAAGGGACAAAATGTGTGACCAATTCATGAATCATTGTCTAGTGTTGTGCATCGATAAAGATGTATTGAATAACATTAGCAATGATCTAGAATATTTTCAAAAATTGAAAATGTGTTGCGAACATAATTTAGTGTCATATAATGAAAAAGATGTATTGGATGTCACTAGTAATGATGTAATTAAATATATATTGGACCCCTATTACTATTGATCCTGGAATCGCCACCGACCTTAACGATGTATTCAGTGAAAGAAGATAGGAAGCGATTGGAAAGGAAGGAAATCATTTCCGCTTGTTTCTTTGCAGCTTTACAAGGGTGGAAGGGGGGGTCCAAAATCCACCATGCAAAAGATCCTCAAGAACACAACCATCCTTGCGTATGTAGGAATAACACGTTCAATATCAATTATAATACATAATAATAAATACTTACAATTGAAATAAAACTGAAACTACAATACGAACTTTAAAATTACAATAATAAAATAATATTGACGAACATAAAGTAAAGTACAATCCCAAAAATGAAGACGATTGAGGCTCGTATTTGATATGATTCCCTTTATATTCAAGTTTGTTTCCTTTATAACCAACTTGGCTGAAACTCTTGTCGGATATCTGCAAGCACACATTTAATTGACTTTTGCTATTTGGACCCATGATTTGCACATTCCCTCCTTTGCGCACCCTATAAAAAAATTTGTCATGTTTGTCAAGACTCCTCGTTATATTCATCTTGGGTTTGGTCATTCTCCTATGTAAGACAAAATGTGTCTCCCGTAATGGGCTTTTACCATTCCAAACACTCAACTTTAAATATTGATATCTCATTCTTCTTAGTTCCGTTTTGGACGCATTTCAATTTATATATAACAAAATTTTGTCTAAATATGAATACACACTTTTTCAACAAATTTTATAGACAATGTATCCTCTTATTTTTGTCATTTCCCCCTAAAAACGAGTTGTGGAACATAACATAAATAACATCTTTAAAAATACAACGGTCCTTTTCCTTTTTTCCTTAACTTGAATTTGAAGACATGGGAAAAGCTTTGAGTTAAAACATAATATATGTCTTAACAAAATAAAAAAGGGAAATTCTATTCGCATCGCACTCCCCTAGCTATAATTTGTCGAGCATCTCCCTTGATGTGATATTTTCTTCAATATTTTATTATTAATTTTAGAATTGGGATTAGTTAATAGGATTGATATGACATGCTAGAAAAGGTATTGTTAGTAAAATGGATGTGAATAACAACTCCCAATAAGAAGGTGTTTGATTTTGTTTTATGATATTGATTATTAGATTATTACGTTACAATAACGTAAATAACTGGTCTTAAAATGTTTGATTGCATTCATTAATAAGTGATTATTTGTGTTTAGAATTAATCCTACTACAATCTTTCATAAGTTAAAACATGTAGCTTATTTGATTAATAAGTTATTATTTGGACATTTTACAAGTTAAAACGCAAATCCAAACACATTAAAAACTTATTATTTGATAATTATGATATCAAATAGCAGGAAGATAAATCAAACACTGAATATCTGACGACATTTTTATTATAAATATTATCTAATTATTTTAGATACATGTTATTATCTAAAATTCAAAATTGTCATTTTCATACACAATAAACATTTATTAAGGGTTTAGGGTATTATTTTATAAAAACAAAATATTATTAATTCAGGAAAGAAATAAGCATACAACATTAATACATTATCTGCAAGGGTGTGCACATTCATGGATATTCATGTTAAGAAAAGTTAGTCAAAAAAAAAGAAGCTATTAATAGAGGTGTCTATTTGGTATAATGAGTGTTTTTTTAGACTTCTCCAAGTAAAATTATATATATTAACGCATCTTAAACACGATTAAGACCATATGACAATAGGAGAACGCACTGTGAGCACTTGGAAATGTATTTCCTAGGGGTGAGTACTGTCTTTTTTTTTTTTTTACCGAAGCCGAACCCAAACAAACGATTTCGGTTTTTGTAATAGAAACGTTTGAACGGTTTAACCCAGAGTTTACGGTTTTATAGCTTTGGGTCGTTATTTTATTTAAAAAACTCGGATTTCTTTTTCACTAAACTTGGCTTTTTATTTAATAAGTGATTTACATTCATTTATTAAACTTGCATCTTATTTTAGTTTGATTTATTAAGTTTGAGTTTTCGTACTTTGATATATTGATTTATCATATTTGGGCCTTAACAAACAAATACTCTATATGAGTTGAATTATTAAGTTTAATAATTTGATTTATTAAGTTTCGGTTTTAGCTTGATAAATTATACTTTGATAAGATAACTTGTTATCTAATTGATAGAAACAATTTATCATTTGACCATGCGTTGTATCGGGATGAAATTATGATATTGCATGTACATGTAGTGTAAAAATATTTGAAAAATTATAATCTATTTTATTGAATAGGTATAATAAATAAATTAACCTAAAATATTTATAATAACTAATTATGTTTGTAAATTACTCGTAGAGTTGTAGTATTTTACTATTAGTGATATTATTATATAGAATACCATTAAATTTTTTGTATTGCTAATTATAACCACATATAATTTTTTTCACATTTAAACTTGTTATTTTTATCAACTACAACATTAAACTGTAACTTGTATCATTGGTAGCAACTAACCAATATTTTTGTTATTCATATAAGTAAATTTGTTATGTTTTATCAATCACAACTTCAATTTTTTAATCAATTAAAGTATACAGGTTATTTTCAAAAATTTTATTTTATTTTTTCATGTTATTTGCAATACTAACTTTTGAAATTCACACAATTTTAAAATTTAAAACATGTGTTCTTTGTTCTCCCAAAATTAGATTTATAATTATTTTAAAATAATGGTGGTTTGATGGTTATAAAATTTATTAAAAATAAAAATTAAGTGAAACGCTCAGTTCTAATAAAGCGGCGCTTTTACTAAAAATTTGCAACATAAACCCCGAAGTAATAAAATAAAGCTTTCTACGTTCAAACTTCAATTTCAATACATAAATAAGCTAAATCCACCACATTCGGAGTGCGTTAAAATAAAACATCTAGCTATTACAACCAAATCGAAAGTCTAGGGATCTACTCACCCCAAGTACAAAATATAAATCAAAGAAAATACGGAAGTCTTTTCTGATACCACGAGCAATCAAACTCTAGATCCTGAAACTGATGTCTTTCCCTTATCAGCTAAACCTGAAAAGTTATCCCCACACCGGGGTAAGCCGTCGCCTAGCGAGTAACAAATTTAAAAGCACGGACAAGCATGAATAACATGATCAACACAAATATCAGCTCAAATGAATTAGAGAATCTGTTTTCGTCCATCCACTATCGTTGAAGATATGTCGTGCATTTCCACATGTTTTGATAGTAGATGCGACATACAAAACCAACAAATACAATATGCCTTTTGTTCAGGTTCACTACAAAAAATAGCCATTTAGTGGCAGACACATTTAGTGGCAGATAATTATGTGCCACTGAATTATGTTTTTACTGGCAGAATACAAGTGTCGCAAAATATTTTATAGGAATTAGTGGCATTATATATTTTCTGTCGGTATTGTTCATAACAATAGTGACAGAAGTTTTTTTATGTTATTAATGATTCATTAATGTGAAGACCTTCCCTTACGGGGCAGTCCTCAGAGTCTAGGTCCCACATCATGCAACACGATATCAATCATAACTAAGATAGAGTAATTTAAGTTGCGGAATTTCAGATTACAAGTACAAACATTAGGATAAGTTTAATATAATTTTAGTTCAGATTACAATTTTCAAAATAAACTTATAAAGGGTACCAGACTAATCTAATTCATGTCATCATACAATCAAATCAAGTCTACCCAGACCACCACAATTATCATCTGCCAATCAGTACCGAAGGGTTTGTTGAGTAGTGGTCTATAGAAAAACTTCAATCTTGATCTTGTAAGACCTAAGAACTAGGTCCGGCAGGTGACTTTCCTTTATCTTTTCCTGTAAAAAGGTCAAATAGCAACTGTAAGCAAAACTTAGTGAGAATATAGATTTTCAGATTCACATGCATTAATCAAGCGGTTCATGGGTCAAAGCATGATATGTCTGGACTGCCGCTACAGCCAGTCATGATTGAGACATAGAATTCATAGAGTTGGATGATGTTCAGCCCACGCTCACGCTTTTAGTGGAAGCTATCCACTTATGCTGGGCTAGCTACCAGCGGTCTTCATGGGGGAACATCGGAGGGTCTATACCAAGTTCAATAGAACTGGTGAAGTAGCATGGTCTAGAACAATAGACCGACAAGGCTGATCATACTAAGCTGAATCAATATGTCGAAGATGCGTGTAATAATGAAAGCATAAGTCATCAAGGTCATGATAGCAATAGGCTCATATCAATATCTGAACGAAATTATAAATACAATGTCATGCGAAGTGATAAGTCAAATAGTCATCATGATCCACAGGGCATCACCGAACCATGGTGTGCACAGGTCACAATCCAGCTGAGCATTCATGAATGTCAAATAATCTATCATCAACAATATATCTCAATCGGAAGTCTAGCATGCAAAAACTGAATATCTATAACTCACAGTTTTCTGTAGTCTTTATCAAGCAGATTTATAATCCACCACCTGAGTTATCCCAGGATTTATCTTTAATCTTTCTGAACTCTGGCTTTGCCTTTTCAATCTTTAATTATTTGTTCAGATTTATCTGAACCTGCCCATAATAATATTACATCATTGTCAAGAACATTTTAGATCTTTATCTTTATCTAATCTGATTCTGATAACTGATAACTCATTTAATTATTAATTGATTAATTTTCTTCGTATCATCAAATTCTCAAAAAGATATATATAAAAATATTTATTTATATATATTACCTTGCTTTATTCATAAATATTAAATTCTTATATAAAATATGTAAAAAGGGCCACCCGAATTGGCAACCGAATTCGGACCTATCCGAATTAATTTATTCGGATTAGGACCGAATATGGATCGAATTGGAAGCATCCTAATTTGGGACATCTGGACAAGGCTGATCTGGATTGAACCACTTCCTCATCCGAATTGTACAAGAAAAGCATAGAACTCGCCGAGTTAGCTCGGTGAACTCGCCGAGTTCATGCCCGAAGTACGGACCCTAAACCGGATTTCGGTCCATCTGAATTATGTTGACCTATCCGAATTCGGGTTCATCCGAGATCGGTTCTAATTTAATTTCGGTCCAAATCTAATTTCGGTTTTCATCCGAATTCGGATCCGATACTTATGAATTTTTGAAGAAATGTTCAAGTTGTTCTTGGGAACTCGCCGAGTTCCCCTATGAACTCGCCGAGTTCACTTGCAGATTTGCAGGTCGACCCTTACGGGTTTTACCAAAAATTCACCAAACTTAAATTTTAATCACATGCAATTGACTCTGAGATTATATTATCATTTTTGGGACGTTTTTACACTGTTTTCCCTATATTTAAACTTTCTCAAGAACATGAAAGTTTATAAAAACTCAGATTTTTGATGATTTTGGATGATTTAAGCTACGATTTCTGTTTCTAAATCATTTATGGGTTTCATTACATGATTTCAATCCAACATTTCAAACACATAACATAATTTTTACAGATTTATAAATTCGAATTTGTACATTTAAATTCTTAAAAATACAAACTAAAACTTAGAATTTAGTTGTATTACCTTTAATTTTACTGATTCTTGATAAATCTTCTGTTAGATTCACGAATTCTTCTTCTGATTCTTTGAGTTTCCAGCTGATTTTAGAGAGAGAGTGAGAGGGTTTTGTGTAATGAGATGATGAAAAATGAAGAAAATAAAGACTTAGAGTCTTTATATTTCAAGACTTTCAAATATTGACACAATTGGTCCCTCTACATCTGATTTTCATTTAAATACATATTTATCTTCATTTTATCATCACTAACTTAATTTATCTTAATTAAATATTTTCATTACTTAATTAAAATTACAATACAAATAATGTTATAAAATTACATTATTGAGTCAAAAGCAGAAAATAAAGTCAAGTCAAAAGCTAGGTTGTTACAGAATGGGCTCCACCACGCACAAACTTCGTCCCCGAAGTTAGCTATGTTCGAACAGACTTGGATATGTTGCTTTCATGACATCTTTTGATTCCCAAGACTGATGCGAACCCTTGTGGTGTTTCCACTGGACGAGCACCATCTGTATCTCTTTATTACGAAGCTTTTTGGTCTTCGAGTCTAGAATGCATTCCGGCTCTTCAACCACTCGAAGCTTCTCATCAATTTGCACATTAACGTGTGGTATTTGTACCTCTCTTTCATCAGCTAGACTCTTTCGTAGATGACTAACATGGAATACAGGATGTATTCCAGCTAAGTCAGTTGGCTGTTCAAGACGATAAGATTGATTTCCTATCTTTTCAACAATCTTGAACGGGCCGATGAATCTCGGAGCTAGCTTGTTCCTCTTTATGAACCGGACCACATTCTTTATTGGAGACACCTTCAGCATCACCCAATCGTTAACTGCGAAACTGATCGATCTGTGACGATTATCGTAATACGACTTCTGCCTGCTTTGGGCTTCAAGGATGTTCCTTCTGACAAGCTGAATCTTATCATGAGTCAACTGTAGAAGTGCCGGACCTGCTAAAGGTGATTCACCTGTTTCGCGCCAACAGGTGGGAGTTCTGCATTTTCGTCCGTATAAAGCTTCAAAAGGAGCCATCTTAATCGTGGAATGATAACTGTTGTTGTATGAGAATTCAATCAAAGGTAAATGGTCATCCCAGTTACCACCCAAATCCAGAATGCAGGCACGGAGCATATCTTCAAGAGTCAAGATAGTGCGTTCACTTTGGCCATCTGCATTAGGGTGATAAGCTGTACTCATTGAGATTCGAGTACCCATCTCGTCTTGCAGTGCTTTCCAAAATCTCGAAGTGAAACGACTATCACGATCGGAGACGATAGATTTTGGCACACCGTGACGTGATATAACCTCGGTGATGTACATCTGTGCCAATCTATCAAGAGAGTATGTCTCTTTCATCGGTATAAAATGTGCTGACTTCGTTAATCGATCCACGACTACCCAGATGGAGTCGTGTTGTCTCTTGGTATTTGGCAATTTTGTGACAAAGTCCATGGTTATATGCTCCCACTTCCACTCAGGAACTGGCAGTGGTTGCATATCCCCGAAGGGCTTCTGGTGTTCTGCCTTAACCATTTGACATACTATGCAGCTTTCAACGAATTGACCGATGTCTTTCTTCATTCCTGGCCACCAATAATCCGCTTTCAGATCGAAATACATCTTTGAGCAGCCAGGATGAATGGATAACTTGGACTGATGGGCTTCGGATAGAAGAGTGTTGCGAATAGAACCATATTTAGGAATCCAGATTCGGTTTCCCTTGAGACATTGAAGTCCCAAATGATTCATAGACAGAAATTGAAGTTGCCCTTTGAGATTTTCAAAACAGATGTTCTCTTCTTTCAATGCTTCAGCTTGAGCAGTTTTAATATCTTCAATGAGATCAGAAGAGAATACAATTGGAGTCAGGGCATAGCAACACTTTTCCGGATAGACTTTTCTACTCAATGCATCCGCGACCACATTGGCTTTGCCGGGATGATATAGGATCTCGCAATCATAGTCCTTGATAAGCTCCAAGGACCGGCGCTGTTTCATGTTCAGATCCTTTTGAGTAAATAGATGTTTGAGACTTTTATGATCAGTGTAAAGCTGACACCGTGTCCCAGAAAGATAGTGACGCCAGATTTTCAAAGCAAAGGTAACGGCAGCCAACTCAAGATCATGAGTTGGTGCACTTTTCTCGTAGTCTTTTAATTGCCTTGAAGCGTAGGCAATAACTTTTCCCCTTTGCATGAGGACACAACCTAAACCTGTACCAGATGCATCGCTATAAACGACGAAGTCATCATTGCCCTCTGGTAAGGCTAGGATCGGCGCTTGAATGAGTTTCTGCTTCAGAGTTTCAAATGCCTCTTGCTGTTTATCAGCCCATACGAAAGGTGTATTCTTTCGTGTTAGCATCGTAAGTGGCACAGCAATCTTCGAAAAGTCCTTAATGAATCGCCGGTAGTAACCAGCCAATCCAAGGAAACTTCTGATTTCGGAGGCATTGCGAGGCGTTTGCCATTTTTGAACGGCCTCGACTTTGGATGGATCAACGGAGATGCCTTCGCCAGATACAACATGGCCAAGGAATTGAATCTAAAAAGAAATCAAAGTAGAATTCAAGTTTTGAAACAACGAACGCTTTAAGAAATAACTCGAGACAATGTAAGATTTTTACCTGTCTGAGCCAAAACTCGCACTTTGAGAATTTTGCATAGAGTCTTTCATTTCTCAATAACTCTAGCAATTGACATAGATGAACAACATGATCAGCCTCCGTTTTGGAGTAAATCAGAATATCGTCTATGAATACGATAACTGACTTATCCAGCATTGGTCTGCACACGCGATTCATGAGATCCATGAACGCCGCTGGTGCATTCGTTAAACCGAATGGCATTACGAGAAACTCGTAATGACCATATCTTGTGCGGAAGGCTGTCTTTGGAATATCTTCATCTTTAACTTTTAACTGATGATACCCAGAACGAAGATCGATTTTCGAGAAGTAGCTGGCTCCTTGTAGCTGATCAAACAGATCATCGATTCTGGGTAGAGGATATTTATTTTTGATTGTGACTTTGTTCAACTCACGATAGTCAATGCACATTCGGAGAGTTCCGTCTTTCTTCTTTACGAACAAGACAGGTGCACCCCACGGAGATGAACTCGGTCGGATAAATCCCTTCTCTAACAGATCTGACAGTTGTTTTGACATCTGCATTTCTGCAGGAGCAAGTCTGTAGGGGGCTTTAGCGATGGGAGCCGCAACAGGAACTAAGTCAATCCCGAATTCAACTTGTCGTTCCAGTGGCACTCCAGAAATGTCATCAGGGAATACGTCTGGGAACTCACAGAAGATCGGAATATCAGATACAGATTTCTTGTTGAATTCCGAGGTAGACTCAGAAGAGACATAACAGAGATAAGATTCGTGACCCTTTGAAAGATACTTTCGCGCTTTCTCAACCGATATAAAACAATGATCACCTTTACGCTTGTCTCCTTTAATCTCTAACACTCGGCCGTCTGAAGTCTTGATTCGGATGATTCGGCGGTTGCAGACAATTGTAGCCTCGTTGTTCGTTAACCAATCCATGCCGATGATGACGTCGAATTCTTTTAACGGTATTGGGATAAGATCGAGGTTGAACACAACGTGATTGACAAGTAATGTGCAATTTCGATAAACGGAATCAGCCATAACGTAATTATTACTGGCTGTCTCTATGTCAAGTATAACAGGAAGCTTCGAAGGAAACTTAGATAATCTTTGCGCAAAATTCGTTGAGATGTATGAACGGCTTGCACCGGAGTCGAATAACACACGCGCAGGTATGGAGTTTAGTAAAAGCGTACCGGTAACCACATCCGGGGTTTCTTTCGCTTCCTCCGCCGTTATTTGGAAGGCGCGGGTCCTAACAGTTGGAGTTGCAGCTGAGCTTTTCATTGTTGAACCTCCAGCTGATGACTGTGATTGACCTCGTTGTCCACTGTGGCACTGATACATGAAGTGTCCATGCTTTCCGCATTTAGCACAACCAAGACCTCGTTGGGGGCACTCTTCTCTACTATGGCCGATATCGCTACACACATAACACGTGACGTCGTCTGGATTGCACAATCCCATATGCGATTTTCTGCATCTCTTGCAGAATCGTGGTTCATTTGTAAGCGAGTAAGCTTGAGCTTTTTGTGGCGAGCTGTACTGTTGAGACTGCTGGGGTTGCTGAGTCTGAGATTTATTCGGCTTGAAGAATCTGCCAAATCGCTGCTTCTTTGGAGGAGATGGACAAGTCGGGTTCGTTGATGGAGCGTAGAGTTGATCGCCGTACTCTAAATATCCCCTTTCAATCTGCCTTGCCGCTTCAACCATTTCGAGATAAGAATTATACTTTATCGCGCTCATTGGGTGTCGATATCTCGGGTTAAGTTCTCCACGAAATCGGTTCATTTTTCTTTCTTCAGTAGCTACCTGATAGGAAGAATATCCACAGAGCCGTGAGAATTCGTGCTCGTACTCGTCTACAGTCTTAGTGCCTTGGGTTAACTGCATCAGTTGAACCTCCATCTTGTCTTGTTGGTCAGCAGGACAATACTTCGCGTTGAACATTTCAAGAAACTGATCCCATTTTAGAGTCTGGATGACCTCCTCGCCATAAATACTTCTCTGGGTCTTCCACCAGGCACGGGCAGCACCCACAAACAGAGCAGATGCATAACTCACTTTCTTTGACTCCAAGCAATCGGAGATTCTGAAGATTTCTTCAGTATGGCTTATCCAATCCATCGCATGGATTGGGTTAACTGTACCCTCGAAGTTAAGGGCACCGCTGGCTTTAAAATCCTTGAATTTACAGCCTTTCGGCTGCTCAATTTGGACATTCGGGGTAGAGTTATCAGAATCAGATTCATCGTTCTGGATTTGTTTATCTTTTCTTTTGTTCTTTTTGTCAGCACGTCTTTTTTGCTTCGGCCTCATCTCTAGCCTGAAGCTGTTCTTGCATATTCTTGTTTTGTTGTTCAGTATGTTGGGCTAATAGTTGTTGCATCATTTCAAACATTTGTTGCGGGGTCATGTTGTTGGGAATATCACCTGATCCTGACATCTTTACTGAAAATTAAAATCATTTAACTATCAGTTTATAGACTTAGATCTGTACATCCTATCTCAGTTCAAACCACCTAAATGATTGATACATATGTATTGCTTCAGTTTGAGACCAAGTATTACTCTCGTAATACTTGATTCACTCAAACTATGGGCTCTGATACCATCCTGTGAAGACCTTCCCTTACGGGGCAGTCCTCAGAGTCTAGGTCCCACATCATGCAACACGATATCAATCATAACTAAGATAGAGTAATTTAAGTTGCGGAATTTCATATTACAAGTACAAACATTAGGATAAGTTTAATATAATTTTAGTTCAGATTACAATTTTCAAAATAAACTTATAAAGGGTACCAGACTAATCTAATTCATGTCATCATACAATCAAATCAAGTCTACCCAGACCACCACAATTATCATCTGCCAATCAGTACCGAAGGGTTTGTTGAGTAGTGGTCTATAGAAAAACTTCAATCTTGATCTTGTAAGACCTAAGAACTAGGTCCGGCAGGTGACTTTCCTTTATCTTTTCCTGTAAAAAGGTCAAATAGCAACTGTAAGCAAAACTTAGTGAGAATATAGATTTTCAGATTCACATGCATTAATCAAGCGGTTCATGGGTCAAAGCATGATATGTCTGGACTGCCGCTACAGCCACTCATGATTGAGACATAGAATTCATAGAGTTGGATGATGTTCAGCCCACGCTCACGCTTTTAGTGGAAGCTATCCACTTATGCTGGGCTAGCTACCAGCGGTCTTCATGGGGGAACATCGGAGGGTCTATACCAAGTTCAATAGAACTGGTGAAGTAGCATGGTCTAGAACAATAGACCGACAAGGCTGATCATACTAAGCTGAATCAATATGTCGAAGATGGGTGTAATAATGAAAGCATAAGTCATCAAGGTCATGATAGCAATAGGCTCATATCAATATCTGAACGAAATTATAAATACAATGTCATGCGAAGTGATAAGTCAAATAGCCATCATGATCCACAGGGCATCATCGAACCATGGTGTGCACAGGTCACAATCCAGCTGAGCATTCATGAATGTCAAATAATCTATCATCAACAATATATCTCAATCGGAAGTCTAGCATGCAAAAACTGAATATCTATAACTCACAGTTTTCTGTAGTCTTTATCAAGCAGATTTATAATCCACCACCTGAGTTATCCCAGGATTTATCTTTAATCTTTCTGAACTCTGGCTTTGCCTTTTCAATCTTTAATTATTTGTTCAGATTTATCTGAACCTGCCCATAATAATATTACATCATTGTCAAGAACATTTTAGATCTTTATCTTTATCTAATCTGATTCTGATAACTGATAACTCATTTAATTATTAATTGATTAATTTTCTTCGTATCATCAAATTCTCAAAAAGATATATATAAAAATATTTATTTATATATATTACCTTGCGTTATTCATAAATATTAAATTCTTATATAAAATATGTAAAAAGGGCCACCCAAATTGGCAACCGAATTCGGACCTATCCGAATTAATTTATTCGGATTCGGACCGAATATGGATCGAATTGGAAGCATCCTAATTTGGGACATCTGGACAAGGCTGATCTGGATTGAACCACTTCCTCATCCGAATTGTACAAGAAAAGCATAGAACTCGCCGAGTTAGCTCGGTGAACTCGCCGAGTTCATGCCCGAAGTACGGACCCTAAACCGGATTTCGGTCCATCTGAATTATGTTGACCCATCCGAATTCGGGTTCATCCGAGATCGGTTCTAATTTAATTTCGGTCCAAATCTAATTTCGGTTTTCATCCGAATTCGGATCCGATACTTATGAATTTTTGAAGAAATGTTCAAGTTGTTCTTGGGAACTCGCCGAGTTCCCCTATGAACTCGCCGAGTTCACTTGCAGATTTGCAGGTCGACCCTTACGGGTTTTACCAAAAATTCACCAAACTTAAATTTTAATCACATGCAATTGACTCTGAGATTATATTATCATTTTTGGGACGTTTTTACACTGTTTTCCCTATATTTAAACTTTCTCAAGAACATGAAAGTTTATAAAAACTCAGATTTTTGATGATTTTGGATGATTTAAGCTACGATTTCTGTTTCTAAATCATTTATGGGTTTCATTACATGATTTCAATCCAACATTTCAAACACATAACATAATTTTTATAGATTTATAAATTCGAATTTGTACATTTAAATTCTTAAAAATACAAACTAAAACTTAGAATTTAGTTGTATTACCTTTAATTTTACTGATTCTTGATAATCTTCTGTTAGATCCACGAATTCTTCTTCTGATTCTTTGAGTTTCCAGCTGATTTTAGAGAGAGAGTGAGAGGGTTTTGTGTAATGAGATGATGAAAAATGAAGAAAATAAAGACTTAGAGTCTTTATATTTCAAGACTTTCAAATATTGACACAATTGGTCCCTCTACATCTGATTTTCATTTAAATACATATTTATCTTCATTTTATCATCACTAACTTAATTTATCTTAATTAAATATTTTCATTACTTAATTAAAATTACAATACAAATAATGTTATAAAATTACATTATTGAGTCAAAAGCAGAAATTAAAGTCAAGTCAAAAGCTAGGTTGTTACAGATAATTTAGTGGCACTTTAATATAAATGACACTAAATTAAATTTTATAGTAATATTTTTAATAAAAGTGCCACTAATTCTTATTAAAAATATTGTCGCTATTTCTCCCACCAAAATTTTTATCATTTGTTTCTCCCCCCAAAATACTTAGTTGACCTAAAAAAAAGGGGGCCGGTCGGATTTCCTTCTTCTCCTTCTCCAGTGCGTCGACCTCTTCTTCTCCAGCGCCTCTCGTCTCCTTCTCCGGTCGACCAGCGCCTCTCGTCTCCTTCTCCGGTGCGTCGACCAGCCGTCCCCTTCTCCAGCGCTCTTTTCTTCCGGTTCAAGGTAATGATGTTCAACTTTCTTCTTCCACTTCTCATCTCATATTTGCTGCCACTGATTGGGTTGTTTTTCACAATTTCTTCTTCTTGTCTTCCATGTAACGAATTTTTCTTCTAAATCCATAGGCTGTAATTTATTTTGGGGTGATTTTAATCAACTAAACAACAATGGTTTTTTCACTCTCTCTTCATGGAATCTGATTTTAGTCATGTTCATTTTAGTATTAGATCATTACCGGTGCCAAAACTTCATCACTGTGTCGAATTTAACCATACTTTGGATTTACTGTTTGATGATTTGATGGTCCTAATGAATTGCAAAATTAGACGCACATTATGTGTTTGATAAAATGTCTATGAGAATTATTCATGGTTTTGATGGTCTCTGTTGGTGTTATATACTTTTGAGATTATATGTTTATACATACATATTTGAATCTCACATTTATTATACAAGAATTATGGGATTTCACGAACTGCATTGGGTTGTTAATCTGTTTTGTGATACCCCACAAGATTTTTTGGTTTCATTTGCCCTCTTTCAGATAGTTCCCATGTGAGTGATGTGTATTTAGTAGAAAAAAGAACAATATTTTTTTACAGCCCCCTGTGATTAATATAACTGGTTAAACAATAGGAGGCCACATTCCAAACTTAAAATACATAAAAGAGAAATTAACTATTACAAGAATACCATTAATAACATGGAAGAGAAAAAAGAGAAATTAACTAAAAAGATGCTTTTTACAGATATGATAATATTTAGCAACTTAAAATACATAAAAGAGAAATTAACTCACTGTATCATATCCTTTTGAATTATACTTTATGTATTCATTTATTTATATTTTATGTATTCATTTATTTATTATTGTATGTCATATCCTTTTGAATTAAATAAATGTTTTTTATTTATATTTTATGAACTACAACATTGTATACGGTTTATTCATTTAGTTTAGTGATTATGACCAATTAAACTCATTCAAGATACTAGGGTAATTATTTCATTCATGAAAGTTATATATAATTGGCTTTTTTTTAATTGTATTATATAGTAGGTGTAGTGATGGATAGATCATGGATGTATCCTGCACCAAGATCAAGTGAAACTTTCATGAATGGTGTGGAAAACTTTTTGAATCATGCTTTTGAAAGGTCAAATGATGAGATGATATTGTGTCCATGCACACGATGTATAAACATGTTCTATTTTGAAAGAAATGATGTGTTTGATCACTTAGTTCTTTGGGGATTTCGGAAAGAATACTCAACGTGGATTTATCATGGAGAAGTCTCCACAACATCATCATCAATTCCAATGCATAATGTTGAAGAAGAGGGGATGTTTGACCATGACATGCAAGGGTTAATAAATGATATTATTCGACCTATTCCACCAACACAAGGTACCAATGAAGTTGGTGTAAATGAAGTAGAAATACATGACACTGAATTGGACAATTCTGAAGGGGTTGAAAGAAGTAAGTTTTCTGAGATGCTTAAGGATGTTAAAGAGAAGGTGTATAGTATAGCAAATTATCATGTTTGGTGCATTTATGCCATCTGAAATGTCTTAATGGTTGGACTAACAAATCCTTATCTATGTTGTTGGAGTTCTTAAGAGATTTGTTACCCGAAGGAAATTTGTTGCCTAAAACCGCATACCAGTTGAAGAAAATTATGGCTAATGTGGGATTAGGTTATGAAAAAATTCATGCATGTCCTAACGGTTGCATGTAAAATTCTGAAAAAATTCTGGACTTTCTGTCCAGGCCGTATACATGCAAAGCATCTTAGAAATGTAAGTTGATGAAACTTACTAATGTTATAGGCAATGAAGAATAACGGTATAGAACCAACACGAAGAGAGATATATCAGAAAAGTCGCACTCGTAAAGATGGAAGTATTGTTAATGAGAAAGCTGCGGAAGTCGTGGTAATGTGTTTTGTCGACATTAGTTTTAATATAATCTATCCATTTTTTTTCACTTTTTTAACATATTAATATATTATGGATATGAAGGCATCCCTACAAGCTATTGCAAGTGATACACCACTGGACTTAGAAGATGATTGGAGAAATGATTCATTCTCAAAAGTTAAGGGACCCGAGAAAAGAGGATATGTTCGATGCATTGGAAAAATGTCATCTGTCAAGAATAATGGTGGCTCCTGTTCCTCAAATCAAGAAACTGTTGAACAACTAAAAGATGGATTGACTCGTACACAAGACGCACTGGCTCAAACACAAGGAGAATTAGCAAATTATCGAGGTGCCTTAGCTCAAACACAAGGTACCTTGAACACAATTCTGCATCTTTTCAAGGAACATATACCTAGTGCCAATTTGCCAGACATATTGAGCAGTCTAAACATACAGGTATCTTTCGTAATACTTTAGTGGAACACATGATATCTATATCTTGATATTCTCTTTTAGTAATAAAATTTTGTATTACTCATTTAAAGGCCGTTTGATGTGTTATAGGTTCGTGATAACTATTCTATGGATCAAAACAACTCTCCTAATGGAAATCAAAGATCTTCTGCCGGAAGTCGTCATAATATTGGTAAATTGTCGAATAAGTTGAAGTTTGTAGTTTTTGAATTTGGGTTGGTAACATTTTTGCTTACATATTATATAATTTATATTAGGTACCTCTTCAGATAATGCTTGAATTGACTTATATAGGTAGTGATTCCTATTCACGTTTTACATGATTTATATTTGAAAGCATTCACGTATATTTATTTGTTACTAATATACATTATTATTTATATTTTATTCACAGATATGGTTTTGAGAGTTCCCATGATGAAGTTGCGGTTGATTTGGTAATTAGTTGTGTTTGAAACAAATAGATAGACGAGTACTTTTTGATTCCATGATTTTTGGATCTTTTGTTTTGAATAGTGAAGACTTTTGTTAAATGATGACTGTATTTTCTACTTGAGTTAATGAAATTGATGTTATTATGTTTAATGGTCGAAATGAATTTATTTTATATTATATCGTGAGGTTAAAACTATATATATCTTTAAAAAAGTGTCATGAAACAAATTGAAGTGCGCGTTAGTAAATTCTTATTCAATGACAGAATCCATGTGCCACAAATTCTATTTTGTTTTCTGTGGCAAAAAATTATATGACACTAAATCTTAAATTGTGTGACAAAAGATTAGGTGCCACTAAAACTTCAAAGAAGTTCTGACACAAGTAGAAAGTGTCACTAGATCTTAAACAAGTATACCGACACAAAAAATAAAGTGTCACTAAATCTCGAAAACGCTGCAGCAACACAACCAAGAAGTGTCACTAAATCTCGAAAAGGCTGCAGCAACACAACATAGAAGTGTCACTAAATCCTTTTAGTGGCACCGTCCTTAGTGACACTTTTTTTTCTGCCACCGATTCCCAAAATGGTCTTTAGTGGCACTTCTTTAGATTTTAGCGGCACTTTTTGTGTGCCACTAAATGACATATTTTTTGTAGTGGTTGTTGGAGTAACATCAAACAAAGACATATTGTATAGCTTTTGCATTCATCATCAACAAGTGAGAGGAAAGTTATAATAGGGTATCAACGTGTTTGAAGTTAGTACTAGATGAGTGCATGCACCCTCGAGTTATAATCACAGATAGAGAGTTGGCTTTAATGAATGCATGTCAACAAGTTTGCCCTCCAGCCAAACGATTACTTTGTAGATGACATATCTCTGAAGTTTTCCCTCCAGCCAAACGATTACTTCTTTCTTCTTTCTTTTGTTTTATCAAATTTAATATTTTTTTCTTATTTTTTACCAACTTTATTTTTTTCTTTATTTTTGTTTTACCAACTTAAATATGCATGATTTTAAAAAGTTTTTTGACATAAAAAATAATATTATATAATAGAAGGTAAATGTCTAACATAAAAAAATAGAAGTTAATATGTAATCATAAACGTAAAATTTTATTCATAATTAACTTCCATAAATTTAAAAACACAAAATTTAGTCATCCTCTAAATTTATACGAGCTCTGTTTGTAGGTCTGAGTTGTTTGTAGAATTCTAAACGTGACTTATACATACAACAGCTATCGGAGTTTTGCTGCGAATCCATAAACCCAAAATACTAGGCATTGGGTATTGTCCATCTAAGTGCACCGTCACATAATGATTGCCATTTACATGTGCAATTGTAATGACCTGATGATGTGGAAACTCTTCAGGACCTTTCCAGAGAGGAAAAAAAGTGATACAACCTCCATTCGTTAAATAATAAATGATCACCCCCAACTTGTTAGCTATCAATATACCGGTCTCAGGCATAATCATTCAATGTGGCTGTAGTGCTGGAGATTCCCACCACTCCAATGAAGTGAGAATTTCATCTATTCCATAAAAAACTCTACCATAGCGCTCGTACGAACTTAACAATTCATCTAATAATTATTGACAGACATAAATCCACTGATCTTCACTATACCCAAGACAAAAAGCTATTGAACGAAAGCCACGGTTTCCATCACCCCTTTCATCTTGAATACGAGTGATGTAAGGATGAAAAATTTCTGGAATTTGATCCAATAATGGTGGACACTCATTTAAGTCCATTAAGAATGAGTTATGTCTTGCCGGTTCCTCATTTAAGTCCATAGAAAATGAGCTATGCGTTATTGTTTCCTCATTTAAGTCCATAACAAATGAGCTAAGCCTTGTCGGTTCCTCATTTAAGTCCATAAAGAATGAGTTATGCCTTGCCGGTTCCTCATTTAAGTCCATAACGAATGAGCTATGCCTTGCAGGTTCCTCATTAAAGTCCATAAATAGTGAACTATGACTTGTCGGTTTCACATGTAGGTCCGAGCAACTGTATCTATTAGCTTGCGGAGCTACGTCTTCAGGATGTTTTTTTGTTGTTGTTTCTTCAAGCTCGGTCGTCCGCGTGCATTAATTTAATTGCAGGTCTTTAATGCATGTTTTTCCTGAGTGTATTATATCCCGCAACCTTCGTAGGAGACTTTTTTTCTCAGCCTTTGGCCGATCATTAAAGTTCTCTTTAAAGCTCTTTAAATCATCATCACAACAAATGTCGTCATCATTCACAGACACTGACGGGGTGAAATCAATCTTCCTCCAGAATACATCGATCGACTCCAATGGTATACATACACCTGCTTTAAAATACAAGTGGTTCTTAATAATTCAAGAATATTTTTCAAAATAATATCCATGTATAGTTGAGTATACTAACCAGAATTCAAGGAGTCTAAAATCATGCATGCGCATGGTAACCCACAACTATAGCGAAGTTTACAACCACAATCCGAAGAGTTTTGATATCCTCTCAAACGTTGAAGTTCTCCAAATAGTATATCTAGAGTTTCTAATGATACAAAACCTCGTAATAATCTGAAGCACGATATGTTGTGCTCGTGTTTACGGACAATGTCACTTCTTCCAAAACTATGTTTTATCGTTGTATCTTGAGACTTTACAATCTCATCAATACAACCAATAAATGTATCCAAAGAGGAATTTGTTGAATTCAAGTATTTCTTTAGTTTCGCATGCTGGCTTACAGCCCTGTTGGTAGTGCGCTCTCCGAAGTTTAGATGCTGATAAATCCAAAACAGACACAAACATTTCCTTGTATTTCTTTAACCAAACTCGATTCAGATAATTCAAAACACCTGTGTGTAAATAATTGTTATTACGTATAAAAGTTTTGAAGGTATAATTACTAGATAATTGTTTTACGTTGATGTTTGCTCAACTTTAATTGAAGTTTGTCATAGTTTTCAGTGTATGGCATTCATGTCAGAGAGTCAACAAGTATAGCCCACATTGCTTGAAAAGAGTCCCACTCACGTTGGGATTTGAAAGACTGTCTACAATGCTTCCTAATGTTTTCAGAGACATGCCATCTACAAAGTAGTCGTTTGGCTGGAAGGAGAACTCTCATGCATTCATTAAAGCCAACTCTCTATCTGTGACTATAACTCGAGGGTGCATGCACTCATCTAGTACTAACTTCAAACACGTTAATACCCAATTATAACTTTCCTCTCGCTCGTTAATGATGAATGCAAAAGCTATACAAAATGTCTTTTTGGTTGATGTTACTCCAACAACCTGAACAAAAGGCATATTGTATTTGTTGGTTTTGTATGTCTCATCCACTATCAAAACATGTGTAAATGCACGCCATATCTTCAACGATAGTGGATGGACGAAAAACAGATTCTCCAATTCATTTGAAAGGTTATTTACTGAAAACTGAGTGATAAAATTTTTTTCAACCAAAAGAGACATAAGAACCTGCATTCGAGTTAATTAACTGTTAGATAAATAAATAAACAAACAAACAAATAAGAAGAATTAATAAGAATAAGAATAAGAATAAGAACATGCATTCGAGTTTTTCTGTCATTTTGGGACGAGCGAATCTTCTGTCGTGCATTATAAATGGTTTTCAGTGTTGAAACATTATTCTCATCTTGATTCTTCAATGTTGATAGTATGTTACGTGGTGTAACATTCTTACTTGTCAAATCCGCAACCAAAAATTTTTCATTTTCTTTCAACCTCCTTGCATAAGGATGTCCCTCCATATATGTTGCAGGCTTGTGATTATGTTGATCACATTTCACCCTCAATTTCCAACCACCATAATGTTCTAAATATGACCCAACCAAATGAAATAGACAGTTAATCTATTTAGTGCCAGAACTTTTAGTTGTTGTTTCTATTGATTTGTATTCACGACCGAGATCACATATAACTGTGACATATTTAACCACACCATGTGGATTTGATTTTGATCTTCGTGTGATAATAACAAAACCTTGAGATAATGCGGTGTTTTGCACCCATCCGACAAGCTCTTCACGAGTCTCGAACACCTACAAATCATTTGTGTTAACATAAAAAGTAAAAATTAAATAACATAATAACATAAGCGGTAAAGAAATAAAAATTGAAATAATAACATAATTTAATTATAATACCTGATCAATGTAAAATACTGATGTAGTATTAGATGTCTCCATTGTAAATATACCTTCATATGTAAATAAACAAAATATTCATGTCTTAATTATCAATATGTAAACCTGGCTTATATATTCTTTTGAGAAAATTATAATTATTAATGATATTTAATGATGACCGAATTAAAAAAAATGTCACTCGAACTTACGAAAAACAATTATTTAATGTTAACATTCTTTTTTATTTTGTTTTATCCTTCAAAATATTATATCATTAGCTTATATATTATTTTTTTAATAAATATAATTAAATTATAATTTTGGAATTTAAAAATATATTAAAAATAAAATATAAAATTAAAATATAAAAATCTGGAATTAAAAAAAACTCTTTACTTTCTCAACTAACCCTTATCGACGCCTCTCTCTCTCTCCATTCAAGATCCGACCGCCACCCTCATCGACGCCTCTCTCCCTCTCGTTCTCTGTTACAGCCACGACCACCGCATCTCTCTCTCGCTCTCTGTCACAGCCACCGCCCACAGTCACAGCCACCTCCTCTCTCTCTCTCTCTCTCTCTCTCTTTTTCTCTCTCTCTCTGTCACGCCACCGCCCACCGCCCACAGTCATCGCCCACCACCTCTCTCTCTCTCTCTCTCTCTCTCTCTCTCACGCCACCGCCCTCTCTCTCTGTCACAGCCACCGCCACCTCCTCATCGACCGTCATCGGTTCATTTTTCAGGGTAAGTCTAAAAAGAAAAACAAAGAACAAGAAATCTAGCTAGGGTTTTCATGTGGACTATAGATTCATCTCTCTCTTTTCTTTTTACACACACACACACACACACCCCTATAGATACATATATATGTTACTGGACCCTTGAAATAAGGAAACCCATATGCGTTTTGTGGATCAAAAAGCAAGATTTTTGGGTAGCATAGTAGAATAGAAGATATATTTATCGCTAAAAAGGTCCCTCATCCAAATAGATACAAAGATGACTGATAAAGAAAAGGATAAACAAAAACAGTTGAAAATTAAGATTAAGATGAAAAAAAATTGTTTTATGTTATGTTTTTTTTAATAATAATTGGTTTTAAATATGATTACGTGCAAGCCCGGCAGCCCATATCTTTTTTTTTTTTTTTTTTTTTTTGGAGTTGCACTACTTAACCAAAGTTTGAATTTAAATAAAAAAAGTTTATTTTTTTACACCTATAGATACATTTAATTTTACAGAAAGAAAAAGTTGAATTTGAATGAAAAAAAAACTTTGTATTTTGATTTCTATAAAGTGGTGTTTGATTTTGATACATCAACTTTACTGTCAGGTCGTCGCCGGGAGTTCAGCCGGAGTGGCCGGAGTTTATTGAAGAAATTACTATAATTTATTTCACTCTACTTAGTTAAACAAATTTACCATTTATATTGTATTAGTTTCTAACATTGAAAATGAATATCTGATTTTGTATTTAATTTCCAAGAAACTGATTTTTTTATTTATTTATTCAATTTCATTGAAAAGACCTTACTTTGAAAATGATAATGTTGACTGCATGTAACTTTAGTAACAACCAATAGAAAAAAAATATCTGACTTTTGTTAATTAGTTATTAATTAATGACAAAAGTAGGAAAGAGAAACACCCTATTAGGGTGTCTCTTTAGCAACACCCTAAAATATGGGTGTAATAGATTTACCCTATTTATATCATATATACGAATAATAGTTTCTTTTATACACACACACACGTGTGTGTGTGTGTGTGTGTGTGTGTGTGTGTGTGTGTGTGTGTGTGTGTGTGTGTGTGTGTGTGTGTGTGTGTGTGTGTGTGTGTGTGTGTATATATATATATATATATAGATTCAAGATCAATGGAGTACCATATTAGACTGGGGTACCGGGGAACCATTTATAGCAAATCATTTATCATTAAAATGATTAAAATATAATATAATTTTGTTTAAAATTCTTTCCCACATTAATTAATGTTTGGGGTAAAAATGGTATTAAAAAATTTAAATTATAATCAAAGATTCTGTGTATCCCATGAAGATCTCCATTTTAGTTGATATCATTTATTGCACTCATACTGAACATGTGCAATGACAACACTTCATAAACCACGATTGAACATGTTCAATACCGTCAATATTGGTTTATCATCAAAACGGATAACAGCGACAAAAAAACGCAATAAACTCTGACTGCACATGTTCAATAACGTGTAAATGAAATTGAACATTCACGAACAGTTGAATATGTTCAGTTGTTCATTAAAAGCTATTGTCGAATCCAATTGAACATGTGCACTAAAACCCATTGTCGAATCCGATTGAACATGTTCACTAAAACTCATTGTCGAATCCGATTGAACATGTTCATTAAAACCCATTTTGAAATTTATTATATATGTGTTATGGAAGTAAATCCCTATAATTAAGGAAACTATTATATTATTAGTTGTCATCTATTATGTAATATAAATCTAAATGACTATATTACCCTTTTAAAATTATAACCAAACATGGGTTGACTCCGGTTCTCCAGTCTAACATGGTACCTCATTGATCCTGACCCTATATATATATATATATATATATATATATATATATATATATATATATATATATATATATATATCAAGAATATTTTTTTTGAACGGCTGGTGTGGTGGTTATCGTCTAGGCCCAAGTGCCGACAGATCCCGGTTCGATCCCCACCACAATCTCCTAGTTAGATTAAAATCTTCATAGTTAGATTAGTTCACCTGAAGGGAAAAACCCCAAAATCCACCTCATCTTCAAGAATATGATGATGATTTAAATTCTATTTTCTCGAAATAGTATTTAAATTAAGCGACTCGAAATTAATTAATTACCTTGAAATTAGCGGGTGTTACATTAAGAAACTATTAATAGAAGTAAATCTTAAAAAATATGAGACTTTGATATAATGATATATCATGAACAACATAAAAGTAGAAATAGGCATGTAAATGAGTTGAATTACTCATTAGGACTTGTTGAAAGATCAAGATATCTCTATTTAATTATTTAAACGAACCCGAACTAAACTCGAGCTTGAATTCGAACTCAATTTATTAACGAGCTCCAAACCGAGTTTTACATATCGAGTTTGTGAGCCTAAACAAGTTTAAACGTGTCTTATGTAAATATATTTAATAAGCAATAAATTTATAAAAAAAACTAAAGTTATATAAGTATTATATAATAAAAATAATTAAAAAATTACTATTTGAATTAAATGAATCGAGGTCGTGCCTATAAAATCTTTCACGATCCAAGCTCGATCTTTGCATTAAAGTTTGAAATGTTCCGAGTTCGCGCTCGCGCTTGATACATTTAAACAAGCCGAACTCGAGCCCATTCAGTTACACCCAGTATAAAATATAAAGATAATATATTTTTATCAAATATCATCAAAATTCATGAAACTTAAAATGAATTGTTTCATTTTATCTCCGTAAATGTTATAAAGGTAAATAACTCAAATAAGTAAATTATAAATATAAAAATTAAAGCTGTTTGCTTTGGTGGATTTAAACGACTAACTAAGAATTTGGATTTAAAAATGTCTTCATGTCATGTTTGGATTTAAAAAAAAAAAAAAAGAAATTTATGTTCATTTAAAATTTCATATTCACTCTCTTCCTCTCTTCATATCCGGTCTCTCCCTGGATATTTTATAATCCTTTCATTTTTTATTCTTGTTATGTTAAATTGCTACAAGTCACCACGCCATCTAAATTAATATTAAAACGGTCCAATTTGGTCTTTAACATTCAGTCTTTAAGAGCAATTTAAACCCAAACCAGTAAACTATGGCTTTTTTAGATTTTCAATTTTTGGTTTTTGGTTTTTCAAATTATTTTTATGGTTCCTTTTAAGTTTTTCGAATTATTTTTATGTCATAGCCCATATATCCAAGGTTATCAAAATCGTGATTTAAATCGTAGGATCGTACGATCCTACAAGTGGATTTCGATCAGGATCGCAAGTAGGATCGATTTTGGGTCGGTTCGTAAGCAAGATCGTAGGATCGTTAGTAAGATCGTAAGATCGTACGACGATCCGATCCTACATACAGTTTATTTTCGTAGGATCGTTAGTAAGATCGTAGGATCGTTAGGCCCCTCCATCTAGCCTTTTCTTTTGAATCTAAGGTACCAATATAGTTCTGCTCATGACTGTGATTCTTGTTTCATCAAAGGGGCACTATATACGTGCTTTGAAAGAATGGGTAGGAAATTACTCTCTTTTGTTTATGATACAATACTGTGATATATAATATTTAATTTCGGTAGGATCTTACGATCCTGATCCGATCCTACGATCCCGATCTTGCAATGACAAAAACGATCCTAGATAACATCTCGATCTTGACAACCTTGCATATATTATTTCTCGCGACCTCAGCCAATACACGATTGGACAATCGTTAAATGATTTACCCCCTAACCATTTATTTATTTAAATAAACTTCATTATTTGGATAAATTATTAACGTAAATTAACAATATATTCTTAATTTCATATCGACAAGATCATTGTCTTTTTGGCAGGTACAATAATTATCATTAAAGAATTTCAATTGATTAAATATATAGTATATTATTGTTTTATTTTGGAATAATAAATTTAAAATCATTAGCAAAATATATCATAAATGATAATCGATGTTATAAGATTAATTATGTAACATAATTTTTTTTAATAAAACATAAAAACTTATTGTGAACACGGTCTTATGTTGTTTAATAATTTAACAATGTCTGAAAATGACGTCTGGAATTTTTTTTTTGTAAGACAAGTTAACCTAAGAAATTGAATTTATGAGAGACAATCGAACTCGAGGTCTCCTTTAGACGTTCCTATGGATCAACCACAAGTCACC
Organism: Centrapalus pauciflorus; assembly: GCA_020465985.1. Lineage (NCBI taxonomy): Eukaryota > Viridiplantae > Streptophyta > Magnoliopsida > Asterales > Asteraceae > Centrapalus > Centrapalus pauciflorus. The sequence goes on from JAANYP010004337.1 coordinate 1,122,608, forward strand.
TATGTGAGATTAAAATCATGTCTGAATTTAAGAGTTGATTGCTCTTAATTTGACATCAGACTATTCTCTCGCTCTTAAGATTAAAAGGGTATTTTAGATGTGTCAACGTCTTAAATCTAAATAAAAAAAAAACAGTCTAAAGTATGTTTACAAGGCTCTTAATGAAAACAAACGGAGCCTTAGAAAATCATTAAACAACTTTTGACATATTTTATTGGGTTAATATCGGAAAAACCCTATAAACTTTCTTTAATTTTGTGATTAAGTCCCTAAACTTTTTTTCCAATTGTTTAAGTCCCTTATAAATTGTTGTCTTATTCAAAAAAACTCACTATCTTTACATGTTTTAGTGATTAAGTCCCTAAATTTTTGTTTTATTGATTGTGCTTTACCTACTCATTTGGTATCCGATCAAAAATATATACTTTTGAATAATACAAATTTAGGGACTTAATCGTGAAAATGAGAAAAGTTTATAGGGTTTTTTCAATATTAACCCAATTTTATTCCATAAAGTTGGTTTAACGATTAAAGCTTGAGTTTCTTTTAAAACGTTTGAAGTATGGGTGTGGAAAATAACTGATCTTAAATTGGTTAATTGGGTCGGGTTTTTGGTTTTGTTAATCGGGTTAAATGATACCGAATAATAATTTCGGTTCAGGGATCGGGTAGGATTCATGTTTATTCAGATACCCAAATAACCCAAATAACTCGTTTAAATTTTAAATTCCAAATTTTAATTTGAATTAAAAAATGTTTATATATAAAAATGCGAAGATTTAAATACCAAATTTTGATACCCAAACCATTTTACCCCGTACCCAAATTACTCAACCCATTTAACACGTTTAAACTAATTTGTAAAGTATTTCATTTTTATATCAAAACCAAATAACCCGTTTAATACAAACCGAGTAACCCGATACTCATTTAACTTGAAACCGATTAACCCGTCCTTTTATTTGGTTCGAGTTCGACTAGAGTACCCACACCATCAAACCCGAATAACCCTATAGTTATTTAATCTGTCCGAATGACACCCCTAGTTCTAAGTTCTACTTTCGCAATCTTAATCAACTTGGAGCTTACATTTATGCGTGTTTGGCACGGAACTTTTGAATTAGAGCTTCAGTTTTTAACTTCTAATAGCTCAAGTTCAAGAACTACGTTTGTTAATAGGAACTTGAGTTTTTTAATTAAAATATGAGAGCTCTTAAAAGCTATTTCACAAGAAATAATGGAATTACCTTTCAAAAAGAATTGGAATTTTAGTCAAACAAAATTATTTTTGTACATTTCTAACAATTATAAACTACACCTTTTATTTAATATTAATATAAGTAAATTAATACTAAGGTGGCGTTTGATTCGTCTAATTGAATTCGATGGAATTGGAATATAAATTTAGCTAGTGTATAATTTTTAAGAACTAATATAAAGGGTTAAATTTTATGCATTTTCCATCAAATTTTCTTGTTTATAGGAATTTGACTTTCCTTTCAACTTGTACATGAATTAAATTCCAACCTATACATGAATTAGATTACAATCTACATCCCTAACCAATACTAAAAACTATCTTTTACCTTCAGCATCAACCGTATTAAACTAAAATCTAAATTCCAATTCACTCGAATTTCATTCCATGAACCAAACGCCACATAAAAGTTACAACTACAACTAATTCTACCAGAAAACTTCAACTCTTTAAAAAACCTACAATTTTCAAAAACTCCAACTCAAAGTTTCAGCTAAGTGCATCGAATCTATCCATACTATTAAAAGAGTAACTATACTTAATTCTAGTGAAGCCACATGTCGTCACCATGAATCGACACGTGACATTTATAGATTTTAAAAATAATAAAGAAATTCAAATCAAATCTATCCAAATCTAATATAATCCACTTTTAAATTCAAATCAAATCAAATCAAACAAAATCTAATACTCTACTAACTTATTAATTAAATCTATCCAAATCTAACATAATTCACTTTTAAATTCAATTCAAATCAAATCAAACAAAATCTAATAATCTACTAACTTATTAATTATAAGATAATATAATAAAAGTTTAATATATATATATATATATATATATATATATATATATATATATATATATATATATATATATATATATATATATATATAGGTGGGTTCAATGGAGAACCTCCATGCATCGAAGAACCTTGGAGAACCTCCATGCACCACCACAAATGCATCACAATTCCCCCGTAATGCATCATTATTTCCACGTGATGCATCAAATTCTCGCGTGATACTTCGATTTCTACATTATTTCCACGTGATGCATCAAATTTCCGCGTGATGCATCGATTTTTACGTGATGCATTTCAGTTTTTCTAGTGATTCATTGTGGTTCTTCAAGGTTCTTCGATGCATAAGGTTCTCCATTGAACCCACCCCTATATATATATATATATATATATATATATATATATATATATATATATATATATATATATATATATATATATATATATATATATAAAAGAAAATAATTACCCTTCATATAAGATAATAATAATATCATCTTATATACTTTTGTTTAAAATATAATATTTATATCTTTATCTTTTTATTTATTATATTTTATATATATTAAAAATATCTGCGTAATACGTGGTAATAAACTAGTATAACATTAAAAACTAAAGAACTTTTGAATTTTGATATACATCCGTACATTCATGGTAGTTTAGTTGGCCTGAAAAAGGAAATTATTGCTTTGAGACAAGTGATTTATTGGTCATGAATTCATGATTAGTTCATCTCACCTTGCATTATGGCCAATGCCACCTTGATTACATCATCATTGAGATCATAATCAATTGGATGATCATCATCAAAAAACAATAATAATAATAATAAATCATAATTATCACATCACATCAAACCAAAATAAATAATTTATAAACAACAAAAATTTGTCATACACAACAATTTCATTTAAAATCATATAAAATAATTATTTTATCATTACTTTCAAGGATAAAGCGTAACTATAATAAATGTGTTAGTAAAAGTAACATAGTCACTTTATATGAAATTATTGCGTATGAAAAATTTTATTGTATACAAATCACATTCTAAACTGAAACTATCATCTGATTTCAAGATGGGTCATAACCCATACCCGGTCTTATGGGTCATACCCATATCCGATTGTATGTGATGGTAGATTGAGACTTTAATCAGTAAAAGAGAACTAAAGTTTTTATAATCAACGACAACTCAAGAACATACGATTAACAACATAAACTAAACACAAAGAAAATTAACAAGAAATAATTGCATAAAAAGACAACGTACTTGAGATTAATTTATATTTTAGCCAACGAACTAAATTTAATTTCATAGAAAGATAATACACTTCATAAAATTTCTAAAGAGTATTTAGCTTCTTAGGATAATTTTAATAATTTTATGCTTTAACAATTTTTTTAGTAATATTTCTTAATTTAAAATATTACTAAAAAAATGTTAAAGCTTAAAGTTATCAAAATTATCGTTAGAAACAAAAAAATATATCTTTTTAAAATATTTTAAAAGTATGTTACCTTTCTATGAATACGAATTTAGTTATCGCTAAAATAGAAATCATTCATAAGTACGTTATCTTTTTATGCAATGAAAGACGATGATCATCAATCCTGCTAATCCAGTAAACCAGCTTCAAAAGAATGCTCGGCTACCGTAGAACACTCGCGGGCGTGTTCCGTTTGGTGTTTGTGTGGTCTGATCCGAGCTCGAGTTTCCTGAACTCGTTTGCTCGTTCTCGATATCCAACGGCAGCTTCATCTTGGCCAGCGACTCGGTAAACTGCTGCATACTCTTCATGTACAGGTCCACAAAGTCTTGTTGCACCACTTTCTGATCGAGCTCGATGTTCACCGCCAACGTAGGTGCCTTTGTACCCGAACCAACTTCAGCCGGCTTGTCTTTTGACGGCGAATCAGATTCTTGATTTGCAGATTTCGAAACTTTATCAGTACTGAAAGATTCGGTGCTTGCAACAGGAAGTGTAGCGCATTGAGATTCGCCAGTCGAGCTGCTGGTTGGGGGTGAATCGGGTTTAGGAGTTTCGGGCATGTGTGGTGCACCGTTTACTGAGCTCGCCTGATCATCTGTATCAGACGAGACTAAACTTTCCGAGCTTAACCCGAAATACTCTGACACCATAATTTGGTTTTCATTCACAATCTTGGGATCGGGGAACTCGAGCTTATCCAACTCGGATTGGTCGGGAACAGGTACCTCGGAATCAACCGAGATTCCGTTCTCGACCGTCGACGGTGGTGGAATCGCAATCACATCCGGTGACGCTCCGTTATACAACAAAGAAAGCTGAACGAACCCAGAAGGCGAGTGGAAAATGTCGTTAGACGACAACGAGAATTCCTTCTCGAGTTTCCCGTTCTTGACGAGAACCTCCGAAAGCGGGATCAGAGCGAAACCGAGCAACTGATCTTCAAGATAATTCCTAACCCTGCTCAACATATATATCTCACATTTAAGAGAAGCATCAATAGTCGTTACATCGATGCAAAGGTTCTCGTTAAAAACGGGATTTTGTCCACCGCCGTTTATCGTTCTTGTGGTGACCGATTTCTCGGGGTTACTAGTGAGACAAATCTTGGCATAAACATCTTGCTTGTGGTATATGCAGATGTTTTGAATATCCCTAGCCTGATGAACAAAAACCTCAAGAATACCGACACAATGCTCGGTTTTCTTCGATACAAAACTAACGTTTCTTGTCGATTGATCAAGATTACGCCCGATCGGCTCAGAACAAATCGATGCCGGTGACACAACAGATTGAGGAGATTCCATGAAATTCAAACCTGAAAAAAAATCTTAAATTTTTGAAAAAAAACATTCTGAAACAGGTTTCTTTACATGCTAGAGGTCTGATCATCTCTGTTCTTCAACACAAAATTACCGAAACAAAAATGTCGGATTTAAACAAGAATCAAAAGTGTTTGGATTTGCGTTTTGAAAGTGATTATCTGATATCGTGAAACTAAGTAAAATTACTTATATACCCTTTGTTTATCGAATAAAAATGACTGATTACTCTGTTCATTCGATATCAAATAATCACGTTCAAAACGCGAAATCGAAACACGAAACACCCTTTTAATTAAATATCTAAACCCAATTCAACTAAAAGTCTAAAACCCCCAAAATTCAATGCAAGTTCTTACGTAAATTCAGTAAATTACACATGAGACATAAAATTATTCAGGAATTAAACAAATTAATGCACAATTCAATCATCATAAACATTCATGATCATAATAAGAACCTAACCTGGATTAAAATGGGAAACAGAATTCTCAAAAGGGGGAAGCAAAAACCCTAATTTTATTCACCTAAAACACATGCATATATACAAATAGAAAGAAGGAGAAAGTCCCACAAAAAAAGGGTCAAACCCCAATAGTAATTGAATAAACCTTAATTTCAAAAAAATTTTTAAAAAACCCTAAAAAAACAGCACAGAACTCGATTGAAGAAGCATATACCGATAAAGCAAGCAACTTTACCTCAAACCCAGAATCCAAGAGAGCAAAAACAGGGAAAAGGGAAAGCTAAAAACAGTAGTAGATATAGATACAGAGATCTTCAAGTAATCATAAAAAAAAAATTTAAAATTAATAATTTCTTGATGAATAAAAATTCAAGAAAAAGTAGATTGATGAATAGTGAAAAGGGGAAAAAGTTAAAAAGCATGAAAGTGTAGTCGCTTCTTGCCTTTTTTTTTTTTTAAAAGCACAAGAGTCCAAGAATCTGCTGTAAAATGTTGAGGATTTGATGATGAAATCTGGGCAGAATTGAGGTGGAGAAGAAAGGGAAAATGGAGATGATTTTGAAGAATGTCGGAAACCAAATGGATTGATTATTTGAAGGTGGTGGACTGGTGGTGGTGGTGGCTGGTGGGTTGGGGAATTCTTTTTTATATTATTTATTAAAGTTCAAATTGTCTGCTTGTTGATTATAATTAAATATAAATGTATTGCGAGTCATAGTTACCGACTCACCGACATGCTATTACAACGGCAAATTAACGAGTTCTTTTTACCTAATTTTGTAGCTAAATTATTGTTAAAAGATCAGCATGTTTGTCAAAATTAGCTAATATATGTGTGTTTTGTAATGTAACTAGATTATAACCCGCGTGTGAAATTAAATTAAGTTACTTAATTAATATTACAATAATATATTTTCGGATAGACCCTACTTGTAAAATTATATTTTACAATGCTTGTTTTTATCATTTTAATAATTTTGTTGCACTAATTGTCACTAATTTTACGCCGTGTGCCAATTTGGTAATGTTTAGTCTTCTGCAGAACAAAATTTACTTAAACGTGTCAAAAATCACATATTTTTCTAGAATAAAGTGCTAGAACACTTTGCTAGTAAAAAAAATCCAAAAGAACACTCTCAATAGCTGCAACAAACAACGATTAGCAAAGAACTCACCTATAATACAGAACTAAAAGTCTAAATTTACTTCCCATCAACACTACATTAAACATCATAACCATATGTTTCAGAAGACACAATTGACACCATTAACAGACTAACATCCTGATGGAGACTCCCACCTGTTGAACTGTGCGTCGTTTCACGATCCGGACTCCTAAACAAAGAACACGACAAACACAGCCTGTTAATGAAATTTTATTAATTTCGTCTCGAGTGCATGGTGTAATCTGACAAAAAAGGGAGACCAAGTAAAACACATTAACATTAAAATAATAAATATTTTATGTATCCCTATTGAACCTCGATATGTATGCCACAAGATGTCAAACCTCATATCCGTTGCAACACTTCCTTGTAGACAAATGAGTTGTTTTGTTAGTAGGTTTTCCTTCATCGTCGCATATCAAAACCTTCAACCTCATTTTGTTGGTTACTCGTGAAACTACAACATATAACTGGTCATGACTAAAAACCGGTTTTTTGAGGAACAAACCTACGTTAGACATTGACTGCCCTTGACTTTTGTTTATGGTCATTGCAAAACAAACAGCCACGGGAAACTGTCTGCGTTGGAACCTAAACGGGATTCTCTTGTCCGAAGGAATGAGCTTCATGCGTGGTATGTGTGACGTCCTTGTTGGATTAATGATATAATTGTAATCACCAGGATCGACAAACAACCCAATGAATAATCATGATAATTGAATTTGAATACTTAAATTAGAATTAAGCAAATCCACACTAAAGCAATAGAATACATGTCTACAGTGATAAAAGTCTAACTATTACATCAACATAATTGTTTTAGAAGTAGAAATCCCAGCCCAAAGCTATTACATTCAAGTACCAATAGCTACTAAGGTCTCCGGGATATTGATTTGATATGCTTAAGTAGATGGTCCAGCTACACACTTGCCTTTGCCTGTAAACAATGTGAGTCAACAGTAAGCTAAATGCTTAGTGAGATAACAGATTATGCAAACAACAAATATTTCTTTACAAGCAATGCTTAACCATGGGCAGTGTAAGCCCCATGTATGTGTGTACAGGCAGTGTAAGCCTCAAATGTGTGTGAAAACCATGCAGTGCAAGCATGGGTTGGCAGTTCAATATGCTGATCGGGGATGTGCCGAACCTGATGGGATACGAGTGGGATGATCAGTCCCCGACAGTGGCCTGCTGTCAGCCCCAGTCCAGGTCGCATCAGATTGTGAAGTAATGATCATGCAGTGCAAGCATGATGTAAATAGATACACTTTCAAATGAACGCAAGCTACATGTGTGTTACATGTCAAGTACGAATGTGCATCATAACAACAAATCATTTCATGAGTGCCAATGAAGTATATGAACAACGTGAACATGCCATTGAATGTATAAACATGAATGTAAAAACAATAAATGTTCGAATGATAATCTGCAACTCACAGTGATTGGTATAGTGTGACTTGATCCTGAATCAATGTGTGTTTTGATAACACCACAATGATCTGTAATGTAAGTGTAATAGTGAATTAATGTCAGTAATTGCTTAAAAATTGTATTCTGAAATTTTAAATAAAACCCTAGTTGAATTCGGACCACATCCGAATTCGGATGGTCCGAAATCCGGATGGTCCGAATTGGGTCCTCGGTCCGAATTCACTATTGGTCCGAAGTCATTGTGGTCCGAAATACTTGGTCCGAAATTGGCATGATCCGAAATTGGGATGAGGATCCGAATTGTCCATTGGTCCGAAATGGGTTGGGGTGGATCCGAAATTAATGTATATCCGAACTAGGATGATGATCCGAATTCGGATGGATCATCAGTCCGAGTTCATACTTGGTAAAATTCTAACATTTTCCAGAATTATGTTTTTGACCCTTTTTTCATGTTTGAGTATCTAAAATTGCAGATATGAACTTATATGTTATCATTTAACTTATATCATAACATTTGTATACCAAAACAACCCATTTGTGTCCATTTTCTATGTGTCTCGATGAACACACACACTAAAACACACACAATTACAGATTTCATACTTAGGAGTGGATTTAGAACCTGAAATTTTGTACACAACATCTTTAACACTCGATTTGAACATTGCAACCATAAATTCCAACATGCAATAACATTTGTTACTTAAATCTTAGAAATCGGTTCCTATAAAAACCGAACCAAAATATCAAAAATCCGAATTATTGAATGATGTTTACCTTAATTTGATTCTTGTAGTTGTTATAGTTCCCTAAATGCCACTTGATTCCAACTTTTGCAGCTTCAATTTGTTGATTCTTGAGTTTTCTTGAACTAGAGCCGAGAGGAAGAGAGAGTAGAGAGAGAAACCGGTTTTAGAGAGAGAGAGTGTAGTGAGAGAGTGAAGTGTGAAAAATAAAAGGGTTCTCCCTTTTTATCTCTATTTTGGCTCAATTGCATATTGTACCCTTCAACTTCGTATTTTCTACTTTAACTGATATAATGATCAAAATAACTTAAATTGACATAACATTTCATTAATACAAATAATTGAGTCTTAATAATTGTAAATTACACATAATTGAAAATTGGGATGTTACAGTATGTAAGTCACCTCTCCAAAGGATGCACCGGTAATGATTTTTGCTTCAATAACATTAACCCCAAGACGTAGTATTTGAAGGCGTGTACCGTTACACAGGCCATTTGTTTGATCGACGTTTCTTAAAAGCATAACTGGCACACCCTTTTTAAGTGCAAGTCTATGATTAGGAATCCCTGATACCTTGCATGCATTCAATATCTCTGGTGAATAGACCTGATCATCAAACGTATCACCATCCTCCATCGGACATAAGGAGTCCGAGCTATAATATACATGTTCCTCGTCATCGATTAACGATAACATGTATTCGTTTATCAAGTCTACTTCTTCGTTTGTAGGAGCTAAGATTGCCCTGTCTTTAAAGTAAGTAGGATCGGCTTGATGATTGTTAAACGAAGGATAAACGCATTCGACGATATCTTTAATGTGATTGCCACTCGACTTGATAAGAACATCATCTGGGAAATCAACAAATGCCTCACCATCATTTGGTTCGTTTATCTTACCTTCACCAATTTTTAGAATCCATTCTGCAAAAGCCTTTGTCTCTTCTATGTTGGTTTCGTTACACCCTACAAATAATCTCATGTTTTGTGTAAGGGTAAGTACTTTACAGCTCTGCCACAGTTTAGACGAATGTATCGATGCTTGTACGATATCAGCCCTGGATGCTTTTGGTATGACAGGAAGAATTTGACGGAAGTCCCCACCGAATACAACCACCTTTCCTCCGAATGGTTTTTTCTTGTTTGGCGACCTAATTATATCTTGCATGGTACGATCAAATGCCTCAAAGCAATGTTTGTGCATCATCGGAGCTTCATCCCATATGATTAGTTTTGCCTTGTTCAATAAATGCGCTAGGTCACTATCAGGTTGTATAGAGCACCCAGAATACTCGTCTATGTTAATTGAGATATGAAACCTTGAATGTGCCGTCCTACCACCCTCAAGTAACAATGCAGCTATACCACTTGAGGCTACGTTTATAACAACATCACCAACTGAACGTATCGCGGCTGCTAGGGTCTTCCATACGAATGTCTTTCCTGTCCCGGCATAACCATAAAGGAAAAATACACCACCTTCTTCTTTCTTTACGGCATCGATTATCGTGGTATATACGCTTTTTTGTTCACTTGTCATCAAAGAGTACCACGTATCATGCTGATTTTTGAGGTTGTCTTTGTCGTATGATAGTTCATCTTGTAAAAGCATATTACATGAATCATCGATGAATTCATAGTCAGGAAAAGGCATGTTTGGAATGTTCCTTAGAGATGTTCCCGCTCTATTAAGCATCTTTTCAATTTCAGAGAGTGCCATGTTATACAACACTTGACTCGTTTCATCTTTTCCTGTATAAGTAAAAGACAATGGACAAATGACATTCTATTGACCTCAACCCATAAACAAAATCATTGAAAACAATTGAGGAGAAGTAAAAAGGATGAAGAGGCAAGAGAGTTAAAACTAAGTAGCAAATGTTGACTATATAATCTATTTATCAGAGCCTGTTATATAAGATATCATCTAAAATGTGATTGGTTTTCATTTTAGCTAAAAGACTAAATACAATGTTTTTATTAATTACTAATGATCAATAAATCGGTATTTGTTATGCTTCAATCTGCCTAACCTCATGACTATAATGAATTGTCCGCAAAAAAATATGTACAACATCACAAATTATGTTAGGTAGGGATGAAACGCTACAGTTTTTTGAATTTTATGAATACCCAACATATCAAATATGATTACAAAAACAATACCATATAAAACTATCCTAGTTTTTTTATTAATATATCGATTTCGCAAATCATATTATATGCACTTGAACACACTTTAGGTGACTTTCAACCAGTTTCAATTGTAATTTAATTTTTTATAATATACTCATCTGACCCATTGGAGACAAAAATATAACCCTAACAATCCATATATAAGTAATGAGTTGAATTTGGTAACTTCACTAACCCTGTTTCATCTTGCTGAAGTAATTTAATAATGTGTGACTCTTTACTAAAAAAGGTGATCCTGAGTGGTTGAGTGAAGCTACCAAATTCAACTTATTTCCTGTATATGGATTTAGTTACCAATATTAAATGTGTCATGTTTAATTGAATTAAGAAGGTTGTACCTGATTTTTTCGCATCCGCACCAAGTGTATGAACAAGGTCTTCTGAGAGGAGATCACACGTTTCTTTCCAAACATAATCTGGACGTGATAAACTGTCGGTTGTAATGAGGGATACGAATACAGAACGACAAAATTTACCACAAGCCCAAAAATGTGTTTCTTTAATCGAATCAACATACTCTTTATCATCATCCAACAAACCAAGAGCAAAGCAGACGTCTTTACAGGTATCATACAACATACCATTTACAGTACGTATGTCCTCGTACGAAGTGGGGCCTTTGACTTTGTTTAGCAATATCCTTAGATAATAAGCTTCTCCTGCTTTTGGCGGAACAAAGTTTATGCGACCAACAGTTATTTGAGACGTAGACATACGTTTGGTCCACTTGCGAATTTTTATGTTCCAAACATACTTATTCGGAATCTGAACATAAGTAAGGTTCCTAGCGTCATGGTCGATCTTGTTACACTCCATCCACTCAATAAATTGAGATGTACCCACTGATGGCTTTGAAAGGATGGACTGTATGTCATCTCCATCGTCAAACATTATGGGTTGTTGGTTCGGGAGATGAAATGACAACCTGTAGACTGGAGGTGTACGATACACAATTTCGAAATTAAATAGACGCCAACATGCTTCATGCGAAGAAAGATACCTACAAGAGTAGTAATCGCGTATCTCATCAACATTTTTCTTCACATTAGAGTCTGAAGTTGAAGAACTCTATTTTAACGGAAATCCTATCTGGACCCTTGTTGATGTACGTGAACAAATAACTAATAGCCCCCAATTGGTTGCACCATTTGATGTTCATATGTGCTTGGTATGTCTTCATAAGCGAGGGGTTATATGGGACAACGTGTCTGTATTATAAAATATTTGAAACACGTTTAAGACAACCAATATAAATCGAAATTGAAGTGTACTTGTCACTCAAGTAAAAATTGAATAAAATACATTAAATTAAAATTAACGTAAAAAAAGTTCATTATAACGCACCTATTGTCCAAAGAAACCTCGTCTTTTTTAACAACATGACCATTGTCACGACGTCTGTATTGTGGATAACCATCGTCGTCGATTCGAGTTTGATTGGAAAAACTCTTTGGATAGAACTTCGAGCAATTATCTTTTATCATGCATGGTGAAAAGGGGTTTTCTTTACCGCATGGCCCATGCATCATGTGTTCAGTCACTATGTCGTAAAGAGCATGTTCGGTTTCCTTATCAGGGATTTCAGCGCTTATCACATGATATATATATATATATCCGATGCAGTTGCTAATTTGTCGACCTTGTCAAGAAAGAAACACAAATGGCAATGTGGCAGTCCACGTTTTTGAAACTCAATGGTGTAAACAACTGATGATATCAACGAAAAAAAGAATAAGAATAACATACTAATATTTCAAATCTTAAACTTATAAACTCATTTGATGCAATTCATTCACTCCAAAATTTACGTTTGATTCAAATGACTTTATTAGATTAAGATTTGAAGCAAATTCATTTTAAATAAAATGAAAAATTTAAAGCAAATAATGTTTTTGAAATGAATGCGGTGAATGTGTGTTTAAGGTTTTAATGGGTTGATGAGTATTTTAAATAAAATGATTTTTTAAGCAAATGAATGTACCAAAGTTCATGCATATGAACGGGTCCAATATTTTAATTTTTTAATGAATGAAATGAATCTTTAAAACAAATGAAATTATTGAAATGATTACATTCAATGTGTGTTTAAGTATTGAACCAAATTAATGGGTTGCATGAATTAGTAAAATAAAGATGAAAGAATGTTGCATAAGACAAGAATGATATGTATCAGAAAATGTGGTGAGTTGCACAAAAAAAAGTATAAATAATAATGAATTAGTGGAATTAAAATTGAATCTTGTTTAGTTGCATGAAAATATGGATTAAGGTAGATTTGTTAAATTGATTTTGATATTTAAATTTATGTTTTTGACTAAATTACACTTATAATATTTAAATGGATAATTACATTTGTCAAGTTTTTATTGGTTCACAATCGATAAATGTTTCACAAAGGATCATCTATATATATCTATATATATATATATATATATATATATATATATATATATATATATATATATATATATATATATATATATATATATATATATATATATATATATATATATATATATATATGTATATATATATATATATATATGTATATGTATGTATGTATATATGTATATATATGTGTGTGTGTGTGTTTGTGTTTATTCAAACATGTTTAATAATTACCTCCTCTTACTATACCGAATAGTTTCTCGCCCTTCAGTTTAGACAAAAGATGATCAACTTTCATTTTAAATACCCTTGAAACAACATCAGGTCTGTCCTCCGGTCTTTGATTTTCATTACTCATCAACCTAAGTAATCCTGGCCATTTTCGGTTAGCCGTGAGAGTAATAAAGAGATCTGGATAACCAAGGTGCTTGACAATTGCCATTGCATCCATGTAATTTTGCTGCATGTATCTAGCACCGCCAGTAAACGAAGAAGGAAGGATTATAAGATTACCCATCTCGGATACATCATTTTGACCAGATTCATGTGCTTCTGATAAATTGCTTAGGAAAGAAATTCTGAAAGTTTTTTGGTTGTTACGGATGTAGATTACCTTGGAGTTTTCAACCATCGTATAAGCATCCACAAAGAATTGTTGTAGTAGTTTTCTGGACATCAACAAAAGCGATATTTCACCAACTCTAAATTGTAGTCTATATGCAAAGAACTCTCTGATTGTTAGTTTAAAATGACCCGAAGCGTTATGATCATCAACTCTCTTATGCATTATGTCTGTTCGATAACCATCCTCCGCATAAGGGAACAACAAAGGATACAGGAGCGCAAGGTATAAAGGATGCAACTCGTTTACACGTTGCAACTTTTTCAATTTTGTTTCGAGAATGATATCTCTGCCGTCACAAGAACCATCGATATCATCAACAACTATTGTTGTGACCTCGTCTGCTGTGGGAAGGTTGTTGCTTCTACCATCACATATGTTGTTTCCAATCAACTTTAATCCTAGTGAGCATCCTTTGTCCATATCAAACCGGTCCCTTGCCATGCGGAACTTCTTAATCAAAGGGTTTATAGCATCAAGAAGACACTTTAAACGTTCCACAATCCAATACTCGTCAATAAGCGGATTTAGCAATGGATTATCACGTTGATTACTGCAATGTGAAGTTTAAAAGAATTAGACACAAAAACCGGGTCGTTGCTTTTATACAAAAACAAAAGTTATAATAAGGAATATATAAAACCAATAACGTTTACTTACAAGTTCGCTTTTATTCTATGATCAACCTCGTTGTCGGTATCATGTATATATAGCTGGCAAAACATTGGAGTTTCACCATCTTCTGGCAACAAACTTCCAGCTAAGTGATAGTTTTGTCCATGCATCTTATAAACATAAGGAGCACTACCATTGTTTATCTTATGATTAATCTTTTCGCCAATCGATGTAAAACTAAACATCATGTTATATCGTCTAATGTTTTCAAGGAAGTTCTTACTCGCAGATGATTTCCCTTGAAAAAACGTCAAAAGAATTAGAGACGGCTGTGACAATCCTGGGAGTTGGACTTTCCCATGCTGCAACATAATGAGTATGTATTCTTTTTCAAAAATTTGTTCCGCGCATAGCTTCATACTTCCACAATCTAGCGCCACACGACTGACATAAAAAGTCCGGATCTCTAACGTCATGATATTCTAAAATTAATATCATTATAACGTGGCAAATAATTAGAATGTATAATTGATTCCAAATCAATCAACAGTGATGTAAAATAAAAGGAACTATCTAAATTTTTATATAAATAGTATACAGGGAAACTCACGAGTCGATATTCCCTATCAACAACTCGATGAATGACGTTAGTGACAATGTTGTCGTCGGAAGGGTTCGATGCTGAGAAAGTGTAGAAAATTTAAATCTATGTTTCCTCTGAAAGCAATAATTAAATTGGATATCTAAACAAAAACAAAAAAGAATTATTTATAAGCAAATGATTATATTTTTACCATCAATTGACGTTGTATTGCAAACATCATTGGTCAAGCGAAAAGGAACGATATCAATTGCAGCAGAATGATACTTAGGCGGTCTACCTGCACGCCTTTTCAAATGCAAATGTTCTATAACATGAGTAATGTTTGTTCCCAGTGTACATCATTCTGCTGAAAATGAATATATTTAAATGTATATATATTATTAGCACCTACATTAAGTTTTCAAATGGTTACATTATGTCAAGAATATTACGATACCAATTATTGCACGAGTATTAATCAACGTATAATATGGAAGTGACATTTATTTATGCAATCATTTATATATTGATTTTAAAATGAATGAGAAAGTTGATTTTTTTTTTATAAAAAAAAACATTAAATAATACATGTAAAATTAAGTAATGTAAACTGTAGAACTTCGTACGAGTTGTCGATGACGATGAAACGTATAATATTGGCGTCCTTGAGTTGTTTGTGATGGTTGAAAGTGGCATCCTTGAGTTGTTTGTGACGGTTGAAAGTGGCGTCCTAGAGTTGTTTGTATGAATTTGTGGACTCTCATTTTGTGTTGTTGGTATATAACTATAACTTGTAAAAAAAAATTATGCCAAGAATTAATTGTAATATTACTTAATTGAAAAAAATGTATGCAAATCTGATAAACTTTAAGAGTAAGTAACAATATTTATAAATACTATAAGGAAAAAGATACAACTTCATTGATGTGTGAAAATTAAGAATCGCTTACCATTACCAAAACGATCAATCAGAATTTCTTTTGTCGTAATGATATGATTATTTACATCAGGATTGAAGTTATACTTTGATGGTATTCCACGAGGTCTTTTAGTTTCTACTGTATCTCTAACTTGAGAATATTTAATCGATGAAGACACACGTTGATCTACATTTGATGTGAAAACATATCACGTGAATGCATAATTACTTAAGATAAAATGAAGAAAAAATTTCCCTCACATATTTGAAACTGATGTTGTGTTATCCTTATATATTCAATATAACAAGCTACCTACAACGCCTGGTAAAAATAAAATGCTTATGCAGCAGCACAAGTTTCTTATAAACTTGATCAACCATATCATTGTATATGTAAAAAGATGCAAACATAAATGCCTAAAATAAGTAATAGGCTATGTGTGGGATGAACCTTGGATTCCATAGGGTTTCCGATTTACTAAAGACCCGACCCTACATGTGGGATGAACCTTGGATTCCATAGGGAACTCATTGGACCAGCCATGTATTTTGGGCTCACGAGAGATGGTCAGCCTATTGGTCGGTATGACGACATGTGGGCTGGCTGGTGTGCTAAGGTATTACATTTTTAGTTCTTTTACTGAAGATGTGTATCCAATTACCATTGTGTTGATTAAATTATGATGAATTTGTAGGTGATATGTGACCATTTGGGGCTAGGTGTGAAAACAGGGCTACCATACATTTGGCATAGCAAAGCAACCAACCCATTTGTCAATTTAAAGAAAGAGTACAAAGGCATATACTGGCAAGAAGACATTATCCCATTTTTTCAATCGGTGGTTCTCCCATTATTTATCATCAATTTGACATCTCTTTTTGGTATTCGTTATTGCCAATTCTGGTTAGTCTCTTCATTTGAGTATATTACAGAGATGTAATCTATGTTCTAGCTACTGATGTGTGATGTTATTTTTATTTACCAAAATTAAAGTGGTTCAGTTCTAAACCAAACGTGTATCGACCTGACAACTACAACATTTGATTAAATTCTATCAAAACAAATAACATTGATTTTTGATTCATTAAATTATATCCAATGTATATCGATGAAATCTTCATTAAATGGAGTAAATATTGGTGAAATTCTATCAATAAATAATGATTTGAATAAGTGGCATTTGATCGCACACCTGGTAGGTTTTTATGTAAAAGATCCAAATAGAAATTGATTACAACTCAGTTTCATATATCATGTGATTTGAGAAAGAAAACAGAAGAATATGAAAATTATACATACCTGAAAGAGAAAAAACTGATTACAAGCTAGGTACCGAGGTATGAGGGGCTGGATTTTGAAGCTACATTTTACAGAGCACTACACTAGCGATTCAGCAGGAGAGAGATAGAGAATCGATTAGTACTTCAACAGTTGGCGTCGGCGAGGGAGGAGGCGCCGCGGCGCCGGTGAACGGAGACGGAGGAAGCGCCGGGAATTTGACCAAAAAATGTCCAGTTAAAAAGTGAGTTTTGTACTTTTGTAAGTTTGTGACGTTAATCCACTTGTTTAGGGCGAACCACACGAATGGTAAGTCGGTAAGTATTTTCTCTTTTTGTTTTTGTTTTATAAGTTTTATTCACGAGGTGAATACAAAGGAAATATTCTATCACATAGTAGGTGCTTCTGTCAACGTATATTCTCGCTTTAGCGAAATATTGTTCTCACAAGAAATACAATTTAATCAAATTACTACAAAAGAAGTGAATTTGAGATTTGGGAGAACCGAAGGAGCAGTGAGGCTTAAACAGTTGGCGTCGGCGAGGGAGGAGGCGTCGCGGCGCCGGTGAACGGAGATGGAGGAAGCGCCGGGAATTTGACCAAAAAATGTCCAGTTAAAAAGTGAGTTTTGTACTTTTGTAAGTTTGTGACGTTAATCCACTTGTTTAGGGCGAACCACACGAATGGTAAGTCGGTAAGTATTTTCTCTTTTTGTTTTTGTTTTATAAGTTTTATTCACGAGGTGAATACAAAGGAAATATTCTATCACATAGTAGGTGCTTCTGTCAACGTATATTCTCGCTTTAGCGAAATATTGTTCTCACAAGAAATACAATTTAATCAAATTACTACAAAAGAAGTGAATTTGAGATTTGGGAGAACCGAAGGAGCAGTGAGGCTTAAACAGTTGGCGTCGGCGAGGGAGGAGGCGTCGCGGCGCCGGTGAACGGAGATGGAGGAAGCGCCGGGAATTTGACCAAAAAATGTCCAGTTAAAAAGTGAGTTTTGTACTTTTGTAAGTTTGTGACGTTAATCCACTTGTTTAGGGCGAACCACACGAATGGTAAGTCGGTAAGTATTTTCTCTTTTTTGTTTTTGTTTTATAAGTTTTATTCACGAGGTGAATACAAAGGTAATATTCTATCACGTAGTAGGTGCTTCTGTCAATGTATATTCTCGCTTTAGCGAAATATTGTTCTCACAAGAAATACAATTTAATCAAATTACTACAAAAGAAGCGAATTTGAGATTTGGGAGGACCGGAGGAGCAGTGAGGCTATAATTTTAGACCCATTCAACCTGTCCTTTTTTTTTTTTTTGCTTAAACCCATTTCAACCTGTTTTGTATTTTTAAACCCATTTTAACCCATTTTAAATTCCTTAGACAACCCACCAATGTAATTTTACTTAATGAGCATCTATAATGACCCAAAATTTAAAAAAACTGATTTACTTTGCCACCCCTAATTTTTAACGCAACATACATTTTATATCAATATTTACTATAACAATATAAAATTTTTGGTTGACATGAAATTATATATAAAACCCTAAACAAAAAATGATGTGGTATATGACATGCATATATTAGTACCGTTATTTGTGACGTTGGATAGATGTGTCCTTATGTAGTTGCTTTCGACTGAATTAACATGAACATCACTTGTAGCATACGACATGCATCATATGTATAAGATATATGATTAATATATTTGCCTAAAAATGAATACTTATGTAATCATCTTTGTCTTAAAATAATAAATTCAAACAATCAAAGTAATGATAAAAGTAATTTAATAGGACACATACCACATGTATTCGAATGGATGTAATTAGGAGATGATATCATATCTCTAAATTGTGTAACATTATTTTCTTTTCCATTAAGAGATGGAGACTTGTGTTTTCGGACCATGTTATTTGGTGTATTTGAGGGGTCCATCATGCTAAGCACTGTAAAAAAATTATAACAATTAGTTGACATGATATGTGTGGCTAAGCACTGTAAAAAAATTATAGCAATAAGTTGACATGATATGTCTGGTTGATTTGAGTAAACTACCACATTGCATATGTAACGAGTAAATATTAAATCACACTTTTAGTTTTAAAGTAAATGTAATTATTTTATTGATGTACCCCACCATAAGAAATATAACAATGGTTATTTCCGAAGTAAAGAAACTAGAATAAAAGCAAAGATATACATATAACAGAGTATTGAAATGGTGGTGGATGTAAGAAAGTACCAGTAGAAACATAAAATTGATCTATATAATAATTGCATGCTTGTAAACCATAAACCAAAGCCATCAAACACATAAGAAATTGCTACTAAAGTTTGCAACAAAAACTGTAGTAAAAAAGTTGTCATTGTAAGAAGGTTGAACAGAAAACGTTGTAAAAGACGTCTTGTTTTCATCTTTTATTCTATGCATTTTTTAAGTGAAACTAATTTAAGATTTTTGAAAAAAAAAAATTAAACAAAAGAATGTGGATTTGCAAGATCATTATGCATGAATTGCAACTAACCGTGAGCATGTGAATAAACTGGAAGATGATGAATGTGGAGTTCTCCTAGAAGCTTTTGAGCATAAGAATATATATGGGTATATATAAAGTCACAGAAATTTATTTAAGGAAAGAAGTTGGAGTGATTTTGGGGATATTAAAATCATCCTAAAAGTTTGTAGTCTCTATGAAAATTGGCTAAATTAAAGCAAATTTCGTAATGGATTTTTCAATTAATATGATAACAAGCAACACTTAATTGTATATATATTTATGAGATCGGTAATTTATTGGTATAGATTCTATTGTAAATTATATTGTATTTAATAAAAACTAACCAGAAAGCGGTTGACAGAATGTTATAATGATAATTAGCATAACAACTTCCATATTTTATGAATAAATATGTGATTACTGGTCCTATGTTCCGCAGTATGTGTAACTTATTTCATTCCTATGCGCTTAAAAATATGTGATTTTTTTTGGTAAAGGTAAAAATTATAAATAACCAAAAGATTTTACAAACAAGGCACCTACTTAGCTTTTTTAAAGCCAAGTATTGCAACAAAACAAAAACTTATATGACTTGAATAACTTCAAATCATATACAAGGATGAAGATGAAGCAGAAAAGTATAGTTCATGCCTTATTACAAAGTAAAAACCAAAATACCAAAGCAACCACGCAGATCAGATGATTACTTGAATCTACAATCTCAATAGCAGCCCCAAACTTGAACCTGCAGTCTTTAAAACAGCAACAAACATGCAGCATCCAGCAACCTTTCCACCTTAGATCCATTTGCATATCAAGACGATCCAAAGGCCATTTTGCAACCTCAACAATACCAATTCAACTTGCAACCTTGGTCTTGAATCTGGCCAGAATAGGAACAGCAGCAAGCACAAAGGACAAATGCAGCAAACCAGCCAAACAAATGTAACCCAAAAATTAGAACAAACAAGTAGCAACTTTGCATGATCTTATCAGGCTTGCACATGGACCAGCAGCCTCGAAATCTATGCACATAGCAGCCACCATTCAGATCAAAATCCACCCAAACAGAGGCCAAAACATAATAGACAAACCAGATTTAAAACTCAGAAGCCAAAGCACTTGACCATTGACCATGAATCAGAAGCCAAAACATGCAGCCATGACTCTGGCCATGACTCAAAGCATAACAGCGACCAGAAGTCAGAAACCATAAACAGAATAAATTTTGCCCCTGCTGCAGCCACCTCAACCAGCAAACATTACAATCTTGAACCTTGAAGTGAGAGGACCAACAGCAACCATTATAGCCCCATATCCAAACCAGCAAACCAGAAACAACAAAAAAACCAAAAAATTAAAGGACCATTGCAAAAATCAGCCCTTAATAACCAGAACAGATAGGCAAAATAATTTCAGACCAGTTGCCTTTGTGATGCAAATCAGATTAGAAACGAGATCCAACCAACATTCAGTCTTAAAAATATGTGATTTGCAATCCTATATTAGGAAACAACTTAAATAACTACACAAAATGAAAGTGCAAATGTGACATATCAAAATTAAGCTACAAAGACTGTTATATAGCAAAACCTCGATTCTTATTATAATTTAAAAAACCAACAATTAACCAACACATTGTTGAAAAAGTCATAAACATAGATGGAACCATTGAAGTAAAAAGTATGAAAAACCAAGACCAAAAAGCAAACTCAACAAACATAATCGTCTTATGAAATAAGATAACGAAAAACCATATAAATAGTATGTGATGAATCGAGGGGTGACAAAGAAGGCATTAACGTGCTTTTTTGGACGTCGAGTTATCTATTGCACCATCTTTAAAATCTGCTCCATTCTTCCTCTTACTACCCTCACTGAAGTTAATTTGTAATTTTTTTGTTTTTAAAATTGTAATTGTTGTTGTGTTTCATCTACAGTTATTTTAATGCATAAATGTCTCTGAAGCTTTGCATGATGTTCATAATTTTTATGATCATCATGAGGGGGAGAAAAACTAGAATTCAGAGACAAAGGTTGAGTAGATTGAAGTCAACTAAAGACAATTGCAAAATCATATCAAGACAATTGATCAAGGGAGAAAATCGAAAGCTATTCACGATTCAAGGGGGAGTGTGCTTTCAAGTAAAGAGAAGATCAAAGAAGAAGAGATGTGAAGATCAGATTGAGACAATAAAGAAGAAATTTTATCTGAAGAGACAGAGATTTGAAGTCTCAGAAAAGAAGAATTCAAGAAAATAATCAACCTGAACAGAACTTTAATTGATAATTGTTTTCATCTCTAAAGAGGAGATTGTTGGGTACAATTATATAAAGAGTTGAAAACAATATATAATAATAGTTCATGGTTAAATATGTAAATACTCAATTGTTGTTATTGAGTATAAATAGTGCCATACGTATATAGAAAGGGGGAACATATAGCAGTACACGGATCTAGAAAGAAAGAGAAGTTTGCTTTCCAAGAAAGTCAAAAACCCAATGTAATATTTTCTCTCTAATCATTCAATATATTATGATTGATGTTAATTGTTCATATGATTGTTAATGTTGATATGAATTGCATGAAATATTGAATTCACAATTGGTATCAGAGCCAAATATGGCTGAATTAGAGTGAATTTTGAAAAAATTTGAACACTGTTACATTCCTTTTTTTTTTTTTTCGAAAATTAGAAAATCATCAAAGGGTTTTTATTGGGTGGATGATATGGAACGATATTGTGATCGAAGGTGGAGTTTTTAATTTCTATTATGATGATATAAGCCTCAAATCATAGCTCCAAACACACAAATTCTAATTTTGATTTTTCTGATTTTTTGAAAAAGATCGTGTTCTTGAGGTATTTTGGTAAATTTTTTGTTTTTAATCGAAAATTGAATAAAGTTGTTTCACAAAAGTTGTTTTTGTGCGAAAAACGAATACTCGATCTTATTTTGAGCTTCTTTGGTTAATTTTTGTTGAAAATTATGTTTTTAAACTTGTTGTTATGAGTTTCTGTTAAAACTCGAAAGAAACAGTTTTTCATGTGTTAATCGAGTTGCTTGAAAGACTTAATCGAGTTTAAGTCTTCTTGATTGAGTTTGTTGTGGTTTCATTCGAGTTTTATTACCACTTTGATCGAGTTTCCTTCCTTGTGATTCGAGTTTTAAGCTTTCATTGACCGAGTTGAATCCTTATTTGATTCGAGTTTTATAGTTCTTTGTTTGAGTTTTATACTTATTCATTCGAGTTTCATCATTAATCATTCGAGTTTGACTAAATGACCTATTCTGCTTAAATGGGCCATAACTTTTGACTGGAACATCGTTAGAAGGCCTACCATACGTCAAATCAAAGCTTGAAAAGAGATCTACATTTCTAGAAAAGGCAAAGACAGTTCGGTAAATTTTTGAGGCCCAATCCCACTCCAGAAAAAAGTTACGGGCAATTTTCTACAGAAAAGCTGAAATTTCAAAGTCAAAAAGTAAATTCAGATCTAATTTTTCACAAGCTCTCATTCATAGATATAGTTTTCAAAGTTTTATCATATTTCACTCATTTTATTTCATAAGAGATCTTGGAAGATTCAACTTCAAGCAATTCAAAATGGCATATGAACATTTTTCAAAGTCTGAGCTGATTGAAAAACTTACTGAATCTGAAAAGATTCATGAGAACAATTACGACATTCTTGTTCAGATTAATACTGAAAAAGCTTTTGCTTTATGTGATGTATCAAAACTGAAAGAAGAAATTCAGAGCTTAAAAGTCAAACAAAATTCTGAGAGTACTGCTCTTAAATTGAAAATATCTGAATTATCAAAAGAACTTGACGATTTGAAACGAGCAAATTTTCAGAATGCAACTCAACTGAAATATCTTTTGCCTGAAAGATCTGACCTTTACAAGAAAGTTAAAGATCTTGAAGAATTACTTTCCAAAACAAATCATACTGATCAAAGTTGTGTTTTAAACAAATCTGAAGAATTTTTTGCTCTTGAAAAAAAGTTGTCTTTAACTAAAGATTCACTTGAGAAGGAAAGACATGAGTTCTTATTGAAAGAACAAGATTTTAAGTTAAATCTAAATTGTTTGAAGATGAAAGAAAGATGTTTTTAATCACAGATCAATCTTTTAAAACTGATTACCAATCATTTGATAATGACAGAAATTCTTATTTGGTCATTATCAAAGGATTAGAAGATCAGATATTTCATCTTACCAAACAATTGAATGATTCTCCTTCTTCAAAAGAATTAGAGGTTAAAGATCCTTCAGTTTGTTCAAAATATAAAGTTGATCACTTTGATTTATCTACAGAAAGTGAAAAGAATCCAACTGAATTTTCGAAATTTGATTCTTCTTCGGATCTTAAACTTAAGTATCTGTTAAAGATACACAGAGGCAAAAATAAAATAACTGCACAACTTCCGGTAAAGATTTACACTGGTGAATCTTCAAAGTCAAATTTGGCTAAAGTTTCTGGAAATGTAACAACCTAACATTTGTCAAGCATGTAAACATTTGATTTTGAGATAATAATATAATTTTATTACATTATTTATGATGTAATAAATATTAAGTTTGAAATAATATGACTATTTAAAATTAATTGAATATTTATATTATAAATCATTAATGATGACCAAAATAAAAGAGATGTAAAATACAAATGTTTAGTGGGTTAAACAACAAATATAATTAAATAATATATATAAACCAAAATAATGATCATTTAAGATCATTTAACAAAATTAACTTCTCTCTCTACTCTCTCACTAAGTATACGGCTCTCTCTCAATTTGTCAAAGAAATTCAAGAATTGAGGATTTAATTGAAGAATCAAGATCAAAGGAGTTACAATAAGCATCAAACATCATCAATTAGCAAGAATTTGAGGTAATAACTTCTTAAATTTCGAAATATATATATATTTGGTACGGTTTTGAGAAAAACCGAAACCAAAGAATTAATTTATGAAATTCTTGGTTGCATGTAAGAAATTTTAGTAGTTTATGGTAAATTCAAGTTGGTAAACGATAAAGAAACAAAGAATTTGGATTGGATCCTTCAAATAATGAAGAAATCAGAAAATTTTGTTAATTATGTGTTCTTGACAAAAATTCGAATATTTGGATGATCTTGATCGAAATATGATGTTATTAAAATGGGAAATTAGTATAAAATCAACCTAATAATAGTAATAGAACATAAAATTAAGTTGCATGTTGATGAAAATGAAATTTAGATAATTATTGATAAAATCCGAATGAAGAACATGAAGAACACCAAGAACAAAATTCTGGGAAAAATTTTCTAAGTCCTTGAGTCCGAATTCGGTTGGAACCGAATTCGGATGATGGGTCCTGATTTCGGATGATGTCAAATTCGCATTGGGTCAAATTCGGGTCCTATTTCGGATATAACCTTAATTCGGATGTGATGCTAATTTCGGATCTATAATGATCCTAATTTGGTTCCCAAGTCATCCTAATTTCGGACCTTACGTTTCGGATTGGTCCTAATTCGGATTAATTATCTGGTCCGAATTCGGGTGCCCAATTCGGTTGGATCCGAATCCGGGTCCCCAATCCGGATGAATCCGAATTTGGGTGATCCGAAACCCGATTCTATATAATTTGATATATATATTTAGTGAATGTTTGAAGAATTAAAAGAATAAAGATTGATGAACTGAAAGTTATCAGAATCAGATAGAAATAAAGAATTTATGACCAAAAGATGATGACATTAATAGAGATGATGAAAATGACATGATATTATCATGAATGATTTTGAACAGGTTCAGTATATTATCTGAACAAAGACTAAAAGACTTAAAAGCGGGTCAGAGACTTGATTTGACAAAGAAAAAGAATTGACAAGATTACAGATTGACAAAATCCTGAGATAACTCAGGTGGCAGATTCTTATATCTGTTTGACCAAGACCCAGAACTGTGAGTTATAGATATTCAAATTGAACATGCAAAGATCCGTTTGAGATATATTGATGCTGTTACATTATTTGACATTCATTTATCAGCTGGATTGAGACCTGTGCACACCATGGATGGGTGTTGCCCAGTGAATCATGATAGTTATTTGCTTATCATTTCATATTGCATTTATTAGCGTTTCAGACTTTGCTTTATGATTCGTTGCTATCATGACTCCTAAGACTTATGCTTACTTCATTGATCAGACTTGATAAGACTTATTCAGCTTGACTAGCCCTTATGGTCTATTGTTCTAGACCCGGCTATTCCACCAGTTCTCACGAACTTGGTAATGACCTCCGATGTTCGGCCATGTTGACCTACTGGTAGCTAGCCCAGTATGTGGCTGATCCCCACGATATAAGCGTGAGTGTGGTTTGAACATCATCCGATCTTCAGATACTATATCTCAATCATGATGAGGGCTGTAGCGGCAGCCAAGACTTATCACGCTTAGAATTATGACTCCGCTTGACACGCATGTTAATATTGAAAATCTATAAACTCACTAAGCTTTGCTTACAGATGTTGCTTTAAAATTTTACAGGAAGAGCCAAAGGAAAATCACCTGCAGGACCTAGTGCTTAGGTCATCAAGAAATCCAAGTTTTGAAGCTTTCCTAGACCACTTCTCAACAAACTTTCTGGTACTGATTGGAAGACAGCTAATGTGGTGGTTCTGGGTAGACTTGATGTGATGATTGATGTTATGATTAGATTAGATGTTACCCTTTTTATAACTTTAATTTGAAATATGTAATCTGTATCCTAATATGTAATGTACATGTAATTTTATTTTTCCGCAATTTAATTACCCTATCTTAGTATGGTTGATATCGTATTGCATATTATGGGACCTAGACTGGTGAGCACTGCCCCGTAAGGGGTGGTCTTCACAGGATGGTATCAGAGCACTAGTTTGAGTGAATCAAGTATTACGTAAGTATACTTGATCTCAAACTGAAGCAATACATATGTATCAATCATTTAGGTGGTTTGAACTGAGATAGGATGTACAGACTATTAGGATGGGAAAAAGGGTACATAGATCTAAGCCTATAAACTGATAGTTAATTGATTTTAATTTTCAGTAGAAGATGTCAGGATCAGGATCAGGTGATATTCCCAACAATATGACCCAACAACAAATGTTTGAAATGATGCAACAATTTCTAGCCCAACACTCAGAACAACAAAACAAAATGATGCAAGAACAGTTTCGTGCTAGAGATGAGGCCGAAGCTAAAAGACGTGAAGAAAAGAAAAATAAGAGAAAAGAAAAGCAAGTCCAGACCAATGAATCTGACTCTGATAAATCTAACCCAGAAACCCAAATAGCTCAGCCAAAAGGCTGCAAATTCAAAGATTTTAAAGCGAGCGGTGCCCTGAACTTTGAGGGTACAGTGAATCCGATTCAGGCGATGGATTGGATTAGTCATACTGAAGAAATCTTCAGGATTTCTGATTGTCTAGATTCGAAGAAAGTAAGCTATGCGTCTGCACTATTTGTGGGAGCTGCTCGTGCCTGGTGGAAAACCCAGCGAAGTATCTATGGTGAGGAGGTGATCCAGACTTTAGAATGGGAGCAGTTTCTAGACATGTTCAACGCGAAATACTGCCCAGTTGACCAACAAGATAAGATGGAAGTCCAATTAATGCAACTGACTCAGGGAACGAAGACTGTAGATGAATATGAACACGAATTTTCGAGATTATGTGGCTACTCTTCTTACCAAGTGGCAACAGAGGAAAGGAAAATGAATAGGTTCCGAGTAGGACTCAATCCTAAATACAGACATCCGATGAGCGCGATTAAATACAAGAGTTATCTAGAAATGGTAGAAGCAGCTAGACAAATCGAGCGAGGTTACCTAGAGTATGGTGATCAGCTCTACGCTCCGTCTACTAATCCGATGAATCCGTCTCCTCCAAAGAAACAGCGATTTGGCAGATTCTTTAAGCCAAATAAATCTCAGTCTCAGCAATCCTATCAGCATAGTTCACAACCGAAAGCGCAAGTCTACTCACTGACAAACGAGCCACGATTCTGCAAGAGATGCAGAAAGTCTCACATGGGACTATGTAATCCGGATGACGTTACTTGCTTCTCATGCAACATGATAGGTCATAGCAGCGAGGAATGTCCACAGCAGGGACGTGGATGTGCAAAGTGCGGGAAACGAGGGCATTTCATGTATCAGTGTAGAAGCGGGCCGCGATATCAGTCTCAATCATCTGCGGGAGGTTCTTCGGGAAAAAGTTCTGCTGCAACGCCGACTGCACGGACGCGAGCTTTCCAAATTACAGCTGAAGAGGCGAAAGAAACACCAGACGTAGTCACCGGTACGTTTCTGTTAAATACAATTCCTGCTCGCGTATTATTTGATTCCGGTGCTAGTCATTCCTTCATATCAACTACCTTCGCTCAAAGATTATATAAATCTCCCTCGAAGCTTCCTGTAATACTTGATATCGAGACAGCCAGCAACAACTATGTTATGGCTGATTCTGTTTATCGTAACTGCACTCTACTTGTCAATAACATTGTATTCAATCTCGACCTCATCCCGATTCCGTTAAAAGAATTTGACGTCATCATCGGCATGGATTGGCTAATGAACAACGAGGCCACAATTATCTGCAACCGACGAGTAATCAGAATCAAATCTTCAGACGGTCGAGTACTTGAGATCAAGGGCGAAAAGCGGAAAGGTGCGCATTGCTTTATATCTGTAGAAAAGGCTCACAAATATTTGTCTAAAGGTCACGACTCTTACCTTTGTTATGCTCTATCTGAGTCCAGCTCTGAAAAGAAATCGTTGTCCGACATTCCTATCGTCTGTGAGTTCCCAGACGTATTCCCTGACGATATTTCCGGAGTGCCACCGGAACGACAAGTCGAGTTCAGTATTGACTTGGTTCCTGGTGCGGCTCCTATCGCAAAAGCTCCATACAGACTTGCACCTGCAGAAATGCAGGAAATGTCAAAGCAACTGCAAGAGCTGTTGGAGAAGGGGTTTATCCGACCAAGTTCTTCTCCGTGGGGTGCACCAGTACTATTTGTTAAAAAGAAAGACGGAACTTTCCGTATGTGCATCGATTACCGCGAGTTGAACAAGGTTACAATAAAGAATAAGTATCCTCTGCCCAGAATCGATGATCTGTTTGATCAGTTACAAGGAGCCAGTTACTTTTCGAAAATAGATCTCCGATCTGGGTATCATCAGTTAAAAGTCAGAGAAGAAGATGTTCCAAAGACAGCTTTCCGTACAAGATACGGCCATTACGAATTTCTCGTGATGCCGTTCGGCTTGACAAATGCACCAGCGGCATTCATGGATCTCATGAATCGTGTGTGCAGACCAATGTTGGATAAATCAGTTATCGTATTCATAGACGATATTCTGATTTACTCCAAAACGGAGGCTGATCATTCTATTCATCTGCGGCAATTGCTAGAGTTATTAAGAAAAGAAAGACTCTATGCAAAGTTTTCTAAGTGCGAATTCTGGCTCAGACAGGTATAATTTCTATTATATAAGTCTTGAGCTGTTTCCTTAACTATTCTATGATTCACCTCAGAATTTGAATTTCTATCTTGATTTTTATAGATCCAGTTCCTTGGCCATGTTGTTTCTGGCGAAGGAATTTCCGTTGATCCTTCGAAAGTCGAGGCCGTTCAGAAATGGCAAACGCCTCGCAATGCCTCTGAAATAAGAAGTTTCCTCGGATTGGCTGGTTACTACCGGCGATTCATAAAGGACTTCTCGAAGATTGCTGTACCTCTAACGATGCTAACACGAAAGAATACTCCTTTCGTTTGGTCTAATAAACAGCAAGAGGCATTTGATATTCTGAAGCAAAAGCTTATTCAAGCGCCGATTCTAGCCTTGCCAGAAGGTAATGACGATTTCGTTGTTTACAGCGACGCTTCTGGTACTGGTTTAGGATGTGTTCTTATGCAAAGGGGAAAAGTCATTGCCTATGCTTCAAGGCAATTGAAAGATTACGAGAAAAGTGCACCAACTCATGATCTTGAGTTGGCTGCCGTCACCTTTGCTCTGAAAATTTGGCGTCACTATCTATATGGGACTCGGTGTCAGCTCTACACCGATCATAAGAGTCTCAAGTACCTTTTCACTCAAAAAGATCTGAACATGAAACAGCGTCGATCCTTGGAGCTTATCAAGGATTATGACTGCGAGATCTTATATCATCCCGGCAAAGCAAATGTTGTCGCGGATGCGTTGAGTAGAAAAGTATATCCAGAAAAGTGCTGTTATGCTCTAACTCCAGTTATATTCTCTTCTGATCTTATTGAAGACATCAGAATTGCTCAAACTGAAGCGCTGAAAGAAGAGAACATAGATTCTGAAAATCTAAAAGGGCAACTACAATTTCTGACTCTGAACCATTTTGGACTTCACTGTCTCAAGGGAAACCGAATCTGGGTTCCTAAATATGGTTCTATTCGTAGCACTCTTCTGTCCGAAGCTCATCAGTCCAAGTTATCTATTCATCCTGGCAGCTCAAAGATGTACTTTGATCTGAAGGCTGACTACTGGTGGCCAGGAATGAAGAAAGATATCGGTAAGTGTGTTGAAAACTGCAGAGTCTGTCAGATGGTTAAGGCAGAACATCAGAAACCCTTCGGGGATATGCAACCACTACCAGTTCCCGAGTGGAAGTGGGAGCATATAACTATGGATTTCATCACAAAGCTGCCGAAGACCAAAAGACAGCACGACTCTATCTGGGTAGTCGTGGATCGATTAACGAAGTCAGCTCACTTCATACCGATGAAAGAAACTTATTCTCTCGATAGATTGGCACAGATATACATCACAGAAATTATCTCTCGTCACGGTGTGCCAAAGTCTATCGTTTCTGATCGTGATAGTCGCTTCACATCCAGATTCTGGCAAGCATTACAAGAAGGGATGAGTACTCGGATTTCCATGAGTACAGCTTATCATCCAAATGCAGATGGCCAGAGTGAGCGTACTATTCTAACTCTTGAAGATATGCTTCGTGCCTGCATTCTTGATTTAGGTGGTAACTGGGATGACCACTTGCCGTTGGTCGAATTTTCATACAATAACAGTTATCATTCAACGATCAAGATGGCCCCTTTTGAAGCTTTGTACGGAAGAAAGTGCAGAACTCCTACTTGTTGGCGAGAAACAGGCGAATCGCCAATAGCAGGACCTGCCCTTCTACAGTTGACTCATGAAAAGATTCAACTTGTTAGAAGAAATATTCTTGAAGCTCAAAGCAGGCAGAAGTCATATTATGATAACCGGCATAGATCAATCAGTTTTGCAGTTAACGATTGGGTGATGTTGAAAGTATCCCCAATGAAGAATGTGGTGCGATTCATTAAAAGAAACAAGCTAGCTCCAAGATTTATTGGACCATTCAAGATCGTCGAAAAGATTGGAAATCAGTCTTATCGCCTTGAACTACCAGCTGACTTAGCTGGAATACACCCTGTATTTCATGTTAGTCATCTGAGAAAAAGCCTAGCTGACGAAAGAGAAGTACAGATACCACACGTTAACTTGCAAATTGATGAGAAGCTTCGCGTGGTTGAAGAGCCAGAACGTATTCTGGATTCAAAGACTAAGAAGCTTAGAAATAAAGTGATACAGATGGTGCTCGTCCAGTGGAAACACCACAAAGGTTCGCATCAGTCTTGGGAATCGAGAGATGTCATGAAAGCTACTTATCCCAGTCTGTTCGAATCTATCTAACTTCGAGGACGAAGTTTGTGCGTGGTGGAGCCCATTCTGTAACAACCTAACATTTGTCAAGCATGTAAACATTTGATTTTGAGATAATAATGTAATTTTATTACATTATTTATGATGTAATATATATTAAGTTTGAAATAATATGACTATTTAAAATTAATTGAATATTTATATTATAAATCATTAATGATGACCAAAATAAAAGAGATGTAAAATACAAATGTTTAGTGGGTTAAACAACAAATATAATTAAATAATATATATAAACCAAAATAATGATCATTTAAGATCATTTAACAAAATTAACTTCTCTCTCTACTCTCTCACTAAGTATACGGCTCTCTCTCAATTTGTCAAAGAAATTCAAGAATTGAGGATTTAATTGAAGAATCAAGATCAAAGGAGTTACAATAAGCATCAAACATCATCAATTAGCAAGAATTTGAGGTAATAACTTCTTAAATTTCGAAATATATATGTATTTGGTACGGTTTTGAGAAAAACCGAAACCAAAGAATTAATTTATGAAATTCTTGGTTGCATGTAAGAAATTTTAGTAGTTTATGGTAAATTCAAGTTGGTAAATGATAAAGAAACAAAGAATTTGGATTGGATCCTTCAAATAATGAAGAAATCAGAAAATTTTGTTAATTATGTGTTCTTGACAAAAATTCGAATATTTGGATGATCTTGATCGAAATATGATGTTATTAAAATGGGAAATTAGTATAAAATCAACCTAATAATAGTAATAGAACATAAAATTAAGTTGCATGTTGATGAAAATGAAATTTAGATAATTATTGATAAAATCCGAATGAAGAACATGAAGAACACCAAGAACAAAATTCTGGGAAAAAAATTTTCTAAGTCCTTGAGTCCGAATTCGGTTGGAACCGAATTCGGATGATGGGTCCTGATTTCGGATGATGTCAAATTCGCATTGGGTCAAATTCGGGTCCTATTTCGGATATAACCTTAATTCGGATGTGATGCTAATTTCGGATCTATAATGATCCTAATTTGGTTCCCAAGTCATCCTAATTTCGGACCTTACGTTTCGGATTGGTCCTAATTCGGATTAATTATCTGGTCCGAATTCGGGTGCCCAATTCGGTTGGATCCGAATCCGGGTCCCCAATCCGGATGAATCCGAATTTGGGTGATCCGAAACCCGATTCTATATAATTTGATATATATATTTAGTGAATGTTTGGAGAATTAAAAGAATAAAGATTGATGAACTGAAAGTTATCAGAATCAGATAGAAATAAAGAATTTATGACCAAAAGATGATGACATTAATAGAGATGATGAAAATGACATGATATTATCATGAATGATTTTGAACAGGTTCAGTATATTATCTGAACAAAGACTAAAAGACTTAAAAGCGGGTCAGAGACTTGATTTGACAAAGAAAAAGAATTGACAAGATTACAGATTGACAAAATCCTGAGATAACTCAGGTGGCAGATTCATATATCTGTTTGACCAAGACCCAGACCTGTGAGTTATAGATATTCAAATTGAACATGCATAGATCCGTTTGAGATATATTGATGCTGATACATTATTTGACATTCATTTATCAGCTGGATTGAGACCTGTGCACACCATGGATGGGTGTTGCCCAGTGAATCATGATAGCTATTTGCTTATCATTTCATATTGCATTTATTAGCGTTTCAGACTTTGCTTTATGATTCGTTGCTATCATGACTCCTAAGACTTATGCTTACTTCATTGATCAGACTTGATAAGACTTATTCAGCTTGACTAGCCCTTATGGTCTATTGTTCTAGACCCGGCTATTCCACCAGTTCTCACGAACTTGGTAATAACCTCCGATGTTCGGCCATGTTGACCTACTGGTAGCTAGCCCAGTATGTGGCTGATCCCCACGATATAAGCGTGAGTGTGGTTTGAACATCATCCGATCTTCGAATACTATATCTCAATCATGATGAGGGCTGTAGCGGCAGCCAAGACTTATCACGCTTAGAATTATGACTCCGCTTGACACGCATGTTAATATTGAAAATCTATAAACTCACTAAGCTTTGCTTACAGATGTTGCTTTAAAATTTTACAGGAAGAGCCAAAGGAAAATCACCTGCAGGACCTAGTGCTTAGGTCATCAAGAAATCCAAGTTTTGAAGCTTTCCTAGACCACTTCTCAACAAACTTTCTGGTACTGATTGGAAGACAGCTAATGTGGTGGTTCTGGGTAGACTTGATGCGATGATTGATGTTATGATTAGATTAGACGTTACCCTTTTTATAACTTTAATTTGAAATATGTAATCTGTATCCTATTATGTAATGTACATGTAATTTTATTTTTCCGCAATTTAATTACCCTATCTTAGTATGGTTGATATCGTATTGCATATTATGGGACCTAGACTGGTGAGCACTGCCCCGTAAGGGGTGGTCTTCACACAACACATAGAACAACTTTAGGCTGATATTGCAAATCATTTTCAGGTTTCAATAAGACATATAACAGGCCTTAAATTCAACCTTCAAAAGCGTCGACAAGTTTGATTAATAATCTACCCCTTAGATACAGAGCAGGTTTGACTGAGGCCTTTTTGTGCCTAACAATCTCCCCCTATTTGCAATAACCAGAGTAAGCTAGTCTTATCAAAAGTCACTATATATTTTTACAGTACATTTGTTGAAATAAAATTACAACATCAACATAAAGTAAAAGATCAATTTATATATATACACTGATTTTTGATTATATTAGAACAACACATGTTCTTACAAAAGTACAACTGATGTACTGATGTATATTACAACTAATGTAAAAGAAAATTACAACATATGTAAATAAAGTACAACTAATGTACATTGGACTGTTTTTGTTAGGAGCAGAAAATGGTAAGCCTCTCCAACTAATGGACAGCTTCCATTCTTCACCTACCCAGATGGCAGATGGACTTCATCACAATGGAGGGGGACCTCCAAGTATCTTCTCTAGTTCCTCTCTAGTATCCTCAAGTTCTTGAATCTCACTTCTTATTATCATAAACTTGGGATCCTCAAGTTCACCTCTTTCATAACAGCTTCTGAGCTGATCCCAGATAGCTGCTCTCCACCTGCTTGACTGCCTGAATGAAACTGCAAGTCTGAAGGCTACAAGCTGTCTCAGATCCACCTTGTATAGATCTGATGCTCTCTAAAAGCATTTCTTCTGAGTTAAGGGATCTACAAAAAATGCCCCCAGCTCAGGCTCTTCAATGATCTTGCCATCTTCAAACTCAATTCCACTAGGCAGACTGTGATCAACTCCTTTCATCTCAATAGCATAGTCACCTTGTTCTATCAGGATGAGGAGTTGTTCCATCTCAGTGTCCTTCCTTGTCCTCCTGGCCTTTATTTTTTGTTGTGTCACATAGACACCTTCACTTACTTCTTTGGAGATCAGGCCAAGATTCTTTACTCTCTCCATCAGCTTCTTTACATATACTCTGATAGTCTTAGCAGTTTCAGACTTAGACTCACTCAGAGCAACTGCCAGCTCAATCCATTCTCTGTACCCCATTTGTGCAACATCAGTGAAGTCATATGTTTCTAGTTCTGGGCCTGCTGCACTCATTCTGGTTATTTTCAACTTCCACTGACTGCCTTTTCTTGAAATTGGCACAGCTTTGACAATTGCCTCATTAGCAAGCCTTCTATCAGCAACATCTTGAAATTTTCTTCTTGCCAGGTTGTCAAAGTGAAATTGAGCTCTTGCAGAAGGCACTGAAGTTTTGGCCACTGAGACCAGAGCACCTTTCTCTTTTTCAGCTTCCTTTTCCTCTGCTGATCCCTTAGCAGCTTCCAAAATTTTCTTTTGCACAACAATAGAGGACATCTTAAATTTCCTTGCCTCTTGAAGAGCAAAAGACTTAGCAGCTTTTGCAGACTCTTCTTCTTTTCTTAAAGCTTCCAGGACTTGAAGCTGTTCTTCTCTAAACTCAAAATACTTATGCACAGGAAGACCCATTTCTTTGGCCTTGGCTTTGTGAAATTGGATTTCTGCTGCTTTCTGCTGTTGAGGATCAGTTGCTGCTATTTCTTTACCTTTTGCTGCTGTAGTGACAGCAGCTTCAGGACTTTCCTCCTCCTCCTCTTCTTCTTCTAAGATCAGATGCCTACTTCTGCTGCTTGGCCTGCCCTCAGGAATAGTTTCCTCTCCCTTAGATTGAGCAGGGATTGGAGATTCAACCTGAGTAGGCTGAGCAGCATGGGAGGCACCTTCCAGTGTACCTGTTGAAGCTCCTGCTTGTTGACCAGTTAGTGCTGCAGGCACTGGTTTCTCCTCAGGAGAAGAAGTTTTCTCCCCCTTAGACTTAGTCTTAGAGGCAGACGACTTCTCTCCCTTTCAAGGAGATGGACCTGCACCTTTAACACCCGGTCTGCCTGAAGACACAAAGTCATCAGGCTTGCCAGCAGTTTTGGCAGCAGGCCTGGGGCAAACAAGGCTATTCACTAGGAATGCCAAGTTGTCCTTCACTTCTGCAATCTGGGTAAGACATGATTGAAGAGAAGAGGATTGGGTATCAGCAAGGGAGGTCAGCTTAACAATATTTTCCCTATCAGAAGCGGTGAACAGCAAACTTTGAAGCTGTGCAAGATGTAATTCGAGAGAATCTTGCACATCAGCAAGGTTGTTTGACACAAAATTTGATAAGGAGCTAATGAGGTTGTTCAAGCTGGCCAGATTATTAGGAAGGGTAGAGTTGAAAGAAGTTAGGAGAGATGACAGCTGTTGAGAAATGGCTGTCATTGAGGACACAGAGTTTTGTTGTAGTGAAAGAATTGAGGATAGGGAGGTGGACACATTTTGCAGCTGTGCAGTTAGTGCTAACAGCTGTGGAGAATTATCTGTTTGTGGAGTGGCAGGGAAGGAATCTTTGAACAAATCAAAGAATCCCTTAAGCTGTTCAGACACAGAGTCTGAAATAATAGAGGGTAGAGAGGTCATAGTAGTTTCCAAAGAACTAACTTTGTTGGTCAGCAGAGAAAGTTGATCCTTCAAAGGCAGGTCTTTAGGAGATGGAGGTGTATGGGTGGACTGTTTAGATTGGGTAGATGGAGAAGATGATGAGGAGGCTGGTGTTTGAGGATGTGATGGAGAGGGAAGAGGAACATTTGAAAGAAGCTCCATAGCCTGGGCAAAAGTAATGTGGCCCAGCTTGGAGGGGTCAAAGGGTCCCTCAACAGCGGCTGTAGCTGCTTCATCAGGAGAAGGGGTTGATGTGGGGGGCCTTTCAGATGCTGCTTGTGTTGCAACATCCTCATGAAGGCCAGTGGGTGTTCCCTCTGCAGTGCCTTGGTGTAAAAGCACCTCATCATGGGGAGATGGGATATGCATTTCAACATCAGCAGTGGTGAAACCTGCTGATGGAGTTTGCATAGAGGGAGCAGCCTCACCAGAGGGAAGGTATGATCCCTGAGGTTCATCAGCTTGGGTTGTTGGTCCCTCAGCAGCTGTTTGGGGTAGAACAGCTGTATCATGGGGAGCAGAAGTTTGAGGCTGAGCTGCTGATTGGTCTATACCAGCAATGTGGGAACCTCGTGCAGACTCAGGATGGAAAGAAGTTTGAGTGGGGGACAGTGTGGACTCAGTATGGAGTGGAGAGGGCTCCTGTCTTTCAATATTCTCAGCCTGTTGGGAGGCTGGAATAGTTGAGGTAGTTATCTCCTTTTGTACAACTGGTTCCTGTTGGGAGGAACCAGAGGGTCTTGCTGCACCAGGTTCCTCAAGTTCAGAAAGATCCACTTAGCCATATCAATTGTAGTCCCATCCACCAGCTGTAAGACTATTGGGACTTCATCATGGCTCAATTGGTCAAATGAACCAACTTTTCTGCTGAAGCTCATCATCACTGAGGCAAACAGAAAGCTGTAGGTAGGAGACAAATCCTTCCTATACAGCGTTGCTCCAATTTTGGGTTCTGCTACACCACAGAAGCGTAGCAAATTTCCCATTTGCTCATTTTCAGGCTGAGGCATATCATATGAATCAGCAATCGGTAAATGAAGAACCTCCCTGAGAAGATCAGCAGTGATCTCAATGGTCTGAGTCCCATTGAGAATAGTCCCCTTGATGACTTTGGTGTTGGGGTTGTAGGCACAAGTGTACCAGAACTCGAACACCATCTCCTGGTACAGGACACTAGGAGTAGCAGTCATAGCATAGTTCAACGGATGAACTTGCAAAAACTCCACCATCTGATCATAACCTTTCCCCACATAGTTTTTGGGGATTGTAAGATTGGCAATGTAGTTTGTGGGTTTGAGGGTTAGCATTGTGGTGACTGATGGATGCTTCTGCACATCATCACCAACAAACACTGGTAGGAAGGGGTTATTTCTGTGAGCCATTTTGGGAGTAGGGAAAGTAGCAGAAGCACAAGACACTTAGTCGAATATTTAGGGTTCTTAGAAGGCAGATGATAGTAAAGAGGAAGACGAAGATGTAACAGTATGAGGTATTTATAGGATTTGAATGTGAGTATGTATGAGAGAGAAAGATTTGGGCGGTTGATTTGAAAAGGTCGTTAACGGAAAGCGGAACGGTTATCCATGTCAGACCGTTTGTCAGACCACTTGAGCCCTTTTTAATCACTAACACACGTAACCCACATTATCCGCAGTAATTAAGTTAAATAAAAACATAAATTAAGTAACTTAAGTTTGAAGAAAGGTAATTAAAACTGTTGGTCTAAGCTGTTGGTCAAACCTGTGATGAGCAGGGTCATCACAAGCTGTTCATTCTTCAAGCTGTTCCCTCAGCCTGTTCAACTATGTAGGAATAGGTTGTGTCCAATAGCTGAGCAGGTTATAAGATAATGTCTTGTAAGTCAGTGTGAGGGAATGAGAGTGAAGAATGGACCAGCAGATCAGGCTGGACAAGTAAACTGTTTGAGTTCAGCCTGTTGTATGTTCAAGCTGATCAAGGATTTCAGAAAAATGGCTAAGTACATAACACGCAGAGCCTATTCTGTCAAAGCTGTTCTGAGAAACTTGATCAGTGTGAGACATACAAAGTTTTAGACCTTTGAGGACACTTAGTCACTTTTGTTTAACATGCCCAGCTTGCTGACAAGGTAATTAAACCTTGTTTCATCCAGAGGTTTGGTGAAAATGTCTGCAAGCTATTCATTTGTTGAAATAAAACTTACCTCCACATTACCTTTCTGGATGTGATCCCTGATGAAGTGATGTCTGACTTCAATATGCTTTGTTCTTGAATGAAAAACTGGATTGTTGGAAATGGCTATGGCACTTGTGTTATTACACAGAATAGGAATTTTCCTATACACAAGCCCATAATCTTCAAGCTG
The DNA here is from genome assembly GCA_020465985.1 of Centrapalus pauciflorus. Lineage (NCBI taxonomy): Eukaryota > Viridiplantae > Streptophyta > Magnoliopsida > Asterales > Asteraceae > Centrapalus > Centrapalus pauciflorus. The sequence continues at coordinate 1,161,514 of JAANYP010004337.1, forward strand.
ATGCTGCATCCACAGAATCTGCCCACAGCAGCTTCCAGCAGCAATGTACTCAGCTTCAGCAGTAGAAGTAGACACAGAGTTCTGCTTCTTGCTGCACCAACTTATCAACTTACCACCGAGGAGTTGACATCCACCTTTTGTGCTTTTCCTATCTAGCCTGCAGCCTGCAAAATCAGAATCTAAATAACCTGGTAGTTCAAGGCTGGAGTCTTTGGGATACCAAAGACCCAAACCAGGTGTACCCTTTAGGTATCTGAAGATTCTCTTAACAGCAGCTAGATGAGATTCCTTTGGATCAGCTTGGAACCTAGCACACAGACAAGTGGCAAACATAATATCAGGTCTACTAGCAGTTAAATATAGCGAGCTCTCAATCATACCTCTGTAAGCTGTTACTGAAACAGCTTTGCCACTGGTATCAGCATCCAATTTTACATTGGGTGCCATTGGGGTTTTAATAGGAGAACTTTGATCAAATTTAAACTTTTTCAAGAGATCTAAGGTATACTTTCTTTGATTTATAAAAATTCCAGTTGAGGTTTGTTTAACCTGTAATCCTAGAATGAATGTAAGTTCACTCATCATACTCATTTCATATTTAGATTTCATGAGTAATGAAAAATTTTTGCATAACTGCTCATTTGTAGAACAAAATATTATGTCATCCACATAAATTTGAACAAGCATAATATCAGATTTCACCTTCTTTATGAACAGTGTAGTATCCACTTTACCTCTGAAATACCCATTGCTCATAAGGAACTCAGTAAGAGTGTCATACCAGGCTCTAGGGGCTTGTTTGAGACCATAGAGAGCTTTGTCCAACTTATAGACAAAACCTGGATGATGTTCATTTTCAAAACCTGGAGGCTGTTTGACATAAACTTCTTCTTGCAGTTTTCCATTTAAAAATGCACTCTTCACATCCATTTGAAATACCTTAATGCTCTTATGAGCAGCGTAGGCTAGATACAAACGAATTGCTTCTAGTCTGGCCACAGGAGCAAATGTCTCATCATAGTCAATTCCTTCCTCCTGTCTATAACCTTGAGCAACCAGTCTTGCCTTATTTCTTATGACATGACCTTGCTCATCCATCTTATTTCTGAAAACCATTTAGTGCCAATTATAGTTTTGCCTTTAGGTGCAGGGACCAGCTTCTATACTTTGTTTCTCTGAAACTGATTGAGTTCTTCTTGCATGGCAGTGATCCAATTGGCCTCTTTTAGTGTTTCATCCACTTTCTTTGGCTCCATTAGTGAAACAAAACTAGAGAACATACAGAAGTTTCCTAAGCTGTCCCACCTTGTTTGTACCCCTTTGTTGATGTCACCAATTATTTGATCATTGGGGTGACATCTGATCCACTTAGGATCATTCTTCAACGATGATTCTCCTGAGTTATCAGCAGCTTCAGTAGGTCCTGTTGAACGGCTCTCAAGATTTTCAGACACACTGTTGTCTTGAGCCTGCTCACTTGTTGAACATGACTGATCACTATTGAACATATCAGCAGAGGAACCAGGAAAATCAGCATTGATAGGTTCAGGACATGCAGTTGTAATTAGGTCAGTACACTTATTCAGATAGGGTGTATCGACATAATCACCATCATGCCCATCATGATTAACAGGTTCCACACTGGGTGTTATGGAAGCTTTTGAGTCCTGTTCATTGTTTGAATGCATCAGATTATCAAAGTTTAATTCTCCTGAAACTGATTCAGGAACAGCTTTGGTGGTAGCATTCTTGGACTCTTCAAAGGTGACATTGATAGATTCATCTATCACCTTTCTTTTGTAGTTGTACACTCTGTAGGCTTTAGAGATAGCAGAGTAGCCAAAAAACACACCTTCATCAGCTTTTGGTTCTAACTTTGCCAGTTGATCCCTTTGATTCAAAATGAAGCAGAGACAACCAAATACATGGAAGTAACTGACATTTGTTTTCATCCCTTTGAGCAGCTCATAAGGAGTCTTGTTGAACCTTTTCACCACTAAGGATCTGTTTTGGGTGAAGCAGGCAGTGTTAACAGCTTCTGCCCAGAATGATGAAGGTAAACCAGATGCACATAGCATGGTTCTAGCAGCTTCAATGAGAGTTCTGTTTCTCCTTTCAGCAACTCCATTTTGTTGTGGAGTTCTTAAAGCTGAAAAGTTTTGAGTAATTCCTTTCTCTTCACAGAAGTCTTCAAGAGTACTGTTTCTGAATTCAGTACCATGATCACTTCTAAGCTGCTTTACTTGTGCAGAGTTTAGCATTTCTATCTTTTTCACAAATCCAATAAATTCAATAGCAGCCTCTCCTTTGCTCTTCAAGAAGATAACCCATGTGTACCTGGAGAACTCATCAACCATTACTAGAGTGTATCTTCTTCCTCCTAGACTGGGACATTAACAGGTCCAAACAAGTCCATATGGATTAAGAAGAGAGGAGTATCAATAGAGAAATTATGTTTGGATTTAAATGATGATTTTCTCTGCTTGCCTTTCTCACAAGCTGTGCAGAGTTTATCTTTAACAAAGGTCATAGAAGGCAAACCTGTCACCAACTCTTTCTTACAGAGTTTGTTGATATTCTTGAAGTTCAGATGTGACAGCCTTTTGTGCCATAACCAGTTTAAGTATACATTTGTTCTTGTGAGAAAGCAGGTTTCAGTTGTGGGATCAGCAGATTGCAGGTCCGTACAACCTGTCATATGCCCTGAGCAGCCACTGTCCAAGTACCAAACCTGGGATGGTTGTCTTTCCTGCAGAGTGATAAGAAGAATACTAGATACTTTTAGGGGAACTCATCACAGAGATGAGCTCTCCTACTTCATCAACATTTGTTGATGGACTTGTGATGTCAACACTAATATTCCCTATTTGAATGGTATCAGTTTGAATACCATTTTTATTGACTGAGATGTTTCCAACACTGTTTATGTTGGTAGTGAGGGAAACATCAGAGTCAGCAGGCCTCATGTCCACAGTTTCAGGACAGTCTTTGGCCAAATGTGTCTTCATTCCACATTTATAACACTTTCTCCTTTTAGCATTTTTGGAAGAAGACCTTTCAGAAACACATTCTAGGTTATTTCTGTTGATTCCATCAGCAGGTTTAGCAAACTTATTACTTTTTGATGAATCAACAGCTTGAGTGGAAAGTTCAATAACCACAGCTTTGCCTGTCTCTTCTTTCCTCTTTTTAGGATGGCAGATATCAAAGATAGGAAGCTTGATTGGCTTTTGACCTTCCATAGGTTTAGGAAACTTATTCCCAGGTCACTCAGACTGAGCAATGGCTTTGCCTTTGCTCTTCCTGAGATGTGATTGATGCTGCCTATCAACATAATCATTATTTCTGGTTTTTGAAAACTTATTCTCATTTAAAACCAGTTTACCACTATGATTAGAAAACTTATTTGAAATCACAGCAGGTTTGCCTTCAACCTGAGACTTACTCTTGTTAAAGGCAGACTGCTTTCCCTTTGAAAACTTATTTTCAAAGTGTTCAGCATTAAAAGGATTGGTATGCCTTTTTACACCAGCTTTAGACCCAAAGTCTGTTTTGTCAACAGGTTTGGTGTCCACAGCTGCAGTTTGGACATGTTTTCCTTTCTTTTGCTTGTGTGAATTAGCAGAACACTTAGCAAGCTTATTACATGAAAGACTGATTTCATCAACAGCTTTTGAGCTGGGTTCACACAAACTGTCAGTGTTTTGAGGCCTGACAAACCTGTTTTTTGAGATTAAATTACCATTCACTCTTTGAATAAAAGTGTTTGGAAGCTCACCAAGAGTGGACAAGTCTTCTTTTAAATTATAAACCTCAACAATGGAAGCTGCTGTGTCAAGATCCCCTCCAAGATAGGCTTGGATTTGTGCAGGAATCTGCTGACTTATGCAGTGGCTGACTTTTTGTGCAGATTGGCACCAAGAGTCAACTATCTTTTGAAGCTTAGCATGTTTTATATCTGTTTCTCTCTTTTCTTCCAGTAAAATGAAATTGATGTGTTTTAATTCATCAAGCTCAGCTTCCAACTTATGGAAGCTGTCCAGTTTACTGGACTTTGTTTTAATATCAGTTTTAAGCTTAGAGATTTCAGATAATAAAACAGTATGCTTCTCAACAGCAGCTTTTAGATCAACAAGCATATATTCAAACATTTTAACTTTTTCTTCAGAACTGTAATCCATAAAATTTTGTACCTTATACATCATTGTAGGGTTCCGATTCTCCAAGCTGCTGAAAGCTTCAGCTTCAGCCAGATCCTGATTGAAGTTGCTTGTTGATGGGACATCAGTGTTGGCCATCAGACAGTTGTTGTCTTCTTCATCAGATGATGAATCAGACTCCTCCCAGTCACAAGTTTCAGCCATTAGTCCCTTTTGCCTGTTAGAAACCACTGAGTTTTCTAACTTTCCCAGCTTAGCCATGGTCATAAGCTACTTAACCCTATAGCCATCATCCTTGTTTGTCTTGTGTGGTTTGGATGTCTGACCAACAGCTTTTGACACACAGTTGGCAGCTATATGGCCAGTTTTGCCACATTTGAAGCACTCACCTTGGTCTTGTCAAATGCTTTCTTTTTGACAGCATTTGAGCTTCCCTGTAGCAAGTTTCTTCCAAACATTTTCCTGTTTAACCTTTTGACAAGCATGGCTATCATCTGCTCATCATCCAGTTCAGCACTATCTGCATTGTCTTCCTCATCAGATATTTCCTCCTTATCATCAGCCTGTTGATCAGGTTGAATGAACACATCACTCACTTGATTTACAGGTTGTCTCACACTAGCCACAAAGGCTGCACGTTTCTTAGATATTTCCAAGGCATTTCTCTTCTGTTGCATTGATTCTCATCATTTAGTAAGGATCTATATAAGTTAACAAGATCCATACTTTTGATGGTACCTGAATTTCTTAAAATTGTAGAAAAATAACTCCATTCTTCAGGCAGAACATCTAAGAATTTGTTTACCAAAGTCAGGCTGTCCTTGGTGATCCCAACAGCTTTGATATCATTTACAAGAGCAGTAAACCTGGTGTAGGTTTCAGTGAGAGTCTCCTTTGGTTTTGCAAAGAAGAGTTCATACTGTCTAACAAGATTGTTAATCCTGTTGTCAAGTGTGATTGTGGGTCCATCATAGACGGTACACAAAGTATCCCACATCTACTTGGCAGTCTTCATCTTCTCAACCTGTTTGAACACATCATCAGGTAGAGAGATGACCAGATTGTTCCTGGCCTTTGCATCAAGAGCCACCAGTCTTTTGTCTTCATCAGACCATTGAGCTTTTGCTTTCTCAAATGTTCTGATCTCAGGAGCAGCTCCTTCAACAGCAGGAGTTATTGTTGTAACAGAGGTTGGCACATAGGGACCCTCCATTACAATCTCTGGTAGTTGTACATCCAGATTCTCTAAGTAGAGCATCATTCTGCACTTCCAACTAGAAAAGTTCTGACGATTGAACTTTGGAGGTTTGCCCATTGAGCCATTGTCATAGTATGAGGAATTTGCAGCACTGTTGTCCATGGCAATTTTGGGAGAATGAGAGATCTAGAATGACACACACTCTAAACTGCTCTGATACTAGTTGTAGGTCCCAAAAGATATCCCAAGTGTATGTCTTTAAGCTGTAGAGGGGGGTGAATACAGCACTTTAAAAACTTCACACAATTTTCTCAATGTTTGTATGTATTATTAACAAATGTTAATTACAAACAAGCTTAATGCGGAAAGGTTCAAGCTGAGATGACAAATACAACAGTATATTTAACTTGTCTAAGACTGACTTAAACTAATTACAGTGAATACACTCACTAAGAATCACTCACTGTGTTTACAAGACTTTTGAGGAACAGCTTGAACAAGAACAGCTTAGACACTGAGTACTGTTTTATTCAAGCAGACTTGCATGCATGAAAGACACACTTTGAATGCACGTTCACTCTTGTTTTCAGCACTTAGCTTTGTTTGGCTTAATCGATCAATCCTTGGAAGTTTCTTTTCATAGCCACTCAGAGGATCTAAGTGAAGCTTCTTCATTGGACGAGATGAAAAAAAAAAAAGAAGTCTTGTTGAAAAGACAACATAACCTTTTCTGCACCTTTCGGAAAAGCAGACTTGTCTTCTCATGTGCAGAACTTTTGTCTTTTAACTTTGTCTACTGTTGCATTGCCTTTAACCAAATAAGGAATGTCAACTTTGTGTTTTTCTTCCTTGTAAAGGCCTATTTTGGTATAAGAAAAAGGTCTGTCACCCTTTTTCAAATAACCTTTTGTCTTCATGTAACAGAACAGCTTGGGCAGGCTGAGCAGTTCAAATTTCCACTTTGTCTTCGACTTTGTAAACTGATCTTGTAGTAAAAAACAATACATGAGGACTTGGAAACACATTCCATAAAGTGTTTAGCCTGTTCACAAAGAACAGGTTCTGTTCACAAAGAACAGAACACTTGTAAACTGCCCAAGCTGCTCATTAGTGTAGAGTAGCGTAGACAGTTTATGTCCAGCCTGTTCAGCAGACTGAACAGCTTGGGCAAAACTGCCTTTGTTGCAACACATGCAACACATAGAACATGTGAAGACCACCCCTTCCGGGGCAGTTCTCACCAGTCTAGGTCCCACATATTGCAATACGATATCAACCAAACTAAGATAGAGTAATTTTAATGCGGAAAATTAAATTACAGTACATGCTATTAAGATTTAAGTTTAATACAGTTATGGTTTTTAAATTAAACTTATAAAGGGCACAAGTCTAATCTAATTCATGTCATCATATTATCAAAATAAATCTACCCAGATCACCACAATATCATCATCCAATTAGTACCAAAATGAGATCGTTGAGTAGAGGTCTATGATACTTCTGTCTTGATCGTGTAAGACCTAAGAACTAGGTCCGGCAGGTGACTTTCCTTTGCTTTTTCCTGTAAAATATTAAAGCAACATCTGTAAGCAAAGCTTAGTGAGTTTACAGATTTTCAATATTAACATGCGTGTCAAGCGGAGTCATAATTCTAAGCGTGATAAGTCTTGGCTGCCGCTACAGCCCTCATCATGATTGAGATATAGTATCTTAAGATCGGATGATGTTCAAACCACACTCACGCTTATATCGTGGGGATCAGCCACATACTGGGCTAGCTACCAGTAGGTCAACATGGCCGAACATCAGAGGTCATTACCAAGTTCGTGAGAACTGGTGGAATAGCCGGGTCTAGAACAATAGACCATAAGGGCTAGTCAAGCTGAATGAATCTTATCAAGTCTGATCAATGAAGTAAGCATAAGTCTTAGAAGTCATGATAGCAACGAATCATAAAGCAAAGTCTGAAGCGCTAATAAATGCAATATGAAATGATAAGCAAATAGCTATCATGATTCACTGGGCAACACCCATCCATGGTGTGCACAGGTCTCAATCCAGCTGATAAATGAATGTCAAATAATGTAACAGCATCAATATATCTCAAACGGATCTTTGCATGTTCAATTTGAATATCTATAACTCACAGTGTTGGGTCTTGGTCAAACAGATATATGAATCTGCCACCTGAGTTATCTCAGGATTTTATCAATCTGTTCTCTGTCAAATCAAGTCTCTGACCCGCTTTAAATCTTTTAAAATCTTTGTCTAAATGTTCAGAATTTCACTGAACCTGTCCAGAATTATCATAATATACCATATCAATATCATATCATTATCATCTTTTCTTTAGTCGTTAAAATCTTTATTTTATCTGATTCTGATAATTTGTTAGTTCATATATCATCTTAGGTTTGGAATAAAATCAGATTTTGAATTATAAGGAAATAGATTCGAATTTAGATTCGAATTTAGATTCGAACCCTTCCAACACATGCATGCTTCGAATCTGTTTGCTTAGATTCGAACCACACCAGCCCATGCATATATTTCGAATCCATTGGCTTACACCATTCGAATCTAATCATCTAAACTTGAATTGTATGAGTGTGTGTCTCGAATCTATTCACCTAGACTCGAAGGTGAATGAGTTCGAATCTATACATGGCCTTCGAATCTAGGCATTCTCGAATCTAATGGTTAGATTCGAGTACATTTCAAATCTAATTCCATTTTCGAATCTGTTCTATGTATTCTCGAATCTGATCATAATGTTCTCGAATCTGATTATATTTACAACTCTAAAACTTGAATTTCTAAGGCATAAATCGCAAATATGATCAATATTATGCCTATGCTCGATTATATTATACTTATTCTAGTTAAACTTCATAGAAATAACTTTAAATTTCATAAAACTTAATAGATTCGAAAATACCGAATATATATATAAAACGTAAAAATATAAAATCTTACCTCAATTCGTATGAATTCACGCAGGAACTAGTATATTCGCGTAGTATTCTCCGAGATCTTCCTAACGGTATATATATTTGATAATCGGACGGTCGGTTTAGGAGAAATTTTAGAGAGAAGGTAGAGAGAGAGTGTAGAGAGAGAAAGTTAGAGAGAGAGAGAGTTAGAGAGAGAGACAAAAATCTGAATTTTGAATCTAATTCTCGTTTATATACGTCATCTAGTTATATTTGCTAGCTAACCCACTTTCATTTTTGTATATTATATCTCTTTTATTTAATTTTCTTTAATAATTAATTAATTCATAAATATAAATATTTATATAATTTAATTAATATTTCATTATTAATTAAATTATAATTCAAATAATTCATCATTATTACATTATCGGTTCCAAAATATTACTGAGTTTACGACTAGATCAAAAATTAGGTTGTTACAGAATGGGCTCCACCACGCACAAACTTCGTCCCCGAAGTTAGCTATGTTCGAACAGACTTGGATAAGTAGCTTTCATAACATCTCTCGATTCCCAAGACTGATGCGAACCTTTGTGGTGTTTCCACTGGACGAGCACCATCTGTATCTCTTTATTCCGAAGCTTTTTGGTCTTCGAGTCCAGAATACGTTCTGGCTTTTCAACCACGCGAAGCTTCTCATCAATCTGCAAGTTAACATGTGGTATCTGAACTTCCCTTTCGTCAGCTAAACTCTTTCTCAGATGACTGACATGAAATACAGGATGTATTCCAGCTAAGTCAGCCGGTAGATGAAGACGATAGGACTGATTCCCAATCTTTTCAACGATCTTGAACGGACCAATAAATCTCGGAGCTAGCTTGTTTCTTTTAATGAACCGCACCACATTCTTCATTGGAGATACTTTCAGCATCACCCAATCGTTAACTGCAAAACTGATTGATCTATGCCGATTGTCATAATATGACTTCTGCCTGCTTTGAGCTTCAAGAATATTTCTTCTAACAAGTTGAATCTTCTCGTGAGTCAACTGTAGAAGGGCAGGACCTGCTATTGGTGATTCGCCTGTTTCGCGCCAACAGGTAGGAGTTCTGCATTTTCTTCCGTATAGAGCCTCAAAAGGAGCCATCTTGATCGTTGAATGATAACTGTTATTATATGAGAATTCGACCAACGGCAAGTGGTCATCCCAGTTACCACCTAGATCAAGAATGCAGGCACGAAGCATATCTTCTAGAGTTAAGATAGTACGCTCACTCTGGCCATCTGCATTTGGATGATAAGCAGTACTCATAGAAATCCGAGTACCCATCCCTTCTTGTAATGCTTGCCAGAATCTGGATGTGAAGCGACTATCTCGATCAGAAACGATAGACTTCGGCACACCGTGACGAGAAATAATTTCAGAGATATACAGCTGCGCCAATCTATCGAGAGAATATGTTTCTTTCATCGGAATGAAATGTGCTGATTTCGTTAATCGGTCAACGACTACCCAGATGGAGTCGTGCTGTCTTTTGGTCTTTGGCAGCTTCGTAATGAAGTCCATTGTTATATGCTCCCACTTCCATTCAGGAACTGGCAGTGGTTGCATATCCCCGAAGGGTTTCTGATGTTCTGCCTTAACCATCTGACATACTCTGCAGCTTTCAACACATTTTCCAATGTCCTTCTTCATTCCTGGCCACTAGTAATCAGCTTTCAGATCAAAATTCATCTTTGAGCTGCCAGGATGAATAGATAACTTGGACTGATGAGCTTCGGACAGAAGGGTGCTACGAATAGAACCATATTTAGGAACCCAGATTCGGTTTCCCTTGAGACAGTGAAGTCCCAAATGGTTCAGAGTTAGAAATTGTAATTGCCCTTTTAGATTTTCAGAATCTATGTTCTCTTCTTTCAGCGCTTCAGTTTGAGCAGCTCGAATATCTTCAATAAGATCAGAAGAGAATATAACTGGAGTTAGGGCATAACAGCACTTTTCAGGATACACTTTTCTACTCAACGCATCCGCGACAACATTTGCTTTGCCGGGATGATATAAGATCTCGCAGTCATAATCCTTGATAAGCTCCAAGGATCGACGCTGTTTCATGTTCAGATCTTTCTGAGTAAAAAGGTATTTGAGACTCTTATGATCGGTGTAGAGCTGACACCGAGTCCCATAAAGATAATGCCGCCAGATTTTTAGAGCAAAGGTGACGGCAGCCAACTCAAGATCATGAGTTGGTGCACTTTTCTCGTAATCCTTTAATTGCCTTGAAGCGTAGGCAATTACCTTTCCCCTTTGCATCAGAACACATCCTAAGCCAGTACCAGAGGCATCGCTATAGACAACGAAATCGTCATTACCTTCTGGCAAGGCTAGAATCGGCGCTTGAATAAGCTTTTGCTTCAAAATGTCAAATGCCTCTTGCTGTTTATCAGTCCAAACGAAAGGAGTATTCTTTCGTGTTAACATTGTGAGCGGCACAGCAATCTTTGAGAAGTCCTTTATGAATCGCCGATAATAACCGGCCAATCCAAGGAAACTTCTTATCTCTGAGGCATTGCGAGGTGTTTGCCACTTCTGAACAGCCTCGACTTTTGAAGGATCAACGGAAATTCCTTCGCCAGAAACAACATGGCCAAGGAACTGGATCTATAAGAATTAAGATAGAATTTCAAATTCTGAGGTGAATCATAGAATAGTTAAGGAAACAGCTCAAGACTTATATAATAGATATTATACCTGTCTGAGCCAGAATTCGCACTTAGAAAACTTTGCATAGAGTCTTTCTTTTCTTAATAACTCTAGCAATTGTCGTAGATGAATAGAATGATCAGCCTCCGTTTTGGAGTAAATCAGAATATCGTCTATGAACACGATAACTGATTTATCCAACATTGGTCTGCACACACGGTTCATGAGATCCATGAACGCCGCTGGTGCATTCGTTAATCCAAACGGCATCACGAGAAATTCGTAATGACCGTATCTTGTACGGAAAGCTGTCTTTGGAACATCTTCTTCCCTGACTTTTAACTGATGATACCCAGAACGGAGATCTATTTTCGAAAAGTAACTGGCTCCTTGTAACTGATCAAATAGATCATCGATTCTGGGCAGAGGATACTTATTCTTTATTGTAACCTTGTTCAACTCGCGGTAATCGATGCACATACGGAAGGTTCCGTCTTTCTTTTTAACAAATAGTACTGGTGCACCCCACGGAGAAGAACTCGGTCGGATAAATCCCTTCTCCAACAGCTCTTGCAGTTGCTTTGACATTTCCTGCATTTCTGCAGGTGCAAGTCTGTATGGAGCTTTTGCGATAGGAGCCGCACCAGGAACCAAGTCAATACTGAACTCGACTTGTCGTTCCGGTGGCACTCCAGAAATGTCATCGGGAAATACGTCTGGAAACTCACAGACGATAGGAATATCGGATAAAGACTTCTTTTCAGAGCTGGACTCAGATAGAGCATAACAAAGGTAAGAATCGTGACCTTTAGACAAATATTTGTGAGCCTTTTCTACAGATATAAAGCAATGTGCACCTTTCCGCTTCTCGCCCTTGATCTCAAGTACTCGACCGTCTGAAGATTTGATTCTGATTACTCGTCGGTTGCAGATAATTGTGGCCTCGTTGTTCATTAGCCAATCCATACCGATGATGACATCAAATTCTTTTAAAGGAATCGGGATGAGGTCGAGATTGAATACAATGTTATTGATAAGTAGAGTGCAGTTACGATAAACTGGATTCAGCCATAACATAGTTGTTGCTGGCTGTCTCGATATCAAGTATTACGGGAAGCTTCGTGGGAGATTTATATAGTCTTTGAGCGAAAGTAGTTGATATGAAGGAACGACTAGCACCAGAATCAAATAACACACGAGCAGGAATTGTATTTAACAGAAACGTACCGGTGACTACGTCTGGTGTTTCTCTCGCCTCTTCAGCTGTAATTTGGAAAGCTCGAGTCCGTGCAGTCGGCGTTGCAGCAGAACTTTTCCCTGTAGAACCTCCTGCTGATGATTGAGACTGATAACGCGGTCCGCTACGACACTGGTACATAAAGTGTCCTCTTTTTACCACACTTCGCACATCCTCGTCCCTGCTGCGGACATTCATCACTGCTGTGACCGATCATGTTGCACGCGAAGCAAGTAACGTCTTCTGGATTACATAACCCCATATGTGATTTTCTGCATCTCTTGCAGAATCGTGGCTCGTTTGTCAGTGAGTAGGCTTGCGCTTTCGGCTGTGAACTGTACTGATGGGTTTGCTGAGATTGCGACTTATTTGGCTTGAAAAATCTGCCAAACCGCTGTTTCTTTGGAGGAGACGGATTCATCGGATTAGTAGACGGAGCGTAGAGCTGATCGCCGTACTCTAAGTACCCTCGTTCAATCTGTCTAGCTGCTTCTACCATTTCTAGATAACTCTTGTATTTAATCGCGCTCATCGGATGTCTGTATCTAGGATTGAGTCCTACTCGGAACCTATTCATTTTCCTTTCTTCAGTAGCAACCTGGTATGAAGAATAACCGCATAATCGCGAAAACTCGTGCTCGTATTCGTCGACTGTCTTTGTTCCCTGAGTCAGCTGCATCAGTTGTACTTCCATTTTATCTCGCTGGTCGACCGGGCAGTATTTCGCATTGAACATATCAAGAAACTGCTCCCATTCTAAAGTCTGAATCACCTCTTCACCGTATATGCTTCGCTGTGTCTTCCACCATGCACGAGCAGCTCCAACAAACAACGCAGATGCGTAGCTTACTTTCTTAGAATCTAAACAGTCAGAGATTCTAAATATTTCTTCCGTATGACTGATCCAATCCATCGCCTGAATCGGATCAACTGTACCCTCGAAGTTCAGGGCACCGCTGGCTTTAAAATCTTTAAATTTGCAGCCTTTTGGCTGAGCTATTTGGGTTTCTGGATTTGAATTATCAGAATCAGATTCATTGGTCTGGACTTGCTTTTCTTTTCTCTTATTTTTCTTTTCTTCACGTCTTTTAGCTTCGGCCTCATCTCTGGCCTGAAACTGTTCTTGCATAATCTTATTCTGTTGTTCTGAGTGTTGTGCTAGTAATTGTTGCATCATTTCAAACATTTGTTGTTGGGTCATATTGTTGGGAATATCACCTGATCCTGATCCTGACATCTTCTACTGAAAATTACAAGCATTTAACTATCAGTTTATAGACTTAGATCTATGTACCCTTTTTCCCATCCTAATAGTCTGTACATCCTATCTCAGTTCAAACCACCTAAATGATTGATACATATGTATTGCTTCAGTTTGAGATCAAGTATACTCACGTAATACTTGATTCACTCAAACTATGGGCTCTGATACCATCCTGTGAAGACCACCCCTTCCGGGGCAGTTCTCACCAGTCTAGGTCCCACATATTGCAATACAATATCAACCAAACTAAGATAGAGTAATTTTAATGCGGAAAATTAAATTACAGTACATGCTATTAAGATTTAAGTTTAATACAGTTACGGTTTTCAAATTAAACTTATAAAGGGCACAAGTCTAATCTAATTCATGTCATCATATTATCAAAATAAATCTACCCAGATCACCACAATATCATCATCCAATTAGTACCAAAATGAGATCGTTGAGTAGAGGTCTATGATACTTCTGTCTTGATCGTGTAAGACCTAAGAACTAGGTCCGGCAGGTGACTTTCCTTTGCTTTTTCCTGTAAAATATTAAAGCAACATCTGTAAGCAAAGCTTAGTGAGTTTATAGATTTTCAATATTAACATGCGTGTCAAGCGGAGTCATAATTCTAAGCGTGATAAGTCTTGGCTGCCGCTACAGCCCTCATCATGATTGAGATATAGTATCTTAAGATCGGATGATGTTCAAACCACACTCACGCTTATATCGTGGGGATCAGCCACATACTGGGCTAGCTACCAGTAGGTCAACATGGCCGAACATCGGAGGTCATTACCAAGTTCGTGAGAACTGGTGGAATAGCCAGGTCTAGAACAATAGACCATAAGGGCTAGTCAAGCTGAATAAATCTTATCAAGTCTGATCAATGAAGTAAGCATAAGTCTTAGAAGTCATGATAGCAACGAATCATAAAGCAAAGTCTGAAGCGCTAATAAATGCAATATGAAATGATAAGCAAATAGCTATCATGATTCACTGGGCAACACCCATCCATGGTGTGCACAGGTCTCAATCCAGCTGATAAATGAATGTCAAATAATGTAACAGCATCAATATATCTCAAACGGATCTTTGCATGTTCAATTTGAATATCTATAACTCACAGTGTTGGGTCTTGGTCAAACAGATATATGAATCTGCCACCTGAGTTATCTCAGGATTTTATCAATCTGTTCTCTGTCAAATCAAGTCTCTGACCCGCTTTAAATCTTTTAAAATCTTTGTCTAAATGTTCAGAATTTCACTGAACCTGTCCAGAATTATCATAATATACCATATCAATATCATATCATTATCATCTTTTCTTTAGTCGTTAAAATCTTTATTTTATCTGATTCTGATAATTTGTTAGTTCATATATCATCTTAGGTTTGGAATAAAATCAGATTTTGAATTATAAGGAAATAGATTCGAATTTAGATTCGAATTTAGATTCGAACCCTTCCAACACATGCATGCTTCGAATCTGTTTGCTTAGATTCGAACCACACCAGCCCATGCATATATTTCGAATCCATTGGCTTACACCATTCGAATCTAATCATCTAAACTTGAATTGTATGAGTGTGTGTCTCGAATCTATTCACCTAGACTCGAAGGTGAATGAGTTCGAATCTATACATGGCCTTCGAATCTAGGCATTCTCGAATCTAATGGTTAGATTCGAGTACATTTCAAATCTAATTCCATTTTCGAATCTGTTCTATGTATTCTCGAATCTGATCATAATGTTCTCGAATCTGATTATATTTACAACTCTAAAACTTGAATTTCTAAGGCATAAATCGCAAATATGATCAATATTATGCCTATGCTCGATTATATTATACTTATTCTAGTTAAACTTCATAGAAATAACTTTAAATTTCATAAAACTTAATAGATTCGAAAATACCGAATATATATATAAAACGTAAAAATATAAAATCTTACCTCAATTCGTATGAATTCACGCAGGAACTAGTATATTCACGTAGTATTCTCCGAGATCTTCCTAACGGTATATATATTTGATAATCGGACGGTCGGTTTAGGAGAAATTTTAGAGAGAAGGTAGAGAGAGAGTGTAGAGAGAGAAAGTTAGAGAGAGAGAGAGTTAGAGAGAGAGACAAAAATCTGAATTTTGAATCTAATTCTCGTTTATATACGTCATCTAGTTATATTTGCTAGCTAACCCACTTTCATTTTTGTATATTATATCTCTTTTATTTAATTTTCTTTAATAATTAATTAATTCATAAATATAAATATTTATATAATTTAATTAATATTTCATTATTAATTAAATTATAATTCAAATAATTCATCATTATTACATTATCGGTTCCAAAATATTACTGAGTTTACGACTAGATCAAAAATTAGGTTGTTACAGAACAGCTTTAGGCTGATATTTCAAATCATTTTCAGGTTTCAATAAGACATATAACATGCCTTAAATTCAACCTTCAAAAGCATCGACAGGTTTGATTAATAATCTCCCCCTTAGATGCAGAGCAGGTTTGACTGAGGCCTTTTTGTGCCTAACATAGAGTATGTATAGATGCAGGTATGTATGCAGGAAGTAGTATATATGGTTCAAGTACTTAATCAAAATGTAAATAGTTAGAAGCTATCGTCAAGGGGGAGTCTGTTGGTACACCTTGTGTGACGATAGCAGTCTAAGTATAGTTAGCATTTTGGGTAAGTCAAAATTACGTAATATTGAATATTGGCTAATGTTTGTCATATGTGATTTTGTGTGTTTGATATTTATTGTTTGTATGTTTGAACTTGGTGTAACATATTACAAGAAGTTCAAACATAAAGTTCAAAGATTAATTCAAACATAATTTAAAACATATGGTCAAATAGAAGAATGACAGTGAAATTCGAATTTGCACTAAATTCGAATAAGGCAATCTCGAATTTGTGAAGTGGACAAATTCGAATGGGCCTTGGGCCTGTTTCGAGTTTGTCCCATGACAAAGTCGGAATGGTCAGTATAATTAAGGATTAACTCGAATAATTATCAGACTTTTGCAAAATTTCGGAGAGTGATTAAGCAAAGGCGATCTCGAGTTTAGTAGTAATCAGAGAGTGTTTTCGAAGAGAATCATCGTGTAGGTACGTTCGTTGTTGTTCGTATAACATTGTGGTAGTCTCCGTGTTCCGTGCGTGTGATCTTACCATCAAGCAGCTAACGAGGATTCCGCACTCGTTGGTGTGTGTCGCGTCTAGATACATCCGTGATTCAAGACCTTACACCATGCAAGAATGTAAAACCTTAAATGATCTAACCAAACAAGCTAAAAAACAAATTATAAATTAAAGAGATGAACAATAAAAACTAACCTTGAGAAAAAATTCCCAATTTTCTCCACGAAAAACGCTTCCACGAACAGCATCAGAACCGGATGCCAAGCGTCTAAAGAAAGAACGCCTCTAGTTCTTCACACCCAATGAACAAAATAGAAAATAACTATAACTTTACTAAGCTCAGATCTCAGAGTCCAAAACTGGTATCCCTTGTGATCGTCAGATAACTTAGAATTTGAATGAGCGAGGAATGAAGCAGACAGAGGCTTCCTATTTATAGGGTTTGAGAAACCCTATAAATTCACCCCCAAAACCATGAGGGATGGGTTCAAGGGTCGGCCCCCTTAACTAGGGTTAAGGGGTGCCCCGTTGACTATCAACTAATTGCAGTTTGACCCCTGTACTTCCTCAATTAATTCTATTAGCTTCCAGTTAATTTAATAATTATTAATAAATTAACAAACTAACCCATTAATAAATAATATAATAAATTATTTAGTTTCCAATTAATTTATTAAACATAATAAATTAACATTATATCGTTAAGTTAATTACCTTCTCTTTACTATTCATTGCATGCACCCAAAAAAGATCCAGCCTGATAACAATATATTTACAAATTAGTTATGACTTGGACACTAATTCCAACACTTGATTGATGAGATATTCTGCCCTTTTATCGGCATGTTTTCTGTCCCTTTCAGCTTCATTTGCGGGTTCACGAACTGTTTTGGATGTTAGAACTGGTGGGTCAGCATCTGGTCTGGCAGGGATTTCCCGATAATAGATTGCAGGGCCTTTAGTGATAGATTGGATCAAAAGATTCCCATTTAGCTTCATACCAAGAAATTTGAGGAATATGGATTTCCATTGCTCGTATTCATCAGGATAGAGAACAGGTGGTCTGTTCTCAGATCCAAGAACAAGTGCTTTTCGGGACATGTTGGATAGTGCTGATTAAAAAATGAGATCTTGGTAGGTGAAAACTGAATTTCTGATTATCAGAACTCGGATGAACAGTTCTTCGGATGAACAGTTCTTCGGATGAACAGCGTTTCGGATGATCCGAACTCGGATGAAGGTTGAAGATTTCGATTTCGGATGAGATGGAATTCAGATGGGATAGTGAAAGTCGGATGGTATGAAATTCGGATGAGCAGTTACAATCTGATGGACTGAACTCTGATGCTGTAGGTCCCAAAAGATATCCCAAGTATATAGCTTTAAGCTGTAGAGGGGGGGGGGGGTGAATACAGCTATTTAAAAACTACACACAATTTTTTCAATGTTTGTATGTATTATTAACAAATGTAAGTACAAACGAGCTTGAATGCGGAAAGGTTCAAGCTGAGATGACAGATACAACAGTATGTTTAACTAGTCTAAGATTGACTTAAACTAATTACAATGAATACACTCACTAAGAATAACTCACTGTGTTTACAAGACTCAGAGGAACAGCTTGAACAAGAACAGCTTAGACACTAAGCACTGTTTTATTCAGGCAGACTTGCATGCATGAAAGACACACTTTGAATGCACGTTCACTCTTGTCTTCATGTAACAGAACAGCTTCGGCAGGCTAAGAAGTTCTGATTTCCACTTTGTCTTCGACTTTGTAAACTGATCTTGCAGTCAAAAACAATACATGAGGATTTCGAAACACATTCCATAAAGTGTTTAGCCTGTTCACAAAGAACAGGTTCTGTTCACAAAGAACAGAACACTTGTAAACTGCCCAAGCTGCTCACTAGTGTAGAGCAGCGTAGACAGTTTATGTCCAGCCTGTTCAGCAGACTGAATAGCTTGGGCAAAACTGCCTTTGTTGCAACACATGCAACACATAGAACAGCTTCAGGCTAATATTGCAAATCATTTTCAGGTTTCAATAAGGCATATAACAGGCCTTAAATTCAACCTTCAAAAGCATCAACAGGTTGTATTAATAATCTCCCCCTCAGATGCAGAACAGGTTTGACTAAGGCCTTTTTGAGCCTAACAATCTCCCCCTATTTGCAATAACCAGTCTAAGCTGGCCTTATCAAAAATCACTATATATTTTTACAGTACATTTGTTGAAATAAAATTACATAGTCCCCCCAGCTCAGGCTCTTCAATGATCTTGCCATCTTCAAACTCAATTCCACTAGGCAGGCTGTGATCAACTCCTTTCATCTCAATAGCATAGTCACCTTGTTCTATTAGGATGAGGAGTTGTTCCATCACAGTGTCCTTCCTTGTCCTCCTGGCCTTCATTTTTGGTTGTGTCACATAGACACCTTCACTGACTTCTTTGGAGATCAGGCCAAGATTCTTCACTCTCTCCATCAGCTTCTTGACATATGCTCTGACAGTCTTAGCAGTTTCTGGTTTAGACTCACTCAGAGCAACAACTAGCTCAATCAATTCTCTGTACCCTATTTGTGCAACGTCAGTGTAGTCATATGTTTCTAGTTCTGGGCCTGCTGCACCCATTCTGGTTATTTTCAACTTCCACTGACTGCCTTTTCTTGATATGGGCACAACTTTGACAATTGCTTCCTTAGCAAGCCTTCTATCAGCAACATCTTGAAATTTTCTTCTTGCCAGGTTGTCAAAGTGAAACTGAGCTCTTGCAGAAGGCACTGAAGTTTTGGTCACTGAGACCAGAGCACCTTTTTCTTTTTCTGCTTCCTTCTCTTCTGCTGATCCCTTAGCAGCTTCCAATATTTTCTTTTGCACAACCAGAGAGGACATTTTAACTTTCCTTGCCTCCTGAAGTGCAAAAGACTTAGCAGCTTTGGCAGATTCTTCTTCTTTCCTTAAAGCTTCCAGGGCTTGAAGTTGTTCTTCTCTAAACTCAAAATATTTGTGCATAGGAAGACCCATTTCTTTGGCCCTGGCTTTGTGAAATTTAAGCTCTGCTGCTTTCTGCTGTTGGGGATCAGTTGCTGCTTTTTCTTTTCTTTTAGCTGCTGTAGTGACAGCAGCTTCAGGACTTTCCTCTTCCTCTTCTTCTTCTTCTTCTAGAATCAGATGCCTCCTTCTGCTGCTTGGCCTGTCCTCAGGAATAAATTCCTCCCCCTTAGACTGAGCAGGGATTGGAGATTCAGCCTGAGTAGGCTGACTAGCGTGGGAGGCACCCTCCATTGTACCTGTTGCAGATGCTCCTGCTGGTTAACCAGTGAGTATTGCAGTCACTGATTTCTCCTTAGGAGAAGAAGTTTTCTCCTCCTTAGACTTAGTCTTCGAGGCAGATGACTTCTCCCCCTTTGAAGGAGATGTACCAGCACCTTCAACACCTGGTCTGCCTGAAGACACGAAGTCATCAGGCTTGCCAGCAGTTTTGGCAGCAGGCCTGGGGCCAACAAGGCTATTCACTAAGAATGCCAAGTTGTCCTTCACCTCTGCAAGCTGGGAAAGACAGGTTTGAAGAGAAGAGGATTGGGTATTAGCAAGGGAGGTCAGCTTAACAATATTTTCCCTATCAGAAGCTGTGAACAGCAAGCTTTGAAGCTGTGCAAGATGTAATTCTAAAGAATCTTGCACATCAGCAAGGTTTGATGACACAGAATTGGATAGGGAGCCAATGAGTGTGTTCAAGCTGACCAAAGTATCAGGAAGTGTAGAGTTGCAAGAAGTTAGGAGAGATGACAGCTGTTGAGAAATAGCTGTCATTGAGGACACAGAGTCCTGTTGTAGTGAAAGAATGGAGGAGAGGGAGGTGGAAACATTTTGCAGCTGTGCAGTGAGTGCAAGCAGCTGTGGAGAATTATCAGTTTGTGGAGTGGCAGGGAAGGAATCCTTGACCAAATCAAAGAACCCCTTAAGCTGTTCAGACACAGAGTCTGAAATAAGAGAGGGTAGAGAGGTCATAGTAGTTTCTAAAGAACCAACTTTGTTGGTCAGCAGAGAAAGCTGATCCTTCAAAGGCAGGTCTTTAGGAGATGGAGGTGTATGGGTGGACTGTTTACATTGGGTTGATGGAGAAGATGATGATGAGGCTGGGGTATGAGGATGTGATGGAGAAGGAAGAGGAACATTTGATAGAAGCTCCATAGCCTGGGCAAAAGTAATGTGGCCCAGCTTGGAGGGGTCAAAGGGTCCCTCAGCAGCGGCTGTAGCTGCATCATCAGGAGAAGGGGTTGATGTTGGGGGCCTTTCAGAAGCTGCTTGTGTTGCAACACGTTCATGAAGGCCAGTGGGTGTTCCCTCTGCAGTGCCTTGGTGTAAAAGCACATCATCATGGGGAGATGGGATATGCATTTCAACATCAGCAGTGGTGAAACCTGCTGATGGAGTTTGCAGAAAAGGATCAGCCTCACCTAAGGGATGGTATATTCCCTGATGTTCATCAGCTTGTGTTGTTGGTCCCTCAGCAGCTGTTTGGTGTTGAACAGCTGTATCATAGGGAACAGAAGATTGAGGCTGAGGTGCTGATTGGTCTATACCAGCAGTGTGGGCACCTCGTGAAGACTCAGGGTGTAAAGAAGTTTGAGGTGGGGACATTGTGGACTCAGTATGGAGTGGAGAGGGCTCCTGTCTTTCAATATTCTCAGCCTGTTGGGAGGCTGGAATAGTTGAGGTGGCTATCTCCGTTTGTACAACTGACTCCTGTTGGGAGGAACTAGAGGGTCTAGGCTGACTCTGGGTGGACTCAGGTTGGAGTGAAGCAGGCTCCAATTGTGCTGAACCTTCTCCCAAAATAGGAGAGGCAGTAGGGGTGGCTTCTCTTACAACTGATCTTTGTTGGGAAGGTACAGAGGAGCTGGTTGTTTGGGCTGATTTTCTTTTGGCTAGAGATTTGCGTTGCGAATGGATGGATGAAGTGGGTGATTGGGGAGAGGTGATGAGAGGTTCAGACTGGACAGGTTTAGAGACTGGATCAGAAACAGGTGGATTGGCCTGTTCCATAGTCTCAGGTGCCACAAAGGCACCAGCCACAGAGGCTTGAGGTTCAACGAATGAACCAGGGTGAGGAGCCTGCTCCCCCTCAGCCACAGAGGCTAAGGGTGCAGACTCAGACTGAGCTGTTTTGGCCTTCTTTTGCACAGGCCCAGCTTCAGTGGTTGCCATGGTCCTCTTAACAAGTTTGGACCTGGCGTTGGATTTTCTCTTGGGAGCAGCTTCTGGATCCACCCTCACATCAGAGGGTCCTTCCACCAATCCTAACAACCTCCTCATTGGTGTGGACAGAGAAGGCTCGTTGGGAAGAACAGCAGTGTAGAAAACTCTATTCCCTATTACAGGGAAGGCAGCAGTGTGAAGTAAAGGTTGAGAATTGTACAGGTGCTCACCACAAATATGCCTGAATATAAGGCTCAGAAATCTGGGGTATCGAACAGCAGCTGGTCTTGGCTCCTGCTGCACGAGATTCCTTAAGTTCAGGAAGATCCACTTAGCCATGTCCAATGTAGTCCCATCCACCAGCTGTAGGACTATTGGGATTTCATCCCGACTCAGATGGTCAAATGAACCAACTTTGCTACTGAAGCACATCACCATTGAGGCAAAGAGAAAACTATAGGTAGGAGACAGATCCTTCCTGTACAGCATAGCTCCAATTTTGGGTTCTGCTACACCACAGAAGCGTAGCAAATTTCCCATTTGCTCATTTTCAGGCTGGGGCATGTCATATCAATCAGCAATGGGCAGATGAAGAACCTCCCTGAGAAGATCAGCAGTAATCTCAATGGTCAGAGTCCCATTGAGAATAGTCCCCTTGATGACTTTGGTATTCGGGTTGTAGGCACAAGTGTACCAAAACTCGTATACCATCTCCTGGTACAGGACACCAGGAGTAGCAGTCATAGCGTAGTTCAACGGATGAACTATCAAAAACTCCACCATTTGGTCATAACCTTTCCCCACATAGTTTTTGGGGATTGTGAGATTGGCAATGTAGTTAGTGGGTTTGATGGTTAGCATTGTGGTGACTGAAGAGTGTTTCTGCACATCATCACCAACAAAAACTGGTAGAAAAGGGTTGTTTCTGTGAGCCATTTTGAAAGTAGTGAGAGTAGTAGAAGCACAAGACACTTAGTCGATTTTTAGGGTTCTTAGGAGGTTTATGGTAGTAGTGAGGAAGATGAAGATGAAGCAGTGTGAGGTATTTATAGAATTTGAATGTGAGTGGAGATGAGAGAGAAATATTTGGGCGGTTGATTTGAAAAAGTCGTTAACGGAAAACGGAATGGTTGTCCATATCAGACCGTTTGTCAGACCACTTGAGCCGTTTTTAATCACTAACACACGTAACCCACATTATCCGTAGTAATTAAGTTAAATAAAAACATAAATTAAGAAACTTAATTGTGAAGAAAGGTAATTAAAAACTGTTGGTCTAAGCTATTGGTCAAACCTGTGATGAGCAGGGTCATCACAAGCTGTTCATTCTTCAAGTTGTTCCCTCAACCTGTTCAGTCATGTAGAAACAGGTTGTCTCCAATAGCTGATAGCTGATCAGGTTACAAGACAATGACTTGTAAATCAGTGTGAAGGAATGAGGAGGGTGAAGAATGGACCATCGGAGCAGGCTGGACGAGTAAACTGTGTTTGTTCAGCCTGTTGTATGTTCAAGCTGTTCAAGGATTTCAGAAAAATGGCTAAGTACAGAACATGCATAGCCTGTTCTGCCTAAGCTGTTCTAAGAAACTTAAGCAGTGTGAGACATACAAGGTCTTAGACCTTTGAGGACACTTAGTCACTTTTTTTTAACATGCCCAGCTTGCTGACAAGATAATTGAACCTTGTTTCATCAAGAGGTTTGGTGAAAATGTTTGCAAGCTGTTCATTTGTGGAAATAAAACTTACCTCCACATTACATTTCTGAATGTGATCCCTGATGAAGTGATGTCTGACTTTAGTATGCTTTGTTCTTGAATGAAATACTGGATTGTTGGAAATGACTATGGCACTTGTGTTATCACACAGAATAGGAGTTTTCCTATACACAAGCCCATAATCCTCAAGCTGAAGCTGCATCCACAGAATCTGCCCACAGCAGCTTCCAGCAACAATGTACTCAGCTTCAGCAGTAGAAGTAGACACTGAGTTCTGCTTCTTGCTACACCAACTTATCAACTTACCACCGAGGAGTTGACATCCACCTGTTGTGCTTTTCCTATCTAGCCTGCAGCCTGCAAATTCTGAATCTGAATAACCTGTTAGTTCAAGACTTGAGTCTTTGGGATACCAAAGACCCAAACATGATGTGCCCTTCAGGTATCTGAAGATTCTTTTAACAGCAGCTAGATGAGATTCCTCTGGGTCAGCTTGGAACCTAGCACACAAACAGGTGGCAAACATAATATCAGGTCTACTAGCAGTTAAATATAGCAAGCTCCCAATCATACCTCTGTAAGCTGTTACTGAAACAGCTTTGCCACTGGCATCAGCATCCAATTTTACATTGGTTACCATTGGGGTTTTAATAGGAGAACTTTGATCAAATTTAAACTTTTTCAAGATATCTAAGGTATACTTTCTTTGATTTATAAAGATTCCAATTGAGGTTTGTTTAACCTGCAATCCTAAAAAGAAAGTAAGTTCTCCTATCATAGTCATTTCATATTTTGATTTCATGAGTAATGAAAAATTCTTGCATAACTGCTCATTGGTAGAACCAAATATTATATCATCCACATAAATTTGAACAAGCATAATATCAGATTTCACCTTGTTTATGAACAGTGTAGTATCCACATTACCTCTGGAATACCCATTGCTCATAAGAAATTCAGTAAGAGTGTCATACCAAGCTCTAGGGGCTTGTTTGAGACCATAGAGAGCTTTGTCCAACTTATAGACAAAACCTGGATGTTCTTCATTTTCAAAACCTCGAGGCTGCTTGACATAAACTTCTTCTTGCAGCTTCCCATTCAAAAGTGCACTCTTCACATCCATTTGAAATACCTTAATGCTTTTATGAGCAGCATAGGCTAGATACAAACGAATTGCTTCTAGCCTGGCCACAGGAGCAAATGTTTCATCATAGTCAATTCCTTCCTCCTGTCTATAACCCTGAGCAACCAGTCTTGCCTTATTTCTAATGACATGACCTTGCTCATCCATTTTATTCCTGAAAACCCATTTAGTGCCAATTATAGTTTTACCTTTAGGAGCAGGGACCAGCTTCCATACCTTGTTTCTCTCAAACTGACTGAGCTCATCTTGCATGGCAGTGATCCAATTGGCATCTTTTAGTGCTTCATCCACTTTCTTTGCCTCCATTAGTGAAACAAAACTAGAAAACATATAGAAGTTCCCTAAGCTGTCCCACCTTGTTTGTACCCCTTTGCTGATATCACCAATTATTTGATCATTGAGGTGACATCTTATCCACTTAAGATCATTCTTCATTGAGGATTCTCCTGAGTTATCAGCAGCTTCAGCAGGTCCTGTTGAACAACTCTCAAGATTTTCAGACACACTGTTGTTTTGAGCCTGTTCACCTGTTGAACATGACTGACCACTGTTGAACATATCAGCAGAGGAACTAGGAAAATCAGCATTGATAGGTTCAGGACATGCAGTTGTAATTAGGTCAGTACACTTATTCACACAGGGTGTATAAACATAATCATCATCATGCCCATCATGATTAACAGGTTCCACACTGGGTGTAGTGGAAGCTTTTGAGTCATCTTTACTGTTTGAATGCATGAGATCATCAAAGTTTAATTCTCCTGAAACTGATTCAGGAACAGCTTTGGTGGAAGAATTCTTAGACTCTTCAAAGGTGACATTGATAGATTCATCTATCACCTTTCTTTTGGTGTTGTATACTCTGTAGGCTTTGGAGATAGCAGAGTAGCCAACAAACACACCTTCATCAGCTTTTGGTTCAAACTTTGCCAGTTGGTCCCTTTGATTCAGAATGAAGCAGGGACAACCAAACACATGGAAGTAACTGACATTTGGCTTCCTCCCTTTGAGCAGCTCATAGGGAGTCTCGTTGAACCTTTTCACCACTAAGGATCTGTTTTGGGTGAAGCAGGCCGTGTTAACAGCTTCAGCCCAGAATGATGAAGGTAAACCAGATGCACACAGCATGGTTCTAGCAGCTTCAATGAGAGTTCTGTTTCTCCTTTCAGCAACTCCATTTTGTTGTGGAGTTCTCACAGCTGAAAAGTTTTGAGTGATTCCTTTCTCTTCACAGAAGTCTTCAAGAGTACTGTTTCTGAATTCAGTACCATGATCACTTCTAAGCTGCTTCTCTTGGGCAGAGTTCAGCATTTCCATCTTTTTCACAAATCCAATAATTTCTCTAGCAGCCTCTCCTTTGCTCTTCAAGAAGATAACCCATGTGTACCTGGAGAACTCATCAACCATTACTAGAGTGTATCTTCTTCCTCCTAGACTTGGGACATTAACAGGTCGAAACAAGTCCATATGGATTAAGAAGAGAGGAGTATCAATAGAAAACTTATGTTTGGATTTAAATGATGATTTTCTCTGCTTGCCTTTCTCACAAGCTGTGTAGAGTTTGTCTTTAACAAAGGTCATAGAAGGAAAACCTGTCACCAACTCTTTCTTACAGAGTTTGTTGATGTTCTTGAAGTTCAGGTGTGACAGCCTTTTGTGCCATAACCAGTTTAAGTCTGCATTTGTTCTTGTGAGAAAATAGGTTTCAGTTGTGGGATCAGTAGATTGCATGTCCACAACATATAAACCCTTTCTTTTGTTGAGCACACAGCACAACTTTGCCTTGGGGATCCAATATGTAACCCAAGTGCTCATCAAAGTTAACCTTATAGCGATCATCACACAGTTGGCTTATGCTAACAAGGTTATGTTTTAGCCCAACCACATAGGCTACTCTTTTGAACACTGCATCACCAGCTTTAAGAGTTCAATATCCCTCAGTGGATCCCTGTACATTGTCACCAAATGTGACTTTTGGCCTTTTTTCAGGCCTGAGATCACTCAGCAGGTCCTTACAACCTGTCATATGCCCTGAGCAGCCACTGTCCAAGTACCAAACCTGGGATGGTTGTTTTTCCTGCAGAGTGACAAGAAGAATATTAGTCATTTTTAGGGGAACTCATCACAGAGATGAGTTCTCCTACTTCATCAACATTTGTTGATGGACTTGTGATGTCAACACTAATATTCCCTATTTGAATGTTATCAGTTTAGATACCACTCTCATTGACTAAGATGTTTCCAACACTGTTTATGTTAGCTGTGAGGGAAGCATCAGAGTCAGCAGGCCTCATGTCCTCAGTTTCAGGACAATCTTTGGCCAGATGTGTCTTCATTCCACATTTATAACATTTTCTCCTTTTGGCATTTTTGGAAGAAGACCTTTCAGAAACACATTCTGAGTTATTTTTGTTGATTTTACTAGTAGATTTAGCAAACTTATTACTATTTGATGAATCAACAGCTTGAGTGGTAAGTTCAATAGCAACAGCTTTGCTTGTCTCTTCTTTCCTCTTTTTAGGAGGACAGATGTCAAAGATAGGAAGCTTAATTGGCTTTTGAACTTCCACAGGTTTAGGAAACTTATTCCTAAATCTCTCAGGCTGAGCAATGGCTTTGCCTTTGTCCTTCCTAAGATGTGATTGATGTTGCCTATCAGCATAATCATTATTTTTGGTTTTGAAAAACGTATTTTCATTTAAAACCAGCTTACTACTATGATTAGAAAACTTATTTGAAATCACAGCAGGTTTGCCTTCAACATGAGACTTACCCCTGTTAAAGACAGACTGCTTACCTTTTGAAAACTTCTTTTCAAAATGTTCAGCATTAAAACGATTAGTATGCCTTTTTACATCAGCTTTAGGTCCAAAGCCTGTCTTGTCAACAGGTTTGGTGTCCATAGCTGCAGTTTGGACATGCTTTCCTTTCTTTTGCTTGTGTGAATCAGCAGAACACTTAGCAAGCTGACTTGATGGAAAACTTATTTCATCAGCAACTTTTGTGCTAGGTTCACACGAGCTGTCAGTGTTTTGAGGCCTGACAAACCTGTTTGTTTAGATTAATTTACCATTCACTTTTTGAATAAAAGTGTTTGGAAGCTCACCAAGAGTGGACAAGTCTTCTTTCAAATTATTAACCTCAACAATGGAAGCTGCTGTGTCAAGATCCCCTCCAAGATAGGCTTGGATTTGTGCAGGA
Organism: Centrapalus pauciflorus; assembly: GCA_020465985.1. Taxonomy (NCBI): domain Eukaryota; kingdom Viridiplantae; phylum Streptophyta; class Magnoliopsida; order Asterales; family Asteraceae; genus Centrapalus; species Centrapalus pauciflorus. The sequence continues at coordinate 1,189,423 of JAANYP010004337.1, forward strand.
ATCTGCTGACTTATGCAGTGGCTGACTTTTTGTTCAGATTGGCACCAATAGTCAACTATCTTTTGAAGCTTAGCATGTTTTATATCTGTTTCTATCTTCTCTTCCAGTAAAATGGAGTTGATATGTTTTAGTTCATCAAGCTCAGCTTCCAACTTATGGAAACTGTCCAGTTTACTGGATTTTGTTTCAAGGTCAGTTTTAAGCTTAGAGATTTCAGATAATAAAATAGTATGCTTCTCAATAGCAGCTTTCAGATCAACAAGCATATATTCAAACATTTTAACTTTTTCTTCAGAACTGTAATCCATAAAATTTTGTACCTTATACATCATTGTAGGGTTCCAGTTCTCCAAGCTGCTAAATGCTTCAGCTTCAGCCAGATCCTGTTTGGAGTTGCTTGTTGATGGGACATCAGTGTTGGCCATCAGACGAAGAATCAGACTCCTCCCAGTCACAAGTCTATGCCATGAGTCCCTTTTGTCGGTTGGAAACCTCTGAGTTTTCCAACTTCCTCAGCTTAGCCATTGCCATAAGGTACTTAGCCCTATAGCCATCATCCCTGTTTGTCTTGTGTGGTTTGGATGACTGACCAACAGCTTTTGACACACAGTCGGTAGCTATATGACCAATTTTGCCACATTTGAAGTACTCAGCTTTGGTCTTATCAAATGCCTTCTTTTTAACAGCATTTGAGCTTCCCTGCAGCATGTTTCTTCCAAACCTTTTCTTGTTGAACCTTTTGACAAGCATGGCTATCATTTGCTCATCATCCAGTTCAGCAATATCTGCACTGTCTTCCTCATCAGACATTTCCTCCTTGTCATCAGCCTGTTGATCAGGTTGAGTGAACACATCACTCACTTGATTTACAGGTTGTCTCACACTAGCCACAAAGGCTGCACCTTTCTTAGATATTTCTAAGGCATTTCTCTTCTGTTGCCTTGACTGCTCATCATTTAGTAAGAATCCATATAAGTTAACAAGAACATACTTCTAATGGTACCTAAATTTCTTAAAATTGTAGAAAAATAATTCCATTCTTCAGGCAGGACATCTAAGAACTTGTTTACCAAAGTCAGACTGTCCTTGGTGATCCCAACAGCTTTGAGATCATTTACAAGAGCAGTAAACCTGGTGTAGGTTTCAGTGAGAGTCCCCTTTGGTTTTGCAAAGAAGAGTTCATACTGTCTAACAAGATTATTAATCCTGTTGTCAAGTGTGATTGTGGGTCCATCATAGACGGTACACAAAGTATCCCACTTCTCCTTTGCAGTCTTCATCTTCTCAACCTGTTTGAACACATCATCAGGTAGAGAGATGACCAGGTTGTTTCTGGCCTTTGCATCAAGAGCCACCAGTCTTTTGTCTTCATCAGACCACTGAGCTTTTGCTTTCTGAAATGTTCTGATTTCAGGAGCAGTTCCTTCAACAGCAGAAGATATAGTTGTAACAGAGGTTGGCACATAGGGACCCTCCATTACAATCTCTGGTAGTTGCACATCCAGATTCTCTAAGTAGAGCATCATTCTGCACTTCCAACCAGAAAAGTTCTGATGATTGAACTTTGGAGGTTTGCCCATTGAGCCATTGTCATAGTATGAGGAACTTGCAGCACTGTTGTCCATGGAAACTTTGGGAGAATGAGAGATCTAGAATCACAAACACTCTAAACTGCTCTGATACCAGTTGTAGGTCCCAAAAGATATCCCAAGTATATAGCTTTAAGCTGTAGAGGGGGGGGTGAATACAGCTATTTAAAAACTACACACAATTTTCTCAATGTTTGTATGTATTATTAACAAATGTTAATTACAAACGAGCTTGAATGCGGAAAGGTTCAAGTTGAGATGACAGATACAACAGTATGTTTAACTAGTCTAAGACTGACTTAAACAAATTACAATGAATACACTCACTAAGAATCACTCACTGTGTTTACAAGACTCTGAGGAACAGCTTGAACAAGAACAGCCTAGACACTAAGCACTGTTTTATTCAAGCAGACTTGCATGCATGAAAGACACACTTTGAATGCACGTTCACTCTTGGTTTCAGCACTTAGCTTTTTGGCTTAATCTTTCAATCCTTGGAAGTTTCTTTTTATACTCACTCAGAGGATCTAAGTGAAGCTTCTTCATTGGACGAAATGAAAAAGGAGAAGTCTTGTTGAAAAGACAACATGAACTTTTCTGCACATTCTGAAAAGCAGACTTGTCTTCATGTGGGCAGAACTTTTGCCTTTTCACTTTGTCTACTGTTGTATTGCCTTTAGCTAAATAAGGAATGTTAACTTTGTGTTTTTCTTCCTTTGTAAAGGCCTATTTTGATATAAGAAAAAGGTCTGTCACCCTTTTTCAAATATCCTTTTGTCTTCATGTAATAGAACAGCTTGGGCAGGCTGAGCAGTTCTGATTTCCACTTTGTCTTCGACTTTGTAAACTGATCTTGCAGTCAAAAACAATACATGAGGACTTGGAAACACATTCCATAAAGTGTTTAGCCTGTTCACAAAGAACAGGTTCTGTTCACAAAGAACAGAACATTTGTAAACTGCCCAAGCTGCTCACCAGTGTAGAGCAGCGTAGACAGTTTATATCCAGCCTGTTCAGCAGACTGAACAGCTTGGGCAAAACTGCCTTTGTTGCAACACATGCAACACATAGAACAGCTTCAGGCTGATATTGCAAATCATTTTCAGGTTTCAATAAGGCATATAACAGGCCTTAAATTCAACCTTCAAAAGTATCAACAGGTTTGATTAATAATCTCCCCCTCAGATGCAGAACAGGTTTGACTGAGGCCTTTTTGAGCCTAACAGATGCAACGAACTCAGATGGACTGAAATTCGGATTGATCGAAGTTCGGATGAACAGTATAATCTCGGATGGGAACTTTGAAAATTTTCAACTCTGATTAACCGAATTCGGGTGATGATCCGAAGTTTGGATGGGCCGAGTTGGGTTTTAAAAATGTTAAAAAATAATCACAGGTAATTTTAAGCTCTTAAAAATAATTTAACTAAATTTCGGATGATCCGAATTTCGGGCGAGTCCGAAATTTGGTCAGAGATTTGTTAATTTTTTTTGTCCGAAGAAGGCCGAATTTTGATCCGAATTGGTCCGAAATGTGATCCGTGTTGGTCCGAATTTTGATCCGAAGAGGTGTGTGGGAAACCCTAGGTGATCTAAATGTTTGGATTAATATTTTAAATACTTTTTGTGAATTAGAACTAACCAAAACACTTAAAAATCTATGAATATTGAACCAAAATCGAAACTAAAACCCCTATATTCCGATGATGATTATCAGCTTATAAATGATTAAAACAGGTAAAGATTGAACTTAAAAAGCTCTAAATCAATACATAATGAATAATAGATGATTATAAGATGAAGAAACACGAAAAACAGAATATGGAAATGAGATTTTAGATCAAACAGAGGGTTTTTGAGGATGAACACGAAGAACACTTGCAGATTTTGAATCCAAACTTAGTTGAAATCCACCGATTGGCTCTGATACCAATTGTCGTAAATGAATTCCCAGCAGTAATTAGCACTTGTATGATGATTTCAGCAAAATTGTTAGCAAACATAATAATAATACTCAATCATTGCAAGAATAAAGAAGAACAAAATGTCAGAGAGAATTTAGAAAAGTGGCTGCTGTGTATTCTGTAAATTCGTGTGTGTGTGGGAAACCCTAGGTGGGGTTTCCCTTACATCATTTAATTTGACTTTCCAAAAATTACAATCTAGCCCCTCAACTTCTAAAATAGAATTACAAGTAAATTGAAAGACAAGAAAAAAATTACAAGGAAATAAACTAATTAACTATTACAAAATAAATTCCACAAGATCGAAATTTAATATCTAATACAAAAGTTTCGAGTTTATGAACAACATTAGTAAAGGAATGTTGCTCAAAATTATTTTTCGAGTAGGTAACAGTAAATGGGTAGGCCAAAATGTCCCTGGAATAAATTTTTGGAAAATTCAGTGTTGTTTGGGACTTGGAAAAATTTTTATGTCCAAACTCGATCAAAAGAGTTTATCGATAAATTTCTTGTTTTGATTGAGTTGGATATAATTAAACTCGAGAAAACACTATGTGCTTATCGAGTTGGAAAAAGAACATATCGAGAAATCATTGGGTTCAATCGAGTTTGATAGAATTGGGAGTTAGAAAAATTATAAGTCATCAAACTCAGTTGAAACATGGCCCGAGAAAATTAATGTTACATTCGAGTTGACTCAATGACTTGTTCGAGAAATTTTTTTCTTTCATGCGAGTTGGTTCACAAGTCATTCGAGAAAATTTTCATATGTTTTGAGTTGGTCAAGAAGTCATTTACGAAATTGTAACTTCTATCGAGTTGTTTCAAAGGTTCTTCAAAAAAGTTCAAAGAACAATTCGAGTTTATTGTAACTTTACTCAAGAAAAAATCATGTTTTATCCGAGTTTGTCATTAGTTCATCCGAGTTTACTTGTATTTGATTCGAGTTTATCACTTAGTCAACCGAGTTTGTATAAGGGTTATTCGAGTTAGGTTCCATATCATTCGAAGAAGTTGTAGACTCATTCGAGTTTATTCTTTCTTAATTCGAGTTTCAAGCCAAAATTTTCAAAATTTTTCTAAGTGTGGTGGAATTTTAATTTTTCAGAGTAATTTCACATTTTTCAAGAAATTTTTAAAATCTGTGTTTTGTTAACATTGGTCTATTAACAATTGACTTTGGAGTCCTAAGAATAATATTTTATTATTATTGTCTGGAATCCCGATGCTTTAAACAATAAAACGCATATTTTTCTAATTTCTCGTTAAATGTTTTATTTTTCTATCTGCAGGATTAAATTTGTTTACCTGACATTTCTAACATGTTTTTTACAGGAAACAAATGGCATCCCAAGCCCCCACTCAAAATTCAAGTTCCTCAGCATCTCATTCATCTTCTAATCATACACTGGTCTCTAAACCAGTTATATCAGCTTCTGTTACCCGACCATCACCTTCATCACCAATCCCCGAAACACAATTGGAAAACCCAAACATTGTTTAGCCCTGTTGGACAATAATCATAGATTTGATCCTAATGTCATCAAAGTGAGTCATTCTGTTATTGTTGAAATCCTTAAAGGACACCCTCTTGGCTATCTTTTGAAATACAAACCTTCTATTCCTCTAGTGTACCTGAATCAATTTTGGCATACCGTAAAGTTTGTACCGACTGAAGGAAACCATCCCTTTAAAGTGACTATTGATCAATTCAAGTCTAAGATCACACTGGCTAGACTCCGTCATATTTTCTTCCTACCAAGACGGATTGATACAGTGAACTTCCCAGAACTGGCAGACTTTGAAGATTTTGTTTCTGATGAGGAATTATGTCATGATTTAATCTGCCTGGGCTACTCCAAACCCTTGCCAAAAAGGTCAAAGTTTCATCGAAAAGGTTTGAATGGAGAGTGGTATACCCTGTTTGGGATCATCAACAGGTGTATGACCTCCAAACACACAGGAATAGATAGAGGAAGCATCCATTGCTTAAGGAACTTTCATGGTATTGCCTTCAACAAACATTATGATTATGCACAATGCATATGGGAAGACCTGAAGGAAGTTGAATTGGCTAAGACAACCAACAGAGCAAGGAAGTTTGTGTCACTTCAAATTTTGAACAGAGGAATTCTAAGGGCTAATGAGAAAATACCGAAGAGATCTAATGCTCAAAAATGCCCGGATTACATGATGATGAGCCTTCATAGTGTTCAAGATGCACCTAATGCCAATGTTATGCCAAATCCAGAATCTTTGCTTAAATATGTTGATCAAGATGCTGAGAGTGTTATACTGTATCGTATAGATCATGCTCCTATAGAAACCCAAGAACCGGGTTTTCTTACCCAAGGAGTTTCAGGTGAGCAGGAACATCAACAAGGGGCTGATGGTCAAGGAAGCCAACCTGAGATTGAGGGAGATGTGGAGCAAGTGAGGGGAGGTGAGGAAAGTTCTGATTCGGAGCGTACCTTGTCTAATATTGCTGAAGGTGGAAATGAGGGAGCAGATGATGATGATGATAATTTGGGAGGTGCTGGAATGATTGAATATCTCAACCCGAAACTTTACCGGAGGTTGATATTGTTGAGATTGTGAGGCTGAGTGTGAGGGAGATCCCAAGCCTAGAAAGTCTGGATGAAACCACATCTGCTGTTAGCTTTCATAAGAGAGTTAGCATTGAAAATGTTAGTACCCCAATGACAACTGCACACCCCACCAGCTACTCGCCTTCTTCTCAACAAGAAGGTGTTTCAATTTCACACCGGGATTTACACATGATCTATCCTGGAATCCTTTGGGTACCATGGATATTGAACTAAGTACACAGTCGCTCGAGTGTACAATTTCTCATGCACAAGTCATAACTCCTATACACTTTAGGACACTTGAGTCGACTCCATCCGTTAGAGTAAGTGCCGAAGGACTTAGTGTCCCTGCCGGAACAACTATAGTGTGGGAAGTATTTGTTGCTCCGTCACTTGAAATAGTTAGAAGTCCGGTCAGAGCCACCACTTTGCCATCTCTGAGCACCGGCCACACAGAAGTACTTTTTACTAGTTCTACTATTGTGTCAATTAGAAGTCTAGGTGACCCAGTGGTTAGAATGTCACCATTTTTTACTAAAGAAACACTCAATGAAGCTATTGGTGGAGTTACAGCACAGATGACGAATCAATATTCAGAGATTATGGCGCAAATGTCAAGTATTCAAAATTTTTTGAAAGGAAAGTCTGTGGCTGAATGTGTTAACGCAAAAGACCCACAACAATCCATTGATGAGCTCAGAGATTTTTGTTTCGAACTATTTGATGAGATGCGGGAAAGGATGATTGGATTAGAAACTACTGTTGTCAGTGCTTTAGGGTCATTATCTGAGAGACTATCTGCCGTTTAACAAACTTGCAAAGCTCAAGCTTCAGCTCCAAAGCGTAAGCATGATGAGCATGATGAAGACGCCGATGATGCTCCTCATCAGGGGGAGAAGGGGAGGTAGCTTGGAGATACAGATACTGGACTTCAGATGATTCCTTATACTGACAAAGAGAAAGAATCGGGAGGAGAAGATGTTGGAGAAACTGGGAGCTCAAAAAATAAACTTGTTGATGCTCAAAGTGAGCTGGGATTGATTCTATATGAAGATGCTCCAATTCCTTTCAGTATTCAATCAGGAATATACAATTTTGAAGAATTAGATGATTCTGACAATGATGAAGAAGGTCAAGCTTTAATGATTGAGGGGACTGTTAATATTGATTTCCCAGAATAACCAGCACTCGTATATGTATATATCACACAAACATTCAAGCAATACTCAATGAAGGAAGAGTGATTAAGAATAAGGACAAAGAGAATGTTTCTCAAAATGGCGGCTGCTGAATATTCAATATCCGTGTGATTCAATTATGTTACCAAACCCTAGGTGACCTAACTTTTACAAGAGAATTAAAAGCAACTTTCTATGAATTACATAATAGCCCCCCTCTACTTATAAAATAAAGAAACAACCAAACCAAGTCTAGAAATAAATTACAAGCAAATAAACTAATAATATTTATTACAAAAGAAAGCCACAAGATCGAAATTAAATATCTAACAATCTCCCCCTTTTCGATCATTGTGGGAGAACTCGGGCATGATCTGTAGATTCTCGGAGGCCAAGGACGACGTCGAACCGTCTACTCACTTGCCTGAGATGTAGCCTCTCCTTCAGATATTCTATGCCGCTGAGGATCTCTTGAATCTCCTTGGGTTGGCGTCTAAGTTCAGGATTTGTCTTAGCATCAAATTCTTGTATTCTTTTGGTGAGTTCGGCTCTGACTTATCTGATAGTTCCATCATAGTAAGAAGGTAAGTCCTCAAAGCGCATAAACCGTTTCCGTCCGTTTTGGTTCAAAAACAGAACTCCCAGCTGCCGTCTCAGCAAAACTTTGTAAGCCGGGTATGGTCTAACAGGAATATGTTTTGCTCAGGGGTTTTTTAGACCGACTTTTACCAGCGCGCTCTCAATTTCCATTTGAAAGTCCCTTAAGCACATGACAATGGAGTGGCGGTTCATGCTTCTAGTAAGGGCGGCGACTGCTGTCATGTGAGTCAGATGGATATTGATTCTGTGTTTCAATTTTTCATGCAAAAACTCAACGTCGTCCACATTTACGTAGTCTAGATCACTCTCAAGCAATTTCTGTACTGTTCCATCTTCTCTGAGAACCTCAAACGCATGATAGAACACTCGATATCTCTTGCACATGTGGATACTGACAAGCTTTTTAATCTTTGACTTTGACCAATATTTGTCCTTCGGCCTTTTCTCCTTGAGCATCATCTGGTTATACTCGGCCTGTTCAGCTTTTGAAACATTTGTAAGCTCCATCAATAACCGCCTGCTGAATGACCCAGGCTTCTTCCTGAATACCATCTTAAACCTATCTTCCAAAAATAGATTCTGGAACTGTTCGGTCGGAAACTTCTTCAAAAACTCTTTTAGACCATGAAAAGGGGGTTCTTCTATTTCAGCCTGCTGGGCTTCAAGTAGTTTTAAAAATTTTCCCCTTCGTTCCTGCCTAAGTTCTTCTTTTAATTCCTCTGGCAAAGGTTGTACCCCACCTTTTGTATACCAGCTGACCCAACATAAATCACCTTCGTCGTGGATACCAGGTCCTTCATGTACAGAATCAAAAGAATCTACAACTCTAGTGCATGAGGGCTCTGGTTCCTGGGCTTGAGGTTGGGGTATAGTTTGGACTTCGAGAGGACTTTGGACTTTGGGGGGCTCTGGATCAATGGGGATTATTTGAAAGTGGAGGAGAGAGCTTGGATAGATGATAGTATCTCTTGTTGTGGCCCATGAGGCGGGGAATTTAGGAATTCAAATGATGAGGAGGATTTTTGAGGCGACTCGGGTCAGGCTTTGGAGAGAGTAGAGGATAGTCTTCATCAATATCAGAGTCTGTATCAGACACCAATATGATTTTGACCTTTTCAAATATAGGATCGTACTCCACCATCGCTGACATTGGATCCAACGGAGCCGGGCCTTCAACCATAGGCTCATCTTCTAACATCTCTTGAGCCCCATACCTCTCCTTCCCAGACCCTTGTATATCTGCTCCCTCTAATTCGGCTCCCCCTATAATCATTATCGGGTCCTCAGACTGAACTTTTTGTCTCTTCTCCCCCTCATGGCGATCAGGGTCAACCTGATCGTCATGTTTTCTTTTCTGAGATTCAGCCTGAGGAGGACATTGAAGCTCTATCACTGCAGACTCAAGACGGTCCATACGGGAGTTGATCTTCTCCTGGACTTGTAGAATTAATCTTGTAAGTGCATCTATCTTGTCTGAGAGTTTAAAAATCTGTGCTTGGACTAATCGGGTTCCTGGTGGAGGCAGATCCTTAGATGCAATACCCTTACCCTTAATGAATGATAGAATGGCAGTATGTCTCTCTTCAGCAACACGAAGAGCATTTGTGATTAACCTGGTGGAGGCAGATCCTCAGGTCAGCCCGGGTGACAACACCAGCAGCACGAAGAGCTGCTGTTAACATTTCGAGATTAATCTCGGGATGGCCTGATGTTGACGGCATTTGTGATGCAACTCCAGGTCTTCCTTCCATCACTTCTGGCTCCACTACGGGATGCGCAGATCTGGAAGTTTCTGGAGCTGCCACGAAGGCTGCTCGTTCATCGGTGGACACCACGAAGGCGTCGTGTTGTATGTGTGGGGGTGGGGAGTGAGTTGTGGACGAATGAAGGATGGTCACTGGGGGCGACGTGTGACCGATTTCAACACCACGACTCTCCAAGTGAGAGGGTGAGGGAGTGTGTACTATGTCCCCGTGGAATGAAGTGATATCCTTTTGAAAGGATATCAAGTGGATGGATGTGGTTGTTTCCACCATTGGACTGATGGTCTTATGCAGGGTTGTCCGGCTGACGGGGCTAAGATCACCTTCAAATGTTACCTCTTGCCCTCTCATTTGGACAGAGACGGTCCGTTCAAAATCGTCCGCCTCTGCCTGCTCACCTACTACTCCCTCCCTCGCCTTAAACACCTCCCGATCACCCAGACCCATTGTTTATTGTTCATCCACCTCTTCTCCCTCGGACTCACTCACTCGAGTCTCACCTTCGGATTGGTTAGGCTCAGTCGGTTCTGACTGAGCCTCATCCGGATAGAAAACCCTTTGATATTCCCTTACCCTTTCTGTTTGTACTGCTTGTTGTAACCGAGATAGAGGAATAGTCATCATCGGAACGCTGGGATTTCCCTTTGGAATGTTTAATCTTTGAAGTGCAGCGGTCACATATACATCAGCCTCTGGTCATTCGTGGATATCATCATCATTATTCATAGCGTACTATATTATCAGCTGAAGAAACCTCTGAAGAGGTATGTATTTACGCCCTCGCTTGGTTCTTTTCTCAAGAATGGCTCTTTTTAACTTGTCAAAAATAAATGCAACGTAGTCATATTGACGGTCATACGCAAATGTTGCAAACATTGAAAGGACTTGAATGGACGCAAAATCATGATCAGAATGTTTCCCGGTGAAACATTTGTTGATGATGTCAAAGAGAACCCTCCAATGAGCTTGAAGATTCTTCGTTCGGAATTCAGATGGCTTTGTGAGAGGGCCATCGAATCCAAGAGCCTTGTGTAACATCCGGCACTAAACCAGGTTAGCAACAATGACCTAATATGTATTTAGTAGTCAATTGTAGCCTAATCAGTAGTCATTAGAAATTAATCAAGTGAATAACAAGGTTTATTAGAAAATTCAACTCAATTAGAATCAAATTCATCGGTGCGATGAATCGGCAAATCAATTAATCCGATCAATTTACGATATGAGGGATTAATTCAACTAAGTACATAATTAAATTATGATTAGTGACACTAATCATACACTAAAACAATTACTTAACATTAATTATGCATGACTAAAACAATTCATTAAAACAATGCATTCATAAGTATTTATGAATTTACAAGAAAAGGAAAATACAAGAATACACTTTGAAATACATTTATACAAAAAAAATAGAAATACATCATAATTATGGCCTTAAGGCCGGCCCCTAGGGTGGTACACAACCTCAAATATTTTATTTCATCCACCATGCACCATCTACATCACACACCTCCATTTCTTTTCTCCATACTTTGAAAGATCTTTACTCAACCTTCACATCTATCATCATTTCACCACCTTTATTGGTCTATAAATAGAAGACCAACTTCTTCATTCATTCTTGCACCTTCAAACACCTACAATTCTCTCCTTCTTCTCCTCTCAAATCCGGCCCCAAGGCCAAGTGAAAAACCAAAATTTCAATTTTGGTGTTCTTCAAATATTTCAAAGTATTCCTTGTGCAACTCTTTCAAGATCAAGTATTCTACTCATTTTCATTCTCCTAACACATCAAAGTAAGTAAATTCTAGCTTATTTCATCTTATGTTTATGTTTATATAAGTCTTGCATAATATATATAATCACCAACAACAACAAGTTTCATAAAAACTCAAGTTTATAAGTTTCTAGTTTTTATTTTTAAGTTGTTTCTTTAAATGTGTTTATGAATATATGAACACATTATAAAAGTGTTAATATTATGAAAACAAGTAATATATATGTGTTTTATAACTTTTATACAAGTAGTCTTTGAATAAACAACAAGAATTGTAAGTTGTTTCAAGTTTATAAACTGCGGATTTTCGGCAGAAATTTTATATCGACTTTGAAAAATCATAACTAATTCATAGCTTAACGAAATGAGTTGATTCTTGTCTCAAAAGTTAGATCTATGTCTTAACTATAGATCTGGAATTTTTCATAATTTATTTTGGAGTTTAAAACCTCCAGAAATTATTTGGGAAACCGAAAGTTTGACAGCTCAAAAATGGCCAACATAGGGTTTTTAACGAACTTTTTCACCAACCTAAACATCTCGAAAAATGGTCTTTCTTGATTCTAAAAATCCTTTGTATATATTACTTTAACGTCCTAGAAAACCAAAGCCTAAAACGTTTTGGAGCTTGGTCAAAGACAGTCTCAAAGTAGGCCGAAAAACCTCCGAAAAAGCTGGAAAATTATATATATATATAAACTTGACGTTTTAAGCGGGTTTTATTTATAAACTTGTAATGTTGGGTGATTTAAGACATAAAAATCTATAAATATATATATCATCATATATTAGAGATATTAAGTCCTTATTATCATTTAGGACTCGATTAAACTCACGCGACGCATCATCCATCCATTCACGCTAAATAGCTTTTTACGCTAGTTTTTGCCATCGCAATCTCGGTAAGTTCTCATAGCCCCTATTTTCACACTGTTATGTGTTGGGGATGAAATACATGCTTCGTTTTTATATGGGCACGAAAACATCTTCATTTCTATTATGTATTACACATGTGGTTCCATCAGCCCTTATATCATGAACCGTTAATTGCATTTATTTGTAAGCGCGAATATATTGTGGATAGATCTATTGGAGTCATGTCCACCACTCGGGTTAGTTCGGGTCGGCTAACAGCGAGTGCATATATATTCAACACACGGTATTACAGTCGGGGATACTGCACAGGGCAAACTCATTTTAATTAAGTTTCGGTTGCATGATGGTTTATATGTAATACATAACATGGAATTTATGATTTTATAAATTCAAATTCTACTATTGTTGTCCATACAAGTCAGATTTACGTGTAAACCTATGAGCTCACCAACAATTTTTGTTGACGTATTTTAGCGTGTATTTTCAGGAAATTAAGGCAAGTCCATCACATCGGTAGTATTTTCATTCTTCCGCACTTAAGGAGTCGCACTCAGTTTCAAACCGTCGGATATTTACTTGCATTATTTTGGATAATTTAATTATGTATTTAAATCTCTGTATCTTGCGAACTACTCCTTATCATTTTCGGGTTATGTAAAACATTTATATCTTTTAAAGTTATACCGATGTATTTTTGAAAACGTCCATATAGTGGTCGTTCATTATGGTTATGGTTACGCTTCCGTGACGTCACGCTTCGTTGCCAACCGGGGAAACGCGGTGTGACACCTTGATTTCGTCCAGGGTTTCCAGTAGAGAAGGGATTGGGGCAAAAGCAAGTCTGGATAGAGAAAAGGCTTCAGCTGGGAGGCGGAGAATGTGGCGGATGGCTGCTTGTGTGATTTTGACTGAAACACAGTCGATGGTAGAGGTGAAGTAGGGTTCGGCATCTGACACGAATGTGAGATGATGCCAGAATTGTTGGAGGTAAATTTGAGGTACGGATATGGCGGTGGATAGGGAGTAGAAAAGTGGGCGGCAAACTAGACAAATTGTGATTGAGGCAGAATGGATTCTTCGGGGAGTTGGGCATTATTGTTTGGGATGGGTGAACGAGGAATGGTGAGAACTACTGCGGGTTACATGAGTCTTGTAGAAATGCATCAGAGTTAGAATTAAAGACTTAACAGAATAAAGTCCAAAGTCAATCATTAAGAAACCAATGTTAGAACAGACATTTTCACTCAAACACTGATCCTAACTCTAACCAATTGTGCAAAGGACCTGAAATATTTTTGGATTTTTGATTTTGGAAGAAAATGCAAAAATGGAAAAAATTTAAAAAAAATGCTAAGTGTTGAATTTCGGATGAGCCGAAGTTCGGATGAACAGTGATCCGAATTCGGTTCAGTCCGAAATTCAGATGAAAATGCATGAAAAATGTATTGAAGGGGACTGAATTCGGATGGAAGCCGAATTTGGATTGGAACCGAATTCGGATGCACAAAGATGAGAATGAAAAACTTAGCAAAATAATAGAAAATTGAACAAATGCTGATATGAACCGAATTCGGATGCACAATGGTCCGAATTCGGATGAACAGTGGTCCGAACTCGGATGCACAGTGGTCCGAATTCGGATGAAACAGTTAATATATTTGAAAATTTTCTAAGTAAATTCATCCGAAGTCCCAATGGTCCGAATTCAACACTTAGAATATTTTCAGCAGTTGTTCATGCACATGCAACGTGAACAGTTAATAAAATGTTTAAAAATACATGCAAATGCAGATCCTAAAGTAAAAACATGCAATGAACACTTTACTTAACAACATTAAGCTAAAATAACAGATTTAAGGACCTAAAATTAGCAAAAACCGAGACTAAAAAACTTTAAAAATTGAAAAATTAAACACACTAAATATGGAGTTATTTACTGAAATAAGAGTGGAAAAAGCTTACTTGATGGTGCAGAAGGTTGAAACCGCAAGAAAAACGAGGAAAAATGGTGGCTTGAAGAGCTTGAATGGCCGTTAATGGAGGTTTGGCGGTGGGGATGTCGACGGTGTTAGAGAGAAAGAAGAGGGAGGAAGGAAACTTAGAAAAGAAGGAAGGTTGACCGATTGACCCGCCTACTTAAAGGATGGGCGGGTCGTGTCGGCCATAAGTGTCCGCGTGGATTTTAACATATGGGGCCATCCGATTCAAAGTTTTAAAACAAATTTTGGGCCAAACACAAATTTAATTAAAAAATTTGGACCAAAGAACAATAAAACTAAGAAGTAAGCCCAAAGAAAAATATTTTTGAATTTTTCTGATTTTTCTTTGAAAAATAAAATAATTAAGGAAAATGTTTTTGTCATTTCTTTATAAATTAATGTGAGACAAAAATAAAATAAAATTAAAATATTTTTTGCTTTTTGATATATTTAAAACAAATAAAATCTTTTTGCGATTTTTCTAACATATTATATTTAACCTAAAAATTTAAAAATTAAGCTACCTAAAACTTAAAGTTATAAAGAAATTAAAACAACAAAATGTCTAAGCTAACAGCCTAATTATACTCCCCCTCAAATAAATAATTATCCTTTTGTTTTTCTTTTTCAGAATAAACTCTTGAACCTTTTAAGACTTTTAAGATACAGACAAACCTGGATAAATTTGCATCCCACTCAGTGATGAACAATTCATATAGCAATTTGTCAGCATTATTAATTATTAAAAATGTACATAGATAACGAAATATTGAAATTTAATTTTGTCACACACTCCTTAAATTTAAATAACAGATATTTTCTAAGATAAAGGAATTTCAAACATTGATGTTTGAAATAGAATTATTTTAGACAATGTCTGATATTTAACTAGAAGGTGGATTCAACATGCCTATATGTGATACTAAAAACTGAAAATGAGGTTCGTCTAAAGCTTTAGTAAAAATATCAGCAAGTTGATATTCCGTGCCTGAAAAATATAACTCAATTGTTCCCTTTTCTACATGGTCTTTAATAAAATGATACCTGATATCTATATGTTTCGTTCGAGAGTGCTGCATGGGATTGCAAGAGATAGCAATCGCACTTCGAGAATTGCAGTAGATTGGGATGTTGGTGAGCGAGAACCCATAATCACGTAATTGTGTTCTCATCCACAGCACTTGAGAGAAATAACTTGCAGCTGCTACAAACTCAGCTTCAGCTGTGGATGTTGAAACACAATTTTTTTGGAGAACCAACTCACCGGTCAGTCTCCCAAGAACTGTATTCAGCCTGATGTGCTCTTCCTGTCAACTCTACAACCTGCAAAATCAGCATCTGAAAAGGCAGTAAGATGAAAATCGGTTCCATCTGGATACCAGAGACCAAGATCGGGTGTACCCTTAAGATCACGAAAAATGCGTTTTACCGCAGTTAGGTGTGATTCTTTTAGGTCGACCTGAAAACGAGCACAAAGACATGTTGAAAACATTATATATGGTCTACTAGTCCTAAGACACAATAAGGATCCAATCATTCCTCTGTATGTTTTATTTTCGACACTTTTCCCGGTAGGATCAGTGTCTAACTTATAGTTGGAAGCCATGGGAGTTGCGATACTCTTTCAAGAGTCTAACTTATACTTCTTGAGAATGTCAAGAGTATATTTCGACTGGTTCACAAAAATTTCATTTTCAAGTTGTTTGACTTGTAATCCGAGGAAAAAGTTCATTTCCCCCATCATACTCATCTCGAACCTGGACTTCATTAGAGATGAAAAATCCTTACATAAATTATCGTCAGTAGATCCAAATATAATGTCGTTGACATATATTTGGACTAGCATTATGTGCGGGCCTTCCCTTTTTGTGAACAATGTTGTGTCCACCACACCTTTGCTGAAACCAGCAATGATAAGAAAGTTAGAGAGATTATCATACCATGCGCGAGGTGCTCGTTTCAAACTATAGAGGGCTTTATCTAGCACATAAACATGGTCAGGTTTATGTGCATCAACAAATCCTTGTGGTTGTTCAACGTACACCTCTTCGTTAAGTACACTGTTAAAAAAGGTTGTCTTGACGTCCATCTGGTACACTTTGAAGTCTTTGTGTGCCGCGTACGCCAAGAAGATTCTGATAGCTTCTATCCATGCAACTGGAGCGAAGGTCTCATCATAATCTATCCCTTCTTGTTATCGATAGCCTTTGGCGACAAGTCTCGCTTTGTTTCTTACCACAATGCCGTTTTCGTCTCGTTTGTTCTTGAATATCCACTTTGTTCCGATAATTGATCGGTCTTTGGGCTTGGGAACTAACCGCCATACTCTGAGCTATCAAACTGGTTGAGCTCTTCTTGCATTGCAACAATCCAGTCTGGATCTTTCAAAGCTTCATCCACACGAGCAGGCTCTATCATACTAAGGAATGACGCAAAGAGACATTCATTAGCATATGCCCTTCGGGTTTAGACACCGGTTGAGACATCACCAATGATTTGATCGGTTGGGTGACTCCGGGTCCATTTTGTCTCGTGTGGAAGGGGTGAACAAGATGGAATCTCAGTGGTGAGTGTGGGAATGGAGGATAATTCATGGTCAATGGTTTCGAGTGAAGGTACCACTGGTTCCGGTTCGTGTTCAATGTGCTCAGGTGAAGGAAGGATGTTTGGCATTATGTGTGAGGGTATTTCTGGAGTAGATTCAGCTGCAGATGTATTAGTGGATGAAGTGGATGGATATGGGTATGAAGTAGATGAGAGGGATTAGATGGAATATGTTGTGCAGATGAATGTTGGATGTGTTAACTACAGAAGAAGAAACATTAGAAACATTAGCACTAGGACCAAAAAATTCTACATAAAAAGGATCAAATAAATTAACTAAATCAGAAGGAGAAAAAGAAGTAGATTGAGAAGAAGAGTCTCGAGGCATTGCTGTAATGCGTGGTCCTGATTGATCAACTTCAGGTGCCAGTTCAGCCAATTCATCAAATGTGACATGCACACTTTCATTGACTATCCTGGTGCGAGTGTTGAATGCACGATATGCCTTCGAGTTGGATGAGTATCCAATGAAGATCGCTTCATCCGCCTTCTCGTTGAATATCCCGAGGTTGTCTTTGTCATTAAGCACGTAGCACCTGCAACCAAATACACGTAAGTACTTGATAAAAGGTACTTTATTCAAGAAGAGTTGGTACGGAGTTTTATTGAAACGCTTATGGATTATGGAGCGATTCTGCGTGTAGCAAGTTGTTGACACGGCTTCGGCCCACAAGAACGGAGGTAGCTTTGAATAAGTCAGCATTATGTGTGCAACTTCCACAAGGGTACGGTTACGCCTTTCTACGACTCCATTTTGTTGAGGTATTCTAGCAGCAGAATATTGATGTTGAATACCTTTTGATCGAAGGAAGCCCTCTACTACCGAGTTCTTGAATTTCGTGCCATTGTCAGATCGGATTTATTGAACGGACAGCTGCTGTTGGGTTTCGTCACTCTTAATAAAATCGATGATTTCTTGAGCTGTCTCATCCTTGGATCGCAAGAATTTAACCCAGGTGTATCGTGAGTAATCGTCAATGATAACCAACACATATCACTTTCCATTTATGCTTTGAGTTCACATTGGTCCGCAAAAGTCCATATGTAGTAACTCCAACACTCTCTTCGATGATGGTTCAGGTTTTGGTTTGTGAGATAAATTTTCATCTTTCCTTTCTCACAAGCACCACATAGATGGTCTTTTTCATACCTCAGTTCTGGGAGTCCTTTCACCAGTTGTTTAGCAGCCAGCTTGTTGATGTTCTCAAAGTTTAAGAGGGATAGCCTACGATGCCACAACCAAGAGTCTTTGACGAAGCTTTTGACAGAAGGCAGATGCTATCCTTAACCATAAGTTTAGCTACATGTATGGTGTAAAGGTTACAGTTACGGGAACCGTATAATATTTCTTTACCATCCATACTCTTAACACTACAGTTCTTAGCCCTAAATGTAACTTCTAATCCTTTATCGCAGAGCTGACATATGCTAAACAAATTATGTGATAACCCCTCAACATAGTCATATCCTTGATGACTAGATTATTTAAGACTAAATCCTAGTATCCTTTTATGTGAGCATGGTGATTGTTCCCGAATTTGACTGTCCCACGGTATTGTTCTACTATATTGGACAACAATTCTCTTCTCCCAGTCATGTGCTTGGAGCAACCCGAATCCATATACCAGATGGATTTTGCCTGAAAACAAATAAATACATATAATAAAAATCTAAAAGCATTCAAACAAATTAATCTTAAATTATCATTCAAACCGTGTTCTGAACCGAGATGTTCAGAAAACATGATGATTTTAGACCGGATCCTGAGCTGTGTGCACAGAAGCCATACGTGTCGGTTTAAGCACAACCGACAAGCAGAAGAACGGGTCCTATCGGGTCTTGATCTGAAGTAACCAAGAACCATCTGCATTAAGATCAAACAACTTTGGGTACCCTTTTTAATATGGGTCCTTTTGGGTTAGGAGTTCCAGGTGAATATGGCACGTTTGCAGTTTTAGGAATCCATTTTGCATTTATGTGTGGACCAGATGCAGAGCCTTTTGGAATCCACTGATAATTGGATTTAATAGGCTTTGGAACCTTAGGCGATGAAATTATATTAGGTTTTTGACTTTTTGAGACTTGTTTGACTTTTGCTTTGGTTTTGGGCCTAGGCAAAGTACAAGTCTCATTTTTTGTGATGGCTGATGATGCAACATTTTTTATTTTCTTTTTACTAGTTCTCTTAGCAGGATAAGGCACAAAAGCATTCATTTCAGGTACTTGACGTCTAAAAACGAGTTGGACATAATTTAAACAAGTCACTAAATGAATACTTCAAATAGGAAATAAAATTCGTTACATCATTACAATCATTATTTTCAGAAATTACATACACCCTATCTCTAGAAACAAAATCATTTGGCATAACAACCTTCTTCACAAAAAAACTTGTAAAATCTTGCATTGACGTTTTTGGCACTCTTCTTACATGATCTGTAGGAACAAAACAACGAGAGTCAGTACGCATGGAAGACTTAGGTTTTCAAAATTTTTCTTTTTCTTGGTGAGTCGGTTTCTTAGAAGACTAGGATTGAATCTGAGTCTTCTTTGAAACCTTAGTTTTGAAAGGTTTTGAGCACTCACCTTTAACATTGATAGAAGAAATTTCAACCTTAGCTTTACCTTATTCTGACGACATGAGTGGGATTTTGATAGGGTGAGAAACTTTTGGCTCTTTTAAAATTTCTGTAACCATGTTAAATTTTTCTCTGTAGACAGTTAATTCTACAGTTTGTTGAAAACTTTGGTTTACCAATTTTTCCTCACTGTTAAGAAGAGCTTCTTGATAGTCAAGAGCTTTCTTTCGAGTTGACTTTAGTTCCTTTTCTAAAACTTTGATTTTGTGTTGAAGAACTTTTGTAGGAATGTAAAGATGAGGGATTGGTTTGGCTGGTTCTGCTATCATTTCAGCTTCTGAATAACTAGACAAGAAATCTTCCTCTAGAGTGGGTACTCTATAAGGATAACTCTCGTTTAGCTTTTCACATTTAAAAGATATTTCTTTTTCTTTGTTTTCATTATGTTTCTCATCCTCTTGGGTTAAGACTTCTTTCAATGATTCAAAAATGAAGGATTTAAGCCCAACACCCATATAATTCATGTTGTTGGGAAATATTCTAAGTATGTCAAGCTGTTAGTTACAATTCTCAGACTGTTAGTAGACTTTCTGTATAAGTACAAAGTTCAAGCTGTTAGTTGAAGAAGTTCGAGCTGCTAGTTCAAAAGTTCAAGCTGCCAGTGTTCAAACTCAAGCTGCTCAACAGATAAACTTCAAGCTGCTCAACAGCTCAATAAACAGAAAGTGTTGATATTCAGGAAAAGATATATTTTGAAGATTCAAGCATATCTACTATCAGAGAAATCAGAGTTCATCAAGGAAACAAATCAGAAAGCAGTATATATATATATATATATATATATATATATATATATATATATATATATATATATATATATATATATATATATATATATATATATATATATATATATATATATATAGAATAGGTTTTTCTATTGTAAGTCTGCACGTACAAGTTTATTCAGTTGTAATTGTCTTTTTGATTAAGTTTTCATAAGCCTCTAAGGTTGTAAAACCCTAAGAACAATCTGTGTTCTTCGTTTAATCAAACAAATTAGAGGTGATTGTAATCATTGAGATTGGCAATACAAATGACATTTGATTACTGATTGTGTTTATGTGATTATTTTTTTGAAAGTTTTTTCTTAAAACAGGTAAGTGTTATTTCGCAAACTTCTTAATTGGACTTTGATTCAATACAAGGTTATTGGTTTATACTCTGATTAATTCAAACCAGTTAATCTTAGGTAGTGATTTTGATCTTGACAAGTGGTATCAGAGCCACAGGTCTTTCTTTGTTTTCAAAGTCAGAAGCTTTCTTTTAAAATTTTAAATTTTCTACAATGGAATTTGATAATAGTAATAGTGGATCTGGGCAAGGACTCAAAGTGCCTATGCTCAAACCCACTGAGTTTGAGATGTGGAAACTCAGGATTCAACAACATATTCAATTTATTGATTATGCCATATGGGAAGCTGTTGAATTTCCTCCTGTAGTTGATCCTAAACTTGATGCTGAGGGCAAACCTATAAAACCTCCTCCAAAAACTGAACTTGAAAGAAAGACTAGAATGAATGAAGCGAAAGCTCTTACACTTCTACAGATAGCCATTCCTAATGCTTATCAACACCAGTTTAAAAAGTTTTACACTGCTCATTCTCTTTGGATTGCTTTAGAGAAAAGATTTGCTGGCAATGCTAGCACCAAGAGAAATCAAAAGGATCTTTTGAAACAGCAGTATGAGAACGTTTCTGGTGGCAAGAATGAAAACCTTACTCAAATATTTGACAGGTTTAACAAACTGATAGGTGAATTGGAAACTGCCAAAGTCTGCTTGGATCAAGATGAAGCAAACAGAAAATTTCTCAGATCTCTTGGTGAAGAGTGGACAGTCTATGCTGCCCAATGGAGAACCAAAGACACTCTTGATGAAATAAAGTTGGATGATCTTTACAACAGTTTGAAAGTGTTTGAAACTGAGATTGAAACTAAAAAGAAATCTTTTTTCTTATAATCATAACACTGCTCTGTTGTCATCAGCATTAACTGATAAATCTAACTGTTGTGATTCCTTCTCAGGTGTTGATGGTAACTCTACTGAAGTTCATTATGAGGCTTTTGTTGCCAGTGATGGACTGTTTGCTCTAAATGCTGAAGATTTAGAACAGATCCATCCAGATGATCTAGAGGAGATGGACTTAAAATGGCAGCATGCAATGTTGACTATGAGGGCTAAAAGGTTTCTGAAGAGAACTGGCAGATATAACTTTCAAGCCAGACCTGAAGGGAAACCAGCATTTGATAAATCCAAAGTTGAATGCTTTAAATGTCACAAGCTTGGCCACTTTGCTAGAGAATGCAGATCCCAAGGTCAACAACCACAAAGACCCCAACAAACTACTCAAGCTTCATCATCACAAGCACTTGTTTCTCTAGAAGACAATGTGTTTGACTGGAGTGATCAGACTAAGGAAGAGTTTCAAAATCAAGCTCTAATGGCAGAAACATCAAATGTCACCTCCACTGAACTACCATCTGAGGTAAATGCTAAACTTTGCTCTCAAACAAGCAAAAATATGGTTAAAAAGTACAGAGATCATAATGAGAGCATGTGCAAAACTCTAGCTAAGATGGAAGAAAGGAGATATAATTATATGCAGGCCATAGAAGATCTTGAAAAATAGATCAATGACTATAAGGATAATGAGATTCAAATGGGACATGATAGAACATATCATGAATGGGAGAAAAAGGAGCTGAATAAGAAAATAGAGTCCCTAAATAAGAAATTAGATGAGGCTGATCAGAAGGTGTTAGAAGCTAATAAGAAACTAGAATCTGTCAATATAGATCTAGGAAACTTCAAATTGGCAAATCAAAAGCTGGAACACCTAATGGAAGTTCAATTTAAAGATAGGGTAAAATCTCAGCTCAATCCCAAAGAAGGTATAGGATACAGAGCCACTCCACCTCCATACAACAACAAATACATTCATCCTATGAGTGAAGTTGCTGATA
Source organism: Centrapalus pauciflorus (assembly GCA_020465985.1). Lineage (NCBI taxonomy): Eukaryota > Viridiplantae > Streptophyta > Magnoliopsida > Asterales > Asteraceae > Centrapalus > Centrapalus pauciflorus. The sequence goes on from JAANYP010004337.1 coordinate 1,211,953, forward strand.
GGCTTGTTAATGAATCATTAGATGAGTCTATGATCACTGTAGATCCTGTCCTTGAAATCAGTCCTGAATCTAAAGAAGATCTCACTAAAAATGAAGACTGTGAGTGCAAAGAAGCTGAGAAAGGACACAAAACAATGAGTGTACCTATAGCAGCCCCAAAACCCAGTAAGAAAGGAAAAGAGAAGATGAGTGTATGCCATGCTGCTCCCCAGGTTTCTGTACCTTCTAATTGTAACACTGCATCTTCCTCAAAAGGTAATAAAAGAGGTAAGACTGTTCCAATCTGCACATGCCAAAAGCATGGTGTCCAAAAGTTTCCCAAACAACAGCAAGTAAGGGGAAATCAAAGGAACAAGAATCGGTTATCGTATGATAAAACTGGTTCTCAAATCAAAACAGTCAAAAGATGTTTCCATTGTGGCAGGAAAAACCATTTGGCCAGACATTGCTTGTACAAACCATCTGTTGCAAAACAGACTGTGGTTCAGCAACAGGCATTTGTTAAAAACACTAAAAATCTTAAGGTCAAACCACCTGTTGTACCAGTTCCAAAGAAAACAGTTGATCACAGGTTCTCAAAAGTCAATAAAAAACAGTCCACACACCAAAAACAAGTTTTAGCAAAACCAAAAAACAAATTTTAAACAGATATGGTGTGTTAAAGGCAAAAACTCAGGTGAAACTGTTGATACAAATGTTGAAACTGCCAAGCCTAAAGTTGAAACTGTTAGTGCAAATTCTGAAGTTGTTAGCACTACAGACTCAGTTCAGACTGCTAGGCTCAAAACTGGAACTGGTGATGGATCATCTGAGACTATTAATGCAAAGAATGGACAAAACACCTGGATACCTCATGTCATAACTAAATACTCTCCACAGAATCCATCAGTGGATCTCACTAAGTATAAGAAGTCAAAGACAGTGTTTAGTTATGTCAATGCACAAGGACAACCCAAAACCAACTTGGTTTGGGTTTACTCCACTACTAACTAAGCTTTTATTTGTGCAGGGCAACCACAGGTCACAACAGAAAACAAGATGGCATTTGGACAGTGGATGCTCTAGGCACATGACAGGCAATTCTGAATGCTTGTCAAATTTCAAAGGCTTTGAAGGAGGTTTTGTTGCATTTGGAGGAAATTCCAAGGGAGGTAAGGTCACAGGTAAAGTACTGTCAAAGCAGGTAATATGATTTTCAATGATGTTTTGTATGTTGAACAGCTGAAGTACAATTTATTAAGTGTGTCTCAAATTTGTGATAAACAAAATATTATTGTCTTCACAGCTTCTGAGTGCATTGTTCTTTCAAAGGATTTTAAAATACCTGAAAATCTTGTTTTACTTAGAACACCAAGAAAGGACAATGTATACTGTTTAGACACAGATCTTTTATCCAAATCAAGTACTTTAAGCTGTTTGATATCCAAAGCATCATCAAATGAGTCTGCTATATGGCACAGAAGAATGTGTCACATGAACTTCAAATCCATGAATGTGCTGGTCAAAAAGAATTTGGTAAGAGGTTTACCACAAATGGAGTTCATTTGTGATGATCATTGTGTAGCATGTCTTAAAGGCAAGCAACACAAATCTTCTCATAAGACCAATGAAGTAAATTCAATCTCATCTGTTCTTCATCTTATTCATATGGATCTCTTTGGTCCAACATCTGTTTTGAGTTTGAATAAAAGAGCTTGCTGTTTAGTCATTGTTGATGATTTCACCAGATTCACATGGGTATACTTTCTTAGGACTAAAGATGAAACTGCTGAGCTAGTTAAATCTTTTATTCTAAGATAGAAAACCAATCCAACTTAAAAGTTAAGGTGATTAGATCAGACAATGGGACTGAGTTTAAAAACCATATCCTAAACAAATTCTGTGAGTCTAAAGGCATTGCTAGGCAATATAGTGCACCAAGAACACCACAGCAAAATGGTGTAGCTGAAAGAAAAAACAGAACTTTAATTGAGGCTGCTAGAACCATGCTGGGCAATTTTTTGAGCGTTGATGTCCCATTGCCCTCTGCAATGTTGGGCATCAATACACTAAACAGAAGAGAGGGTCCTGAGAAGGCTCTGCCTAACATCACTGCTTCACCCCCAGGACCCAACCCACTCCTCATGATACAAATAATCCCTCTGATCCTTCTGTAAATCCCTCATCCCCACTTATATTATACAAAAGAAAAAGGGTTTCAGGAGCTCCTTCCTCCTCAACCCAACTACAAGAGCCAAATGTCCCTGTGCAGGAGGACACTCTTGCACAGATTATCCAAAGGGCAACCACTGAGGACTCTCCCATCCTCAATATGGAGGTGGACATCTCAACAAAAGATGTCCATATGGGTACTGTGGCTGACACTACTGTTGTTTCTGCACAAGAGGCACAGGACAGTGTCAACATAATTAAGACCACTCCCATGGCAACAGAGGGTGTGCAAGCACCTTCTGGAAGTCCCCAGAACCAAGAAAAGAGGGGCCCAGAAGCTTCAACTTCTGGAATTCCTGCCAGTGATAGATCACAAGCACCACACTCTTTTGCTGATCTTGAGGCTAGTCTGCAACCTATGATATTAACGGATCCTAAGCTGAAACCTGTTGTGGCAGTATTTGAATATTACCAGTCTCTTATTGCTACACAGGGGGCACAAATAGAGCACTTCAACAAACAATATCAGCTCAGAATCAAAGAATGGATTACTTTAATAAAGGGTTCACCCTCTGTGGAAATAAGATCATTCAACTTGAGAAGATGATTCGAACCCTAATGGCAAAGGTTGTAGGTCCTCCAGACCAAACCAATGCATCCAAAAAGGGGGAGAATTAGGAGATCCCTCCATCAGTCCAAGCAGCTCCATCAGTCCAAGCAGCTCCATTAGTCCAAGCAGCTACTACTCCAACAGTCCAAGATTCTAGGCTAACAGTCCCAACAGCTACTCAAGCTGTTAGCCTAGAAACGCAAGCGGCTCCCACAAGAACAACAGGAGTTGTTATTAGAGAAGGCAGTCAAATCCCCATCAGTACAGTCCAAGACACATCCTCTGCAACTAAGGATAAGGGCAAGGGCATTCTCATAGAATCTCCAAAGTACAAATTTTCATCCAGAGATGCCCAGGTTGCTCATGATGCTGAATTTGCTAGACAGTTAGCAGAGGAACAAGATGAAATTCTGGACCAGCAAACCCATGCTCCAATGCAAGATGATGAAACCTTAGGAGATTACCTAAGAGGGTTTGTGGTTAAACAGAATGAGAAGAAAAGGAAAATGCCAACAGGGCATTCAAAGGCAGAGCACAGAAAGTTTTTGATCAATTTTGCCTACTCAGCTGGAATTCCAAAGAAGATGGCTCAGTCCATGAATACAGAGAGGCTGCAAGTATTTCATGATAAAGAAATGGAAAAACGAATAACAGCTAAAGTCTCCCATCAAGTCCAAAGCCAACAGGAATCAAGTCAAGTTGGCGCCAGTAATCCAGATCCAACTGTTCAAGCTGTTGCTTCTAATCCACAATCAGAAACAATCTCTCAAGCAAAACTTGATCAGGTAAAAAGGGTGCTGTTTGAACATCAGCTTCAGAAAGTAATGGAGATTGAAAAGACCCTAGACCAGCATGACTTCTCAAAACCTCATATTACATACTGGTATGCTAAGCCAATGAATAACATTGACTTAAGATATCATTTTGTAGTAAGAAGAGAAACTGGTCCTGAGGAAGAATATAAGACTTTAATGCACATTATCCAAGGGATGACCAGAGATGAGCTTACAAGAATGCATAATGTTGGATCTGTGACTCAAGTCAGATCCTCACTTCCACAGGTCAAGCAGGCTATAAAAGATCTAAAAAGCATTTTTGATCCAGAGTCAATAAGAAAAGATATAGAAGATGCCAAGGAGATGAAGATTGCACAGGTTGATCTGTATGTAAAATCAAAGACATACAGGCTCAAATTTGCAAATGGATCCAGCATGTACTTCAATTTTGAATTTTATGATCTTCCAAAGGCATGGTTAGTACAGATGATATCAGTGAGGATATATTGTGATAGACAAGATCTGAAGAGAGAATTTTTGAAGGCTGTTAAACAGAAACTTTCACAATTGTAAGTTTTTGGATGCCTTAGTTTGTAGATAACAGTTTTACTTTGTTTTATTTCCTTATTTGTATCGAAACATAAAGTCTTGTGTAAAGAATTTAAGTTAGGGGGAGATTGTTGGGAAATATTCTAAGTATGTCAAGCTGTTAGTTAGATTTCTCAGACTGTTAGTAGACTTTCTGTATAAGTACAAAGTTCAAGCTGTTAGTTGAAGAAGTTCGAGCTGCTAGTTCAAAAGTTCAAGCTGCCAGTGTTCAAACTCAAGCGGCTCAACAGATAAATTTCAAGCTGCTCAACAGCTCAATAAACAGAAAGTGCTGATATTCAGGAAAAGATATATTTTGAAGATTCAAGCATATCTACTATCAGAGAAGTCAGAGTTTATCAAGGAAACAAATCAGAAAGCAGTATATATATATATATATATATATATATATATATATATATATATATATATATATATATAGAATAGGTTTTTCTATTGTAAGTCTGCACGTACAAGTTTATTCAGTTGTAATTGTCTTTCTTATTAAGTTTTCATAAGCCTCTAAGGTTGTAAAACCCTAAGAAACAATCTGTGTTCTTCGTCTAATCAAACAGATTAGAGGTGATTGTAATCATTGAGATTGGCAATACAAATGACATTTGATTATTGATTGTGTTTATGTGATTATTTCTTTTGAAAGTTTTTCTTAAAACAGTTAAGTGTTATTCCGCAAACTTCTTAATTGGTTTATACTCTGATTAATTCAAACCAGTTAATCTTAGGTTGTGATTTTGATCTTGACACATGTCATAAAAGCGAGGTAAAACTTGTTGAGCCTTTTCCAAGTACTTAGGATTTTTAAAACCAATTCCTTGTTTGGAATGATAAAACCTAGTCTCTTTGGGTTGGTTTAAATAGTTTGTTCTGTTTGACCCCGTTTTAAAAATTCATCACCAAGGGTCTTTATGCGAGAGTACAAACTTATTCTTTCTTCTTCTATCATTATATATTTTTCTAAACTATCTATGTTTTCCATACTTACAGTCTCTAATTGTTTTGATTGAACAAATATTTCTGATTTTAATGAGTTCTTTTCATTGGATAGTCTATCCATACAAGATTCTAGATACGTATTCCTATCTTGAACATCTACCTTTTCAATTACCATCTGATTTATCATGTCATGATTAGTTAACCACTTCTTTTGATATAACTCAGATGAGTCATTTAAGGTTTGGGCTAGATGTTCAACCTTGACACACTTTTTCGTTTCAGCATTTAATCTAGCTTCTAGATCAAGTATATGTCTGTGCAAGTTACATTCACTATGTGCAGATAAATTATTTACATGCTTTGGAATGTAAAAAGAATGTACCTCACGTGCCTTGGAATCTGATTATGAACATTCTGGATCCCCGGATCTGGCCATCAGACATGCTGGTGGATTTTGCGGTGTCTCCCCCTCAGCAGCATTGTCTGAATCTGAATTGGACGTTGTAGCATAGTCAGCCAATCCAATAAGATCCGCCATGTAGCAATTCTTACCCTTGTCATCCTCTTCATCAGTATCCTCCGCACCCCAATAATCTTCTTGGGCAACCAAAGCCATAGCATCAGAACGCTTTTTAGCGGCCTCCAGTTTCCGCTCATAATAGCCAATGTCTCTTTCAAACTGGTTCTTGCATTCCCGAGCAAAATGGCCAGGTTTGCCGCATTTGTAGCACAAACGTTCGTCATTCCCTTTAGGCTCTTCGGCTCTTGGCCTTTCCTCTCTCCTTTCAACCGGCCTTTTGTCGGCATGGCGAGGTTCTTGGCTGTCATCCCTCTGGTTGTCTCGACATTCATAGTCCCTTCGATCATCTCGTCTCTCATCCCTACGATCCTCTCGGCGATCATCCCGACGATAATCGCGTCTATCGTCTCTGCGATCATCCCTTCTATTGTCTCCCCTTTCATAACGGCATTCATCCCGATAGTCCCTTCTATCATCATAGCGTCTGTCATCTCTATCTTCTCTTATGTAGTCATCCCTCCTGTCATCTCTGCAATAGTCATCTCTCCTGTCATCGCGTCTGTCATCCCTCCTATCATCAGAATACCTCTGCGGGCCGGTGTCATAGCGAAGCTGATTATTTGTTTTGTTACGTCTTTGTTGAAGACGATTAGTCCATAACGCAATCTGTTCTTGATTCGTCTCTTCTTCTTCACCTAAAGTCTCACGCGGAGGTGAAGCATATCGGCATTGGGATGATGATGAACCTTGAGTATAAGATGCGATAGATAGGTTCTTGTTGGAGATAAGTGCCAGAGAATCAGCGGGTTTAATGCCTGTGTTGGCAGAGAGTAACAGGGATGCTAACTGAATAGCAATCTGATTCTGGTGGTCTACATCTCCCTGATACTTTTTCAGCCCCTTGAAAACCACATTAACAGACACATTTGGGATGTCCAACACTCTTCTAATGGCCCGACATGCAACTTGCCACTCAGGGGCTAAGGCAGGAAAGAACTGGATGTTGATGTCATCTTGTCTTTCTTAATGTGCAGTTTGTTTAGCTCATTTAGAACATCACAGAATCTGGTGAAAGTGGCCTGTAGAGACTCCCCGTCTTTGGCCCTGAACTCAGTGAACTTAGCCTTTGCGTCCTCAATCTTAGCTCGGTCGTCTAAATCCGCTCCCAGCATTTGAACCTCCAGTTCATCCCACATTTCCTTGGCAGACATCTTGCTGTCCACCCCGACAAGGATTTCAGTGGGAAGGGCTTGGTAGATCAGATATTCCGCCCTTTTGTCTGCATGTTGCCTGTTTCTCTCTGCCTCATTTGCAGGTTCACGTTCCACTTTAGATGCGAGAACAGGTGGATCGGCTTCAGGCCTGGCAGCTATTTCCCGATAATAGATGATCGGGCCTTCGGAAATGGATTGGAGCATAAGATTGACATTGGGTTGCATACTGATGAATTTAAGAAATTTGGACTTCCACTGCTCATATTCATCCGGATATAGAACAGGTGGTCTGTTCTCGGATCCTAGGACAAGGGCCTCTCGAGACATGGTTGATAGTGCTGATTTGAAAGAATGAGATCTTGAAGGTGGAAACTGAATTCGGATAAGTAGAAGTGCGGATGAACAGTAACTCGGATGGTACGGAGTTCGGATGAACAGTTGACCTCGGATGGTCAGAAGTTCGGATGAACAGTGGACCTCAGATTTCTTGAAGTTCGGATGAACAAGAACTTCGCATGGTCCGAAGTACGTATGAACAGTGAAATAAGTGATGGACCGAATTCTGTTTGAACAAGTTCTGATGGACTAAAATTCGGATGGACCGAATTTCGGATGAACAGTCTGTAGTTCGGATGGACACTTCGAAAAACTTCAACTGAAAATACCGAATTCGGATTTGGTCCGAGATGAAATTTAAAAGAAAGCACAAGTAAATTTAAGTGTTTTAAAATTACTTTAACAGAACTTCTGTTAGTCCGAAGTTCGGATGGGTCCAAAGTGAGGTCCGAATTTGGATAAACTATGTTCCGAAGTATACCGAAATATGGTCCGAAGTTGATCGAATTGAGGTCCGACGTGGTCCGAAGAGGGGTCCGAAGTTCAACAGTTATGATTTTTGCAGAATTTGACCAGAATTATAACTAGCAGTTTTTGGCCTAAAAATTGTTTCTAGATGATTGGAAAATGACTTTAAACATGTTAAGTACTTAAAATAAACCAAAACACCTAAAAATCGTTTAAAAATAGACCAAAACCGAAATAAAAACCCATATATTTCGAGACTAAAAATCTGATTTAAATGGACAAAAACATGTCATAATTGAACCTAAACAGCTCTAAATCACTCTGGGATGAATACTAGATGATTATATGAAGAAGAAACACGAAAAACAGAAATATTTAGGAGGAAAAATGATCAACCCGTGGGTTTTTGGTGAAGAACAGCAGCAGAAATCCAAAAGATTGAAGTTTAAATCCACCTCCCGAGCTCTGATACCAATTATTAATATTGATTTCCCAGAATAATCAGCACTCATATATGTATATATCACACAAACATTCAAGCAATCAGAATATGAACTCAATGATTGAAGAATGATTAAGAATAAGGACAAAGAGAATGTTTCTCAAAATGGCGGCTGCTGAATGAATCTCACAGACAACATCAGTTAAGGTTTGCAGTTCAGGAGGTTGTTCAGAAAGAAATAAATGACATGCTGACTCTACTAATGAGGATGAAGTTAGCAAGAAGAAGATTAAAGTGTTGGATTTATCTGCAGAACAGAATTCTGAATACGTAAGAAGAAGAAATAAGCTTCTGTACTTAGAAGATCATTTGGAAAAGCAAATCCTTTGTAAGAAGCAAGCTCCATGCACTTTCTTGAAATTATTCAGAGTTTTAGAGCCGAACATGCCAAATCTAGCAAACTATGCTCTCTTTCTACAGAATAAACTTAACAGCTTGAAAAAGTTAGGAGTGAATTCAGAATTGTGGATTTGGTGAAGATGGGTTTGTGAAAGTGTTCTATCCGACATATACTGTGACCAGAACTGATGGGAACATCTATGTTTTCACTGAGCTGATATATTTAACATGAATCTGGTGGACATAGAAGATCTGTTTGATGAACTTTGCCGAAACAAAAGAGATGAAAACTTTAGATTTGCACTAAAGACGTTAGTTCACTTTATGCACACCAAACTAGTTCTCATGTCTGTGCAAGATCATCAAATTGGTGTTGAGCGTGGAATGAGGAAAATTAATATCACTGCTCCAAATCACTTTATCAGACATATGGAAAAATTGAAAGAATATCTAGTAATCATGATTAAACATCCAGTAGTTGTTTACAAAGATAAAGAGCAAAGAAAGAGATTCATGCGAAGTGTTGAGTTGAACAAGTTCTGTGATGGTACGTTGCAGAAAGTATTGACTGGTTTGAAAGGAAGGCTTGCTGCTGATAAGAAGAAAAAGTCAAAGATGGGTGGTCTAAGCGTGAATGACAGATTGATGATAGTTGAATTTATCTCGAAGATTGAGTGGAGGCTAACGAACAGAAAAAGTATTCGAAGATTCGAGATGAAGCTTGGATCGAAAAACTGAAGACTGATTATCTTTGATCAAAGGGGGAGATTGTTGGAAATTAGTTTAATTTATGAAAATAATAAATCTAGGGATCTTATTGTAATTAGTTAATAGTATTGACTTTTTGTACAAATAGGAAAATTGTTGTACTGAAAGGGACGGTTCATACATTTACTTTTGCATGGAAATTCCAAATTGTACGGAATATAGATCTAGGGTTTTGTGCTCTTATTCTCAATATTGTAATTTCCAGATTTTGTGCAATCCAAATCATTCGGTTAGTTTTTCATATGGTTCTTAATTGTTTGATATTTGTTTGTGGTTGATTAAATAAGAATATCATATGAGTACACTTTTAACATCATTTAAAACAAGGATTCACTTAAATTCTCAATCCTTGGATAAACTCAATCATCACAAGAACAAATTTTTAATTGATGTCTTGTGTTGAATTTTCGGAAACTTATCAAATAGATGACTATCTTTTTTTTAGTACTTACAAGCATACTTATTTTAGTTTCTAAATGAATTCATGATATAAGATAGCAACCTAAAAGATTAAGGGGGATGATGAAACTTTAGAAATCTAATAACCCACTTTTAAATTAATCAAACCAAATAAATTTTAATGAGTTCTTTGGTTTAAGATTTCAGAAACCATTTGATATCTTGTAAATTGAAACTGAGTTTCTTTGAATTATTAACCCTTAAATTCCCCTCCAACTCACCACAAGTTTCATTGCCATGAAAGGGAAGGGAAAGGAAAATCCATACACAAAATACATAAGTGTTTACCTTGAGTTTTGTTGTATTTAGTTGCTCCAACTTTCAATTTTCCTAGAAATCTTGGCTAAGCTTTTCTTCCAGGCCTAGGCTTTCCTTTTCTTTCTAATATGTGCAGGTTTTTTTGAAGTATGAAGATGAAAATGAGAAAAGGCACGATTGGGGGATTTATGACCTCAATATTTCACCTCACCCCCTTAACTCTTGCACTTCTCCATTTCCACATTAAACCTCTTTATTCTTTACATTTTAAATCTTTCATACTTTCTTATGTGCATTAAGCACTTGTACATAAGCTTTAAGGGTTTGTACATAATGATCTAGCTTGCCAAGTTACAAGACTTTTAATGTATAGTACTAGTTAAAGCTTGTGACCAATTCCTTAATTTTTCTCATAATTAAACATAAAGATACAATTCATTTGGAATTTAATTGGTTATAAGTAATATTTTTAATTTTGAGGATATTGTAGCAGGGTATGAATTAACCAGACTCAAATATATATGTAAGTCCAGTTTACCTATTTATAGGTTTGAAATTTAACATTAATATATATTCTCTTAAATGATAAAATTTCAGTCTTTACATATTAATTAACATAATTAATTCACCAATTTATCGGTGAAATGTATAATTAGTAATTTAATTATTATATCAAATTTGAGGATGTTACAACGTATTGCCTTGTGACGAAGGAAATAACATTTTAGGTGACTTCCTAAATGTAGAAGCCAACATCGGTTTCAATGGATACTGAGTTGAAAAAGTATTTAAATGAATGAAATATCAGTTACACCAAGGATTTTGACATTTTAAAGTGGTGGCAAAAGAATGTCGAGCGCTTCCCAGTTGTTTCTCGAATGTCTAAAGGTAAATAAATTTTATGTTTGTATTTACTAAATAAACTAGACTTATACTTTTTTGCTATTTGTTGATAGAAATCTTGGCAATCCAAATCTCGACCGTGGCTTCCGAGTCCGCCTTTAGCACTAGTGGTCGTGTACTCGATCTGTATCGAACAAGTTTGTCAACTTTAATTGTGGAGGCGTTGGTATGCCCACAAGATTGGGTTCGAAAGTCAAGGAAACAAATAATAGATGATATTGACGACATTTTAAAATATGATGACATCACATTAGGTAAAACAATATACTTTTATAGAAATCAAACATTATATAATATATACTAAGTTTATTATTATTTTTTTTTGTTGTAGAGATCGAAGAACCAATACGCGACCCCGATGGAAAAGGAAAAAAAATAAATGCCAATGGATATTTTTTTTTGCGTTATTGACTTGATTCGGTTTTTTGAATGGTTGTTGTCAAAACTCAAAACGTTTTGATTCTTTCGGTCGGTTTGTTAATGTTTTATGAATGCCTGTACACTTAAAATCATGAATGAATTTTTTTTTTTGCTATGAATTAAATGAATATGGATGTTTCTTTTGGCCTTGTTATGTGATTTGTAGTTTTGTACATTAAAAAGTGGTCCTAACGGTTTAAGGTCACCACGTCTACGGATCTGATCTTGACGCGACGCCGTCCAACGAGTGCGGAATCCTCGTTAGACGCTTAACGGATCGATCACGCACGGAAACAGGAGCCAAACACAATGATAGCCGATGTACTGAATGACCCCACATGGTCTATTGCTCCAAGAAAAACTCTCTGAAAACTTTCTAGCTCGCACGTGCAATTGCAAAGCTCTAAAATTCGTAATTCTCAAAGATTACAAAATAAAATGGATTAAGCTCTTACTAAACCAATTAAGTTCGAACTGAACCAATTAAGTTCGTTCTGGTCCAAGCCCACGAACATGCCCAATACCCTACGAACTTAGCTTCACTAAGTTCGTTTGGTTTGGCTTAAGTTCGAGGCTTAGCCTTAGAACTTATCTTCATAGTCTAGAACTTATCTGCACATTCTAGAACTAACATCACGGTCTAAAACTTATCTTGATAGTCTAGAACTTAAGTTGATACTCTAGAACTTAATATGCAAATGCAGATATCAAACACAATTGTGAGTTAACACACATAACTTGTATTACTAAAGCCTCACCTATTACATATGACTATCTATTACATATCTAGGCTGCTATCGTCACACAGGGTGTACCAATAGACTCCCCCTTGACGATAGCTTCTAGTTAGATATTCAATTGTCTATAGAACTAGGCTTATTCAAATTACTACCTGCATGGAGTCCCTGCTCCACACAAACTTTGACAACCTTCTGAAACTTCCTGCCTTCAGATCTCCACCCTTCATTATAGAAAATTGGTTGATCATAAAGCTTCTGCAGGTCATCCCGAGAAAGGTTTATGAGATGCAGAGGGTCATATACCTTCAAAATGACCTTCTCGTCTTCATCCTCCATTATGGCTTCAGCTGTTTCATTGTCGACGTACCACCACTTCATATTTTTCAGGATATCTTGTGGCGTTGTCTTTAATGGAACATTCTTCAAGCGTCTGACTGGTTTGTAAACCATCTTAGCCCATGGTCTCCCAGTAAGAGGATCTATTCTAGTTTGATCCACCACTCTTTTACCAGATCTTGGCTTAAGCCTTTCGAACCTTCCAGACCGACTCTCCCTTCTTATAATTTTAGCAACAACTTCAGCATATGGGTCGTCTCTTAGGTTGATCAAATCTTTCCAGGCCAATTCTTTCACTTCACATTTTGGTAATCAATTGAAGTCTTTCAGCGTTCTTCTCAAAAACTGTAGTCCATCTCTTCTTTTCGGAACAAATAGCTGCAGTTCTCTGTCATAGAACCGGCTTAGAATTCCACTTGTTAACTTTCCTGGACTCGACAGCTTCATCTTCTTCTTTACTGCCAAGTTGGTCTTCTTATCTGCCTTCTTAAACCATAATCTTCTTTTCTCCTCTTTGGATAGCTCCCTGTCAGCTGTATCAGATTCTGATTCGTCATTATCTGCGGATTTCAGCATATCAATGTCTATCACATTCTGATTCTCGTTCTCATATAGCTCTGTGACAGGCTGCTTTTGAATGAATACTTCATCAACATTATCATCTTCATCTTCTAATACTTCATCGTCTAATTTCCAGTCCGGAACATCCTCATGTATGAACTCTCCTTCTTCAAGATCCTCCTGATCAATGAAATCTTCAAAATCAAACATTACCTCTTCTTCTAAATCGGCTAAGGCTCCAATCATATCGTCTTGGATGGATTCTGTAGATTCGGGAGCCTTGCCTTTATCTTTCTCAGCTCTAGAAGACGAACCTGACTCTCCCTGTAATGTAGCTTGCTGAGCAGCCTGTTTTGTAAGATCTGCTAGCTCATTTTCTTTCTGTTGAGCGACGGGGTCACTTCCTTCATCATCTCTCCTACTTCCCCTCAACTGATCATCTCTACGACTACTCTCCCCCTAAGCAGCACGATCTTCAAAAATCTGCTCCAGGAGGCCACGCAGTGTAGTTATCTGTTCTTGTTCATCCACTACAGTCTTACGCAATTCTGCATTGTCTAGGTCAAGCTGTGTATTATACAACTGTAGCTCACTTACGGCTTTCGATAGCTGAAAGAGTTGGACTGTTTGGAGATCAACTTTTGTTTTTAGTTGATTGAATGATTGAGAATCTGTGGCGGTGGATGAGGACGCAACTGCAGTCGATGATGATGATGGAGCGGTTGTTGATGTGGAAGGAGTGGTTGTTGTGACGGATGGAGTGGCGGTTGAGGTGGATGGAGCTTCTCGAGCTAGACGTTGGCGCTTGGCTCTTTTTTTCCTAGTCACCAATTCCTCTTCTTCAGAAACAAAATCTTCGTCTTCTTCATCTTCATCTCGAAGACTGGAAACAGGACGAGTCATCTTCTGACGGCGTACAACTAGCCGAGTGCCATGTGTTTCAAAAGTTGTTGATGGATTGGCAGCTTCCCTTAAAACTTCTTCAGAGTCTGAATCTGAGTCTGATTCAGATGCAGACTTCACATTACCTTCTGTTGTTTCAGGTGCTGTTGCTGGAGGCTGATAGTCGCCAATATCTTTTAAAAATGTCATCCATTTCCGAAGGGTGTTCTAGGAAATCATTAATCAGCTCCGCAGATATGTTCTCCTGAGCTGCTTCGCCCTGCGCAAAAATCTCTTCCAACGTTTGTAGTCTCGGGTCAGCCTGGGGTCCCGATGTAGAAGCCCCAGCTGCCGCTGTCAACGTATGTGTATGAGGGACTGCCTGAGCAACCGGAGCTTGCGGAGCTGGTGCTTGCTGTTGTGGTTGTTCATCAACTTCCCAGTCGTCAGCATCTGGAGCCACAAAATTTGGATCAATGACAGCTTCGAATAAAGGAGCCACTTGGGGCCTCACCTGTTCTACCCTCCTTCAATTGTGGGATTGGCAGTCTGCAAAAATTCGTTTATCTATAGCTGCTATTGTAACCTGTTCCAGCAGCGTTGGTAGATCTGGCAAAAAGAGCCTTATGATCATCATTACAAACCGTGGGTACATCAAAAATCGTTCGCGTGCAGGAGCGGTGATTTGATGAACGAATTCACCAAAGAAAAACCCTGAAAAGCTAAAAGGCTTGTTGTATACCAACGATATCATCCCCGACTGAAGCTTGGAGATCATCGTTTCGAATCCGGCCCTCTTCGGTGCAAAACAGACCATCATAACGTGCATCGAGTATCGCCATTGGCCTATAATGCCACTTTTTACATAGGACGCTTTAGCCATGTCCTGAGCATATCCCATCCTTAGAAAGGTCGCTGCCGGAAAATCAATAGGGCCATCTTCCTAATCAACCGTGCCCAATTGCATGATTGTTCTCAGATTGTCAGCTGTAAAAGAAATTGGTTGGCCACTAACTGTAGTCCTCAAGAGCGGAGGTACTGCTGAAGTGTCAACATGAAGTGATGACCAGAATTGGCGGATATAGGGCAGTATGATAGTAGGATTGTGAGTCAACGCGTATGCAACCCTAGACTAAGCTAGAAATTCCAACATTTGACGATAAGGCTGCGCCTCAGCTGCTTCAAGGTTTACCGTCATAATCATATTATGCTTATTATAAAAAACACGATCAACCATTTCTGTAAACAGACAAACATTTAAAATGTTAAAAATCAATTTCGGAAAAGATTTTTAAGTCATTCGAACTTGATTATGTTCAAACGAACTTAATCACCTTCGAATTACTTAAATTCGAGAAAATAATTCCTTCGAACTTAAGTTCGAACAGTCAATTGACCATCGAACTTATTTAAATTCGAGAAACCTTTTCGAACATGTCTGTCTTCGAACTTATAGATACTTTAAACAAGTTCGAAGACCTGACAAGTTTGAGACTTGTAGAACAAGTTCGAATCCTGTAGAACAAGTTCGAAGTCAGCATTTTAAGCTTCAATCTCATGATTTAAACCTTTTTACTTAAATGGCTAATGAATCTAGTCCTAATATGTTCTAATCAAGTTTATTGAGGATTAATATGAAGTTTCATAACCTAAAACTTTATGATTTAGACCACCTAGTTTTTTAGTTATCTTAAACTTAAAATTTTCGAATTTAATGCCCTTAACAATCCCATATAACACGCACTTAGGTATTGTTGATGAAAGACGACTAAGTCTGTGTGTATGTTCGAGGAGATGTGGAAAGATTCGAGGAATAGTTCACAAAGTCAAAAATGCGACAAGATCGAATGAAAGCAGGTAAGTTCGAGATCGCCCTTATAAGTTCGAGAAGAGTAAATTCGAGTGTAGGTGCATTAAATAACCACTGTTGACCTATTTATATCCACTGAGCTTCAAACTTACCTTAAGTTCGAACATATATTAAGTTCCATTGTGACTTCGAACTTAATCCTAATTCGAACTTAATAAAAAATTTTGAAAATTTTTGAACAAAATCCAACTTTTTCATTTGACGGAAGTTTTTCTACTTTGCGAGACATTCACACTAAGCAACAGATTATCACGCAATTTTGTTTCTCCAACTAAAAATGCAACCTAGTAACTTTGACCTCGTTCCTATTAGTTAGAAATAAAATAATCTAAACTAAGATAAAATTAACTAAAATTAAATTAACTAAAAAGAAATTAAATCATACTAACAGAATATTTTTGCGAGATAGTCAAAGAAGGTTCAATCAGATAGCGGTGTCAAACGCACTTTCAGTATTGCACTTTCACACTCAGGAATTTTTGATTCTTTTGATAGTTTGTCGTGACCTACATTCCAAGTCGATTGTCGGTATGTTTTTCCATTTAAACATTCAACACTTGGTAATTTCCTTTGGCCTCTTTTTTTATCAAGAAACTACCTTACGTGTCCCATACTTAGACATACTTCTATGATCAAACCAGACACACAACAATTATGACTTTTTTGGTATTTGCAAATTATCTTTAAAAGGCAAACATCGGACACATGTCTGTATTTACATACAACAAAGTGTCTTAGTTTGTCTTAGAGTTATTCTCATCTTAGCAAGACAGCGGTGACAGGTCTATACTCACGTACAACAAAGCAACTTATCTTGCAATTTTAAGTCAAAACATCGGTGACAGGTCTGTACTCACGTACAACAAAGCGACTTGTTTTGACTTTCTTTTCTTTATAAAACTTTTTTTTTCTTTGTTTAAGATGTATTTTGATGAAGCTACATCCCCCAGATTAATTTGCGTACCCTCATTCATAGTCATTGTCTGTATGTCTCTAACATAGGAATTAAGATCTTTTGGTCATGCATCTAAGTTAGTTACACATATGACTTTTTCTTGATTATTATATTAGCTTTACGGAAATCCTTCATGTATTATGCCTACCAACATATCAGACAAGAACATGTATATCACTTAGAGTTTTAGTGCATTATGTGTGAAAGTTTAACACTTAGAGTTTGTTAGACTGTGCTAAATTTCGTCACTTTGTACCTACGACTCTAAGACTTCTCTTATTTTTCAATATTCTCTTTTTTTGAACTTTTTATGCTTTTCTCTCTTTTTTTTGTTTTTCACTTTTAAGTAAATCAACTAATAAGATAAACTAAAAATTAAAGAAAACTTTAAAAAGAAAGAAAAATCAATCGAGGTCAGGTTACTTTGGATTACGTATGCCATTTAGTTAGACTAACAATTCAAAGCGTGATCTATCAAATGCTTTTGTGAAAAGATCTGCATTGTTGTCTTCCATTGGAACTTTTACTATTTTAATCAAGTTTTTCTCAGCACAGTCACGAATAAAATGATGTCTTATGTCTATGTGTTTAGTCCTACTGTGTTTAACTGGATTATTAGTTATGGAAATTGTTGACTGATTGTCTATCATAATGGGAGTATGGGTATAAGTCAAACTGTAATCCCGCAATTGTTGTTGAATCCATAGAACCTGTGAACAGAAACTACCCGCAGCTACATACTCGGCCTCGCACGTTGATACGGCTATCGAATTTTGTTTCTTGCATTGCCAGGATACTAGTCTCCCTCCAAGGAACTGACAACCTCCAGTCATTGACTTTCTTTTCAAGCTACACCCTCCATTGTCTGAATCCATGTAAGCTTCCATTTCTAGATCCCCATCAGCATGATACCAAAGTCCCAGCTTCGGTTTCGACTTCAGGTATCTCAGAATCCGCTTCACAGCTTTCATATGCATCTCCTTTGGGTTAGCTTGAATCTTGGCACAAATACAAACAGCAAATATTATATCAGGTCTAGAAGAAATTAAATACATTAGTGACCCGATCATGGCCCGATATATAGTCGGATCCACATCAGTATCACTATCTGTACCCGGTCCAAGATTGTGATTGACTTGTATCGGAGTACAGAAGTGTGTTGTCAGCTTTGTTCCTTCCATCTCGAAGTGCTCTAAAATATCATAGACATACTTTGTATAATGAATAAACATTCCCTCCTTTCGTTGTTCAACTTGTAAACCGAGAAAGAAGTTCAGCTCTCCCATCGCACTCATCTCAAACTTAGACTTCATGACCTTCTCAAAATCCTTGCACATTTGTTCATTAGACGACCCGAAGATGATGTCGTCCACGTACACTTGTACCAGTATAAAGTCTTCTCTGTTCCTCTTAACGAATAGTGTACTATCAATTCTCCCTCTTTCAAACCCATTGTCTAAGAGGTGAGTAACCAGTGTCTCATACCAAGCCCTAGGTGCCTGATGCAATCCATACAAAGTCTTATCAAGTCGATATACTCTGTCAGGATACTTGGGATCAGTAAACCCTGGCGGTTGCTCGACATACACCAACTCCTTCACCATATCGTACAAGAAGGCACTCTTGGCGTCTAATTGATATACCATGAACCCTTTGAAGGACGTGAATGCCAGAAACAATCCAATCGCCTCAAGCCTCGCCACTGGTGCAAACACTTCGTTACAGTCTATACCTTCTTCATGGTTGAAACCTTTGACAACGAGTCTAGCCTCGTTACGAATAACTATGCCCCGATCGTCCCTTTTGCAATTAAAGACCCATTTGGTCCCTATAGCAACTTCTCCATGAGGCAAAGGCACTAACTCCCATACTTCAAGCTTTCTGAACTGTGAAAGTTCCTCTTGCATAGCTTCAACCCAAGAATTGTCTTTCAGAGCCATTTGCACATTCTTTGGCTCTACTTATGAAATGAAACACGAGTATAAACACGTGTGAAATGCCTCGGAGTCGTTGATCATCGATAACAACATTGTGTTACTATTCACACTACTCCTAGTTCTCACACCAGCATTTGGATTCCCAATGATGTCTTCAATCGGATGATCCTTATTTACCCTTGATGTTTCAATTGCATCGACCTGAAAATTATCTCCCAAATTTGATCCTATTTTGCCTAATGGGGGTGTGACTTCAGACGGAACAACATCGTCGTGATCATTGTCTTCTGAGGCTGAATTGTTTATCTGATTCTCATCCGTAGGCAAACCAAGGTTCCTCATTTGTAGGGGACCCATCTTCTGTCGATGTAGTCTCAGATGTCGTGGTAATGCTCGAATTTGGAAAGACTCTACCCTCGTCGTTGAGATTTAAGGATGAGAAGTCGTTCTCCACAGTTCCTGTATCACCACTAAAAGGAATGTTAAATGATTCAAACACTGAGTCATAATCAAAGAACCATTCTGGACCAATTTGGGGTTCATGTGAATAACTTGTTACATCAATGTTAAACACAATTTCAACTGTACCAGTAGTTTTATTAAAAACCCTCTTGTTTGGTGAATTTGGGACATAACCTAGGAAGTATCCTTTGTCGGCCTTTTCACCAAACTTAGGTTGATGTATCGTTTTTAATAAAGTACATGGTACCCCAAACGGTTCAAAGCCAGTTAAATTCGGGGGTCTTTTATTCAAAATGTCATAACAGGTTTTGTTCAATAATTTGATAGTAAGGACTCTGTTTAACACATGACAAGCGGTATTCACTGCCTCCCCCCAAAACATGGTAGTAAGTTTTGAATCCGAGAGCACGGTCCTTGCTGCCTTAATCAAAGTCCTGTTCATACGTTCTGCCACCCCATTTTGTTGTGGCTCATATGGTGCACTAAATTGATGTACTATGCCTTTAGTTAGGCAATATACACCAATTACGGTATTCTTAAATTCTGTTCAGTTATCACTCCTGATACGTTTTACCATTGTCCAGTATGAGTTCTCGACCTGGTCTAGGAACCAAATCAGCGTGCCTGCTGTTTCGTCCTTAGTACCTAAAAAGAAAACCCAAGAGAAACATGAGTAATCATCAGTAATAACTAAACAAAACTAACTACCACCTATGCTCATTTTGTTGATTGGACCGTAGAGATCCATATGCAGCATATCGAAGGTGGAAGCGATTGAGTTTTGAGTCTTTGACTTGTGTGACTTCTTATGTTGTTTTTCCGTTTTGCACGGTACACACTTGTCTTCAAACTGAAAACTCTTCAGTGAAACACCTTGCATAAGGCCATTTTTCATGATGAAGTTCATCTTCCTTAGGTCCAAGTGTGTCATGCGTCTGTGCCACAGCAGAGATTCGGATTCTGAAGCCTTTGATAATAGACAGATAGTTCCCATCGATGAATCTGCTACACTCATGTCCATCATGTACAGATCATTCACCCTTGGGTCTCTCATGATAATCCACTCTTCAGGTATCTTGAATCCCGGCTTCGGCACTAACGCTTCATTTTCAGTAAAGATAACTGAATTCTTCTTATCACAGATCTGAGAGACACTAATGAGATTGTGATCAAGTTAATCGACATGGTAAACTTGATCTAGTGTGATTGTCCCATTAGTGACCACTCCTGTTCCAGTGATAATTCCTCCCTTGTTCCCAGCAAATGATACAAAACCCTGTTCCCTCCCTTGAAGTCTGTCAGTAGACTTCTTTCCCCAGTCATGTGACGAGAGCAACCACTGTCGTCGAACCATTTGTTGTTAAGACCTGTAGTTAGCTCCTGCACAGGAAAGAAAACAAGTTAGTTATCACAGGGAACCCAAGCCATGACTGGCTTGGTAAATACCATTTTCATCCACATACTTGAACTCTTTCAGATACCCATCTCTCCTTTCAGGTGACTTGGGTTTTTGATTGAGAACTTGTTGTGGTGCCGAGTGATTAACATTCACTCTTGGCCTTTGGGCTGTCTTTTGCGGTTGAGCCCTAGAATAATTTCTATTATAGTGCATTTCATTGTTATATCCCTGGGCTCTACCAGGTGTCTGTTGTCTATTAGAGTATGTGACCTAACTGGAGTGTAAGTCTTTCTAGGTGTTGTACTCCTATAGACTTGTTGTGGTCCTGACCTAAATTGACTAGGGACTCTATTCGGTGAATTAGTCCTGATCACTTCATTCTGTCTGACCGACACCGGTATTTCTTTAGCAGCTACCCTAGGTGTTGCATTCAAGTTCATCTCAGTAGGTTGAGAACTACTTGTACTAGCAATACTAGGTACTGATTTTGAGGCTGGTTGGTCTGGCTTCCCTACTAGTGGTGTAGACTCTACTTTCTTATAAGGACAACTAGACGCAACGTGACCTTTCTCATTACATCTGAAGCAAGACATTTTATCAATTGGCTTCTTATAGGTACCCTTTGACTTGGGTGTCTCATTAGTGTCATGTTCTTTTGGTTCAACTACAGTGTTTACAACCTCTTGATTATTATCGCTTACAGTTTTTGCCTCTTCTTGTTTGGTGTCACTAGCAGACTGCACAAACTTAACTTTCTTAATCTTAGGGGATGTGGTTGACACCTTAGTTGATGATACTTTATCAGTTGCAGTTACAATTGCTTCCTCTGATTCAACCAAGTCTGTGGTCTTATTCTAAGGTTGAGGCATATAGTTATTGTTGAACGTTGGAGGACTTTCCTGATAATCTAGTCCCACTGGTTTCTTAGACTATCTCTGAGCATCTAAGATTTTGCCTAGATTTATGGATGAGTTCCAAAACTTTTCAAGTTTCCTATTGGCCTCTGCAACCTTAACTCTAGCTTCAGCTAGTTCTACATCCTTAAGGGTGATTTCTTTGGTCAATGATTCTACATGCTCATACATTAGTTCTAACCTGACACATTGTTCACTCAACTTATCTTTTAGAATTATCACATCCTGAGCATCAGCTTTCATCTTGGCCCTTAAATCTTCCTTAATATCTAGAAGACTAGCATTGTCAGATTTTAATGATTGGATTTGACTTGTCATGGTTGTATGAGTTTCTAGCACTAGATTTAATCTATCATTTAATGTAGCACATAAAACGCATAAATCATGAAACGTAAAAAGTTAAGAGTTACCTTTTTGCGATCTGATTCCACGTTAGCCATTTGAGCTGCAAACTCCAGAGTGGTTTGCTCATCAGATTTTTCCACCATCAAAGTAATTGAATCAGACTGCTGGGTGTCCTCCTTTTCTGTTTTGGCTCTTTCATCGGTCCCAGTTAACTCAGCCATAAAAGCTCTGGCATTTGACTCCGGATGAGTACTTCAATCATATGTTCCATCTAGCTGTCTGTTAGAAGATACGTTCGTTAATAGACCAGCTATCGCAGTTTGATTCCCTGAACTACCAGAATGCTGTCTTCCCTGATTCTGATTCTGATAATTCTCAAATTTTGGTCTCTGACATTCTTTGGAAAAATGTCCCAATCCTTGACGATTGTAGCACTTTACCTTTGACTTGTCAAAACCAACGTTGTTACGCACACTCAGATTCCTACCCGTTCTCTTCATGAATCTTGTTACCCTTTGTATTACCATGGCCAGTTGCCATTGTAGGTCCATCTACTCTAAATCGTCTGGATCTACCTGATCGTAGTCCTCTTCCTACAGAGACGGATCGTTGATTTTACATTGAACGCAGTTGCCATATGCTACTACAAACGAAGCTAGGAGATTTTGATGCTCCTCAGCTGATTTAGCACTCATCGGCATCTTGGTAAAACCTTGAGAGGTTGATACTGAGTGTTGTGGTTTTTCTTCCGGTTTAAAAAACCCTAAGAATGCTCTACTACTAGATTCTTCAGCTTCAACTGGTATTGACTATTCTCCAGAAAAGAATGTTGTGGCCCCTGGTTTCAGTTCACTAGAAGTTGATGACTTTGACTTCCCGAAGTACATTTCAGGATCATGTACTTGATCAAATTCCCTTTCCTTCTTCTGCAACTTAAAGTTATAGGCCCTTAACGTTCCAATGACTTCTTCCAGAGTGAGAGTTTCAAACTTTTCTTCATCATGCTTAATCAGGGCAGTGTACATCTCCCACTTAGCTGGTAAAGCATCCAGAAGCTTCTCTATCTTTTCTGTTTCTTGATACTCAACACTGTGATTATCAAGTTCAGTCAACAGATGGTAGAATCTAGTAATCGTTTCATCCAAGGTCTCATTCTTCAGCGCCATGAATATCGCAAATTGCTGCTTTAACATATCTGTCCTACCCTTTCTTACCCTGGGATTTCCCTCACACCTCTTTTCTAGAGTGTCCCAAAGCTCTTTAGAAGTTCTGTGATTTCTAAGTGTGTGTAGAATCACCTGAGGTAATGCCATTCTAATTGACGAAAAAGCTCGGTTCTCAGCCTCATAAAACTTTTTGTCGTCATCTTTCATATTCTAATATGTCAAAACTTTTAATCGACTCTCAAGCTCTTGTGTTGGGGGAACGTATCCTTCGTCTATGCATATCTACATACGCATATCGTTAAATCTCGCGAAGTATGCAAATCTATCCTTCCACCAATAATAATCTTCTAACTTCATCAGCTTGGGTGGGGAGTTAGCTTTGCCTGCTTCATGGTCCATTTCCAAAAACTTATGCAAACTCGACATTCTTTTAAAACTTTTTGTTTTCGAACTTAAACAATTTAATTTAAAAACAAATTTAAAACAAATCTTACGGACTTAATTAAGTTCGTATAATTTTATTTTTAAATTCGTTTTGTAAATTAAATTCGAATTGTGTTAAGTTCGAAATCAACAAGTTCGAAAGCCTGCAAGTTCGAGAAACCCTAATCATTCTGACAAGTTCGAACCAACTGAAGTTCGAGATACCCTAAAAAATCTGACAAGTTCGAACTAAATCAAATTCGAATTCCAGACAAGTTCGAGTCCCAACAAATTCGAATCCAAGACAAGTTCGAATTCCCTGACAAGTTCGAAGCAAATCAACTTCGAGAAACCCTAAATCAAGTTCGAGAGGAGCGTATTCTGACAAGTTCGAAGAACCCTAATACACCCCTTATGTTCGAGCGCAGCAAGTTCAAGAAACGGCAAAAAATTTGTTTTTTTCAAGATTTCAGATTAAACCAATGTTTTTAAGAGTAAAAACATTGATTTCTACTGAAAAAATGAACTAATATGAACTTTTTCCAGTAAACTTGCTCGTAGAACTCTGAAAACATCGAAAATACATGACTTATCTCGTAAAAACGTCAAGAAACCTTATGAAAGTTCAAAAAACGAGAAGAACACTCACGATGGCTCTGATACCACTTGTAAGGTCACCACGGCTACGGATCTGATCTTGACGCGACGCCGTCCAACGAGTGCGGAATCCTCGTTAGACGCTTAACGGATCGATCACGCATGGAAACTGGAGCTGAACACAATGATAGCCAATGTAATGAACGACCCCACTCGGTGTATTGCTCCAAGAAAAACTCTCTGAAAACTTTCTAGCTCGCATGTGCACTTGAAAAGCTCTGAAATTCGTAATTCTCAAAGATTACAAAATAAAACGGATTAAGTTCTTAATAAACCAATTAAGTTCGAACTGAACGAATTAAGTTCGTTTAGGCCCAAGCAACGAACATGCCCAATACCCTACGAACTTAGCTTCACTAAGTTCGTTTGGGTTGGCTTAAGTTCGAGGCTTAGCCTTAGAACTTATCTTCATAGTCTAGAACTTATCTGCACATTCTAAAACTTAACATCACAGTCTAGAACTTATCTTGATAGTCTAGAACTTAACTTGATACTCTAGAACTTAATATGCAATTGCAGATTTCAAACACAATCATGAATTAACACACATAACTTGTATTAATAAAGCTTCATCTATTACATATGACTATCTATTACATATCTAGACTGCTATCGTCACACAGGGTGTACCAAAAACCGGGTTTGTTCCCGAATACCCGGTACTGGTACCGGAACCGAACCGGTACCAAAAACATTTAAATGGTCCGGTCCTCAGATTTTGATTTGGGCCCAATTCGATCAGTCCAGGTTTGGTCCCGATAACACCCCTAAGGTCAAGTGGTCATCCCGTCATTTAACATTTTATACTCAACCAAATCAGAATGTGATAACATCAAAAATATGGTTGAGAATATTAAATTCAGACTTGTCTATATAAGCTAGAGTTACAAGAGTAAATTACATAAATGGTCCCTGTGGTTTGCCATAAATTATGGATTTGGTTCCTAAAAGAATTTTATTACACCAAGAGCCTCTACTTTTGAAAACCTTGCACGTAGTTACTCCCTCATACTAACAGCCGTTAGTTGTCAACATTATTGTGAAGGCAATTTCGTTGATTTGCCTTTCAGGAACCATTTGTGAAACAAAACATAAGGACCGTTTGTGAAATATTGTAATAAACTTTTAGTTTTATTTTCCAGTTAATATTTATTTAACTAAAGTTTTGTTTTAATTATATTATTATTATTGTTAGAGATTATTTCATTTTTTAATTTTTTTGTAAGGTTTTAAAATTAGTTTTTTACATCATTTTGATTATTTATTTACAGTTATATAATATTCAATTATATACGAAAAAAGAATTTTGACCCATTCCAATTCTTAGGTTTTAGACTGAAAAATATTAAAAATTGTTTCGTTATTTTGTTTTTCATAATGAAAATACTACTAATCACTGAACCATTTATTTTTTGTTTTTCTAAACTGGAAAACTACGAACCATTTCCTTCTTTAATTTTTCGAACGTAAAACTATGAGTTAATTTGTTTTTTAGTTTTTCAGAACTAAAAAACTCTGAATCATTCTCTTTTATAACATTTTTTGAATAAAAAAACCCAAGAACTATTCCGTTTTTAAGTTTTTCTAACGAAAAAAACTATGAATCATTCCACTTTCTTATGTTTTTTAAATGAAAAACCTACGAACAATTTTCCTTTTAGGTTTTTTAAACGAAGAAAAACTTCAAATCTTTCTCTTTTATTAATTTTTTTCGAACGAAAAAAACTACGAATCATTTTATTAATCTATAAGGGTTTTCAAGCGTAAAAAGATACAAATGATTCCGCCTTTTAGTTTCTTCAAACGAAAAACATTACAAAAACAAAAAAAAAAAACTAAGAATCATTATGATTTTTCTTCTTTTTGTATAAAAGAACTACAAATCATTTTGAGTTTTACTGAGCGAAAAAAATATCTGAACCATTTCGTTTTTATGTTTTTCCAAACGTGAAAACTACGAACCATTCCGTTTTTTTTCGCTTGGTAAAGCTAAAATTCAAAATGGTTCGTACTTTTTATTATTTGTAAAAACTAAAAGACGAAATGGTTCATCATTTTTTCGTTAGAAAAAACTAAAAGGAATAAATAAAATCAAATGGTGCGAAGTTTTTTCGTTTAGAAGAACTAAAAAAACCAAATGGTTTTTAATTTTTTTCGTTCCTAAAAAATAAAAAGGGGATTAGTTCATAGTTCTTTATGTTTGAAAACACTTAAAAACAGAATGATTCGTTGTTTTTTGATGCAGAATGTATAATAAAAATGAATGATTTGGAGTCTTATTCATTTTGAGAAACGAAAAAAATGGAACGACACATAGTTTTTTGTAATTCCAGTTATTTCTGTAAGGTCTACGACTGCAAGATCTATCTAGACGCGGATCCGTGAACGAGTGCGGAATCCTCGTTGACGGTTAGACGGACAACTCTCAACTAACGGAACATGGAGACTATTAGACGTTGAACGAACGACACACGAACGATCCTACGTACTAATTCTCTCCGAAACGGCACTCACCTAGCTGATAAACTCGAGATCGCCTCTTGCTTAATTCCTCACGAATTCTGCAAAAAGTCCTTTAAATGATTCGAGTCTATCCCTAATTATAGACCCTGATTCGAGTCTGATGTGGGCTAAACTCGAATCTGGCCCAAGGCCCATTCGAGTCTGTCCACAGTGACATTCTCGAATCTAGCCCATTCGAATCTAAGGATACATTCGAATCTATCACAGATTCGAATGTCTTCCTTTACCTATTCGAATCTAGCCTATACACTTAAACACTTAAGTGATGAAACTTATGTTTTACTTATGCTTGAGTCAATCTTTGACCTTTATGTTTGAACTTCTTGTAATATGTTACATCAAGTTCAAACACACAATCAATAACAGACAAACACACATAAACATATATATCAAAACACTTGTTAATACTCAGAATATTACTTAAACCATAATGCAGATCGATTAGACTGCTATCGTCACACAGGGTGTACCAACAGACTTCCCCTTGACGATAGCTTCTAATTATTTACATTACATCAAATTTAAGTACTAGAGCTATATATACTACTACCAGCATATAATCCAGCATCTATTCAAACTTTAACTACCTTTTGGAACTTCCTGGCTTCAGATCTCCATGGTTCAGTAAAGAAGATAGGCTGATCATGAAGCTTCTTCAGGTCGTCCTTTGATAGGTTTATCAAATGCAGTGGATCATATACCTTCAAAATGACCTGCTCGTCTTGATCCTCCATGATGGCTTCAGCAGTGTCAATCTCGAGGTACCACCATTTCATGTTGCTCAAAACGTTTTGTGGCATTGATTTCATTGGAACTTTCTTTAGACACCTCACAGGTTTGTATTCCATCCTGGCCCATGGCCTACCTGTATGAGGATCTATTCTCGACTGATCCTCGACCCTCTTTCCGGTCCTTGGCTTGAGTCGCTCGAACTTTCCTGATCTTCCTTCTTTCCTTATGATTCTAGCCACGACTTCAGCGTACTGGTCTTCACCTATATTAATTAACTCTTTCCATGCAAGCTCCTTTACTTCAATCTTGGGCAATGAGTTAAATGCTTTTAGTGTTCGCCTCAAGTATTGTAGTCCATCTCTTCTTTTCAAGATAAATAGCTGCAGTTCTTTGTCAAAGAACCAGCTTATAATGCCTCCTGAGAAGTTTCCAGCACCTGGAACTCTCATTTTCTTCTTCATCTTCAAACGATCTTTCTTTTCCTCTTTCTTGAACCAAAGATTTATCAAGTCAGTTCTAGATGGCTCCTTCTCGGCCACTTCAAGTTCTTTGTCCTCGACCGAGGCTATCTTGATATAGTCAATGTCAATCACATTATGATTTTGTCCTTCATATAGCTCCGTGACAGGTTGTGAATCGACAATAACCTCATTGACTTGATCGTCTTCATCATCCAAAACTTCATCGTCTGATTTCCAGTCCACAACCTCCTCTGGAATAAATTCTCCTTCTTCTAACTCTTCTTCTTCATCGTCAAAATCCATAAGCTCTTCCTCTATGTCCTTCAGTGCATCAATCATGTCACTGTCCAGAACCCTCGAGGAACCTGCTTCTTTTCCAGAACCTCCTACTTCTCCTTCGCCTTGACTAGGCTCCCCCTCAACTTGTGTAACTTGAGCTGCAGGAAAATCTACAGACTCAAACTCTTTATTCGCACCGGGATCATCGCCTTCATTATCATCTGTTCTCTGCACTTCCTGATCTCGGCACGATGTCTCCCCCTGAGCCTGAAGATTTTTCATTAACTGCTCAATGAGGGAGCGCATCGATCTTAACTCGGCTGCCTGGTCGCAGACAAATGTCTTTAGCTCAACATTCTCGTCTTGGATTGTTTCTACTGTCTTCTTCAATTCAGCATTTTCTTTATCTAGATTTGCATTATGTGCCTGAATTTCACCCATTGCCTGTGTTAGGCTCAGGATTTGGACATGTTGGAAATCCACTCGAGCTTTGAGTTGCATAAACCGCTGATTTTCAGCATAGGCAGTTGAGGTGGATGGAATGGACTGAATGGGAGAAGGGATGAATGGTGGTGGAATATATGGTTCATCTTGAGGTGGTGGTGGTGGTGGACTGGTGGTTTGAGGTTCTTGATATTGTGGAATTTCTGGTTGAGGATCAGGAGCTGAAGACGATCCTTGCATGAACCTGTGACGTTTGGCCCGTTGCCTTTTCACTAGTTGAGGAACTTCCTCTTCATCAAAATCAGACTCTTCCAATTCCCTGTTCACGTGCCTCCTCGAACCACCCTCATTTATAATCAATCTCGAACCATAAGTTCCAATTTGAATATCAGGAACTGCAGCTGCCGGAACTTCCACGGATTCTGAGTCGGATTCCGAGGATGTTAATCCGTCATTTGCCCCTTCTGGCTCGTATTCCTCGACATCTCTAAATACATCATCTGTATCTACTGGTGGACTAAGCAGCTCATCCACTAATGCTGCTGCAACATCTTCATTGGCATGTGGACCAGATGCCCATATTTCTTCCAAGGTTTGAGCAATCTGCTCAGATTCAGGAATGGCACTTGAAGGCCCTGCTTCCTGTGCTTGGGGCTGTTCGCTCGTAGAAGGCCTGGAAGCCTGGATTTGACTCTCGGCTGGCCTTCGTCGGCGTCTAGGATCACGTGGCCGAGCACGAGGCTGTTGTTGTTGTTGTTGATGTTGTTGCTGTTGTTGTTGTTGTGGAAACTCAACTACCCCTGCCCAGTTGGCAACTTCCGGGGCTTGAAAATCGCTATCCACAATAGCTCCGAACAATGGACGAGCAACAGGAACAGCCAATCTTCCTCGGTGTGAGGAACAATCAGCGAAAATCCGTTTGTCCATAATGTTAACACTCAGAGAATCATTTGACGGCGGCAAGTCTGGCAAGAAATGCCTTATCAGCATCATAATGAACCTTGGGTACAACAAAAATCGTTCCCTTTCTGGAGACGTAATTTGATGAACGAACTCCGAGAAGAACATCTGCGAAAAGCTGAACTTCCGATTATATACCAATGCAATAAATCCAGATTGGATCTTTGATACTATGTAATCAAAGCCAGCTTTCTTTGGCGCAAAACAGACCATGAATACGTGCACCAGGAATCTCCATTGCCCAATCAGGCCACTCTTCATGTATGACGACTTTGTCACATCTAAACTGTAGCCCATTCTCAGAAAAGCAGTCTGCCTAATACTTAATGGAAAGTCAATAGGCCCATC
This sequence comes from Centrapalus pauciflorus, assembly GCA_020465985.1. Taxonomy (NCBI): domain Eukaryota; kingdom Viridiplantae; phylum Streptophyta; class Magnoliopsida; order Asterales; family Asteraceae; genus Centrapalus; species Centrapalus pauciflorus. The sequence goes on from JAANYP010004337.1 coordinate 1,241,613, forward strand.
TTCTGGTTCTTGAGAACCCAACTGTAGCACTTGGCGCAACATATCTGCTGAGAAGACTAGAGGCTGGCCAGCGATTCTGGTTCTGATAACTGTCGGGGTGACAGTACAGTCCACCTGTAAATGATCGTAAAACTGGCGTACATACGAAATTACAATTGGAATGTTATGATACAAAGCATAGCTAATCCTAGACTCAGCTAGGAAGTCCAAAACTTCGCGAAAACCCTGCGCCTCAGGGATATTATTATCTGGATTAAGGACCATATTATGCTTCGAGACAAAAGCGCGAACTGCCATATCTGCACAATAAATAAAACTGTTAGACTCATTAAAAATCAATAAACTTGTTTAAATTCAAAATTTGTTTTATTTTGTACTTGATTAAATACAAAATCCAACACAATTAAATTTCCACAAGTTTAATAAAATTTAAATTAAACAAAGTAAATAAAGTACAGATTCGAAAGTAACAGATTCGAAGTGTCCATCTTCGAGTGTAATGGACAGATTCGAAGAGTCCCTTTTCGAGTCTAATGGACAGATTCGAATATCATGGTCATCTCGAATCTAATGACAGATTCGAGAAACCCATGAACAGATTCGAAGGTCCAGGAACAGATTCGAAGCCCCGACGTCTAATTTTTCAACTAAAACCCACGATTTTAACCATTTTGAACTTGGTAAATCACATACATTAGTTCAACTAGGTTCTAATCATTGATTTATGTCTTTAATTTGATCTTTTATAGGTCCAAACTTAGTTATTTAGCAAAAACCCTATTTTGACCCATAAAACTTCAAAATTTGATGTTTTAGCCTAAAAGTGTGTATAAAACTACACAAATCTTGTACAATCCGGTTGATTATACCTAAAAGTGTCTGTAGAATCGAACACACAGTCTTCAAAGTCGACAAAATGTCGTTTAGGAGAGAAACGGTAGACTCGAGAACAGATTCGAAATCGCCAATATAGATTCGAGAGTATAGATTCGACAACAGTAAGTATTAAATGACTTCACTGTTGACCTATATATACTACCAACCTTCGAGTCTAAGTGTAGATTCGAATCTACTGACAGATTCGAATTACTCCTCATTCGAGTCTGTCTTAGATTCGAAACCACCAATACTTAGAAAAATTTCGAAAATTTTGAAATAAGTTCAACTTTTCCAACTTTTTTCTACGGTATTGTGTAACCAGATAAACTATGCTAATTCTTTTACCCTAAGCTTAAAATAATTCACGCATTGATTATTTTATTCAACTTTGAATGCACCCTCAGTAACTTTTGACCTTTTACCTAAGTAAAAATTAAACTAAACTAAAATAAAATAAACTATGGTAAAAATAAAAATAAAGATAAAATAAAATTTTAACCAAAAAATTTATTCTAGACTTAAGCTAAACTTAAAGAATTTACAAGCTAAGCTAAATACTAAACAACATATTTTTGATGAGTATAGTCTAAGAAAGGTTCAATCAGATAGCGATGTCCGATACTAACTTTCAGTACTTAAACTTTCACACTTAGGAATTTTTTTTGAATTCCTTTGATTGTTTGTCGTGACATACCCATTTAGCCGATTGTTGGTATTTTACCCCTTTAAACATTCTACATTTTGGAATATCCCTTGGCCTTTTTGGTTATCAGGAAATTATCTTACGTGACTCAGACATAGACATACTTTTATGATCAAGGCACACAGACAAAGATTCTAACTTGTTGGTATTTGCAAACTTTCTTTAAAAGACAAACATCGGACACAGGTCTGTATTCTCATACAACAAAGTGTCTTAGTTCGACTTAAGGTTTATTTTTAAAGTTAGCAGATAGCGGTGACAGGTCTGTACTGACGTACAACAAAGCGACATGTCTGCTAACCCGAATCTAAACAGAGACAACAGGTCTGTACTTACGTACAACAGAGTTGCATGTTTTCGACTCTCAGTTTTACATGATATTTCTATTCTTTTCATTTTCAGATGTATTTGATGTTGCCATACATCCCCAGAAAGTTTGCATACCTCATTTAGACTCAATGTTTGTATGTCTTGTACATAAAAATTAAGACCGATTGGTCGTACATCTAAGTTAGTGACACGCTTGACTTTTTCTAGAATATTTTATTAGCCTTGAGATTCCCTATATGTATTATGCCTACCAACACATCAAACTAAATAAAGTATAACACTTAGAGTTTAGTTGCATTATGTGTGAAAGCCTAAACACTTATAGTCTGTAACGACGGTGCTAATTTTCGTCACTTTGAACCTATTTATCTAAGACTTAACTCCTTTTCTGATATTCTCCTTTTTTTGTATTTTTGTAATTTTCTCTCTTTTTTCTTTTGTTTTTCATAAGAAAAAGCAGTAAAATAAGCTAACCTACTAACTTACTAAAAATAGAAACTTACTAAAATTAGAAACTTACTAAAAATAGAAACTTTCCTAAATTAGCAGACTACTGTAAAGAAAGAAATATTACGACTCTAAAAGAAAATAAACTTACTACTACTAAGGTCAAATTACTCTGGGTTGCGCATTCCATTCAGTTGAATTAAATACTCAAACCGTGACTTATCAAACGCTTTGGTAAATAAATCTGCATTATTATCTTCTGTTGCCACTTTTACCAGTTTGATTAAGTTCTTTTCAGCACAATCACGAATAAAATGATGCCTTATGTCTATGTGCTTTGTTTTGTTGTGTTTAACTAGATTATTAGTTATAGCAATAGTAGATTGATTGTCTATCCTAATTGGAGTTTGAGTGTAAGCCAAACCGTAATCCCGCAATTGTTGTTGTATCCACAAAACCTGTGAGCAGCAACTACCAGCAGCAACATACTCGGCCTCGCACGTTGAAATGGCTACCGATGTTTGTTTCTTGCATTGCCAGGATACCAATCTCCCTCCTAGGAACTGACAACCTCCAGTTGTAGATTTGCGCGTCAAGCTGCATCCTCCGTAGTCAGAATCCGTGAATGCTTCCAACTCTAGATCTCCCTCCGCGTGATACCAAAGTCCCAGCTTCGGTTTTGACTTGAGGTATCGTAGAATTCGCTTCACAGCTTTCATATGCATCTCCTTCGGATTCGCTTGAAACCTAGCACAAATACAAACAGCAAACATTATGTCAGGTCTTGAAGCAGTTAAATACATAAGTGACCCAATCATGGCCCGATATAAAGTCGGATCCACATTGGTATCACCTTCAGTACCCGGCCCGAGATTGTGATTCACTTGAATCGGCGTGCTGAAGTGGGCAGTCAACTTAGTTCCCTCCATCCCAAACCGTTCTAATATGTCATAGACATACTTAGTTTGATGGATAAACATCCCTTCCTTCTTTTGGTCAACTTGTAACCCTAAAAAGAAATTCAACTCCCCCATAGCACTCATCTCGAACTTAGACTTCATCACCTTATCGAAATCTTTGCACATCTGTTCGTCTGATGATCCAAAAATGATATCATCGACGTACACTTGTACCAAGATAAAGTGTTCACCCTTCCTCTTCACAAATAGAGTACTATCTATCCTACCCCTTTCAAAACCGTTTTCTAAAAGATGGTTGGATAAAGTCTCATACCACGCCCTAGGTGCCTGATGTAATCCATAAAGAGCCTTATCTAAGCGATATACTCTATCAGGATATTTTGGATCTGTAAATCCGGGCGGTTGTTCTACATACACCAACTCCTTCACTTTCCCATACAGGAAAGCACTCTTAACGTCCAGTTGATATACCTTAAAGCCTTTGAAGGAGGCAAACGCTAGAAACAACCTAATGGCTTCCAGCCTTGCTACTGGTGCAAACACTTCGTTGTAATCGATTCCCTCCTCTTGGTTGAAACCCTTTACAACTAATCTCGCTTTGTTGCGCGTGACTATACCCCGATCGTCTCTCTTGCACTTAAAAACCCATTTGGTTCCTATTGCAGTCTCCCCTCGAGGTAACGGAACTAACTCCCACACTTCTAGTTTCCTAAATTGTGAAAGTTCTTCCTGCATCGCTTCAACCCAGGAGTTGTCCTTAAGTGCCATTTGCACATTTTTGGGCTCTACTTGCGATATGAAACACGAATATAGACATGTGTGATATGCCTCGGAGTCGTTTATCATCGACAACAACACAGTGTTGTTATTTACACTACTCCGAGTCCTCACACCCTCGTTAGGATTTCCTATGATGCTATCTATTGGATGGTTCTTGTTAATCCTAGAGGTCTCTATTTCATCAACCCTTAGATTATCTCCTAAGTTGGATCCTATTTCACCTAAAGGGGGAACAGGCTCAGCTTCTACATTTTCCTCCTCACGGACGTTTTCCTCAGAGGTAGAACTTGATGCTTGAGTCTGATTCTCAGTGTTAGGTGCCTCTTGATCAGCAACTTCTGGAGATCTATCTACAGTCGCAGTAGGCTCGGACGTAGATTCGAACGTGGTCCTTGGAAAGATTTGGCCATCGTCGTTCAGATGCAACGTCGCCATGTCCTTCTCGATTGTACCTACATTATCCTCCAGAGGAATGTTAAATGACTCAAATAAATTATCATAGTCAAATATCCATTCCGGACCAGTTTGGGGTTCATGTGTATAACTTGTGACTTCAATGTTATACACAATCTCCACAGTACCAGTTGTTTTGTTAAACACCCGTTTGTTTGGTGAGTTTGGCACATAACCTAGGAAGTATCCTTCGTCAGCCTTTTCACCAAACTTCGGTTGATGTTTTGTTCTTAAAAGTGTGCATGGTACTCCAAACGGTTCGAATCCAGTTAAGTTAGGTGGCCGTTTATTCAAAATTTCATAGCATGTTTTGTTCAATGATTTGACTGTAAGGACTCGGTTTAAAATGTGGCACGCGGTATTCACTGCCTCCCCCCAAAACATGGTAGGAAGCTTTGAATCCGAAAGCATAGTCCTTGCAGCCTCAATCAAAGTTCTATTTTTACGTTCGGCCACCCCATTCTGTTGAGGTTCATATGGTGCACTGAATTGATGCACTATGCCCTTTGATAGGCAATATACACCAATTACAGTGTTTTTGAATTCAGTTCCATTATCACTACGAATACATTTAACCCTAGTTCCGTATGAGTTCTCCACTTGGTCCAAGAACCCGATGAGCCTTGCAGCCGTCTCGTCCTTCGTACCTAAAAAGAAAACCCAAGAAAAACGTGAGTAATCGTCGGTGATAACTAAGCAGTACCAACTACCTCCAATACTCCTTTTGTTGATTGGGCCGAAAAGGTCCATGTGCAACAGATCGAATGTTGAGGCTATGGAATTCTGCTTCTTGGACTTGTGTGTCTTCTTGTGCTGTTTGCCCTTCATGCAAGGTAGACACTTATCCTCGAACTGAAAACTTTTCATGGGCACACCCTGCACCAGTCCATGCTTCGTAATGTAATTCATCTTCCTCAGGTGCAGGTGAGCCATGCGTCTGTGCCACAGTACGGATTCCGTCTCCGAAGCTTTGGATAGTAGACAAATTGGCCCCATCGAAGTTCTGGCTTGTTCATATCCAGCATGTACAAGTCGTTCTTCCTTGGCGCCCGCATCAACACCCATTCTTCAGGAATTTTGAATCCAGGCTTTAGCACTAACGCCTCAGTGTCAGTAAATAACACCGAGTTCTTCTTATCACAGATTTGAGAGACACTAATGAGATTATGAACCAGTTTATCAACGTGATAAACTTGATCCAAAGTAATCGTCCCATTAGTGACTTCTCCAGTTCCAGTGATATTTCCACCCTTGTTACCCGCGAATGATACAAATCCCCTATTACCCCCCTTGAAGTCTGTGAGAAGACTTCTTTCCCCCGTCATGTGCCTGGAGCAACCACTGTCGACGAACCACTTGTTGTTTGGACCGGTAGTTATCTCCTTAGAGTTATCAGATTCCACGTTGGCCATCTGAGCAGCAAACTCCAGCACGGTCTGATCATTCGCCTTCTCTACCCACATCGGACTGCTGTCCCGTGTGGTCTGCTCGTCTTCGTCACAACCATTCTCAGTAACTTCAGCCATGAAAGCTCTAGCATTGGACTCAGGATGTGAACTCCAGTCATAGGTACCATCTAGCTGTCTGTCAGAAGTGACATTGGATAGTAGACCCGCTAGATTGGCTTGACCAGAAGAGGAACTCGGAAGGTATCTTTGTTGGGACTGATTTTGGTACTGTCCTTGATGCTGACTCTGTCCTTGGTATGTCTCTACCTTCGGTCTTTGACACTCCCTGGCGAAGTGTCCCAATCCCTGACAGTTGTAGCATTTGACCTTAGACTTATCAAATCCTATCCCTTTGTTGTTCATTTGCAGATTCCTCCCAGTTCGCTTGATGAATCTTTTTACCCTCTGGGTCACCATGGCCAGTTGCCACTTAAGATCCATTTCCTCTAAGTCATCAGGGTCGACCTGATCGTAATCTTCATCCCATAGAGCTGGGTCATTGATTTTCCCTTGAACACAATTTCCATAAGCTGCCACAAAGGAAGCAAGCAGATTCAAATGTTCTTCTGCGGACTTTGCGCTCATCGGCATCTTCGAATAGCTCTGACTTGTCGGTGCCTGATGGACTTGAGGTTGCGGTTCTTCCGATCTTCCTAACCCTAAGAACGCGCGATTCAGTGAGTCTTCGGACTCTGGTGGCGATGACGTTTCTCCGGTGAAAAACGCTGTAGCACTCTTCGGTTCAGCTGTCACTGATGATTTAGATGTCTTTCCAAAATACATTGCCGGATTCTGGACTTGCTCGTAATCAGTCTCAGCCTTAATCATCTCGAAGTGATATGCCCTCAACGTTCCCACAATGTCATCAAGTGATTGAGCATAATATTTGTCCTCATTCAGCTTAATCATTGCCACGTACATAGCCCATTTGGCTGGTAGGGCATCAAGAAGCTTGTTGTTCTTGTCAGTGTCCGAATACTCAATTCCATGACTTTCAAGTTCCGTTATCAGATGATAGAACCTTGTGATAATATCATCCAACTGTTCATCCTTAATTGCCTTGAAAATCGCAAACTGTTGGGTCAACAGCTCTGTACGCTTTCTACGCACCCGAGGATTACCCTCACACCTTTTCTGGAGAGACTCCCAAAGTTCCTTCGACGTCCTTTGAGTCCGAAATGTGTGTAAAATATCTTGAGGTAAAGCCATACGGATTATGGAGAAAGCTTTGTTTTCAGCTTCAAATAGTTTCTTGTCATCCTCTTTCATCATCTGATATGACAAGACCTTTTGACGGCCTTCAACTTCAGATACTGGCGGAATGTACCCTTCATCTATGCACACCCACATGCGCATATCATTGAATCGTACAAAATCTGTAAATCTGTCCTTCCACCAGTAATAGTCCTCAACTTTCATCAGCTTAGGCGGTGCATTTGCCTTTCCAACTTCGTGATCCATCTCAAGGAATTTCTGAAGATTTGACATCTTTTCTGAAACAAATTGAATTTGAACTTAATTAATTTAATACGAAACTGATTTAGACTAACTTATTCGAATCTAGATAGATTCGAAACTAATTAATATTAAATCTTTTGAGATTAAATTCGATTAAGTCTTAAAAGTCAATTAGATTCGAAATAATGTCAGATTCGAACAACTCCTTAGAATCGATGGTCCTTAGAATCGAAGGCTCAGCAGATTCGAATGTCAGCAGAATCGAAGCACAGAATCGAAACAGTACCAGACTCGAAATAAACTCGAAACACTATAGACTCGAGATCCAATTCGAATGAAGTAACAGATTCGAAACAAAGTAGACTCGAAACTCTCTGAAATTGACTCGAAAGGAGCGTATTTAGGTTAGACTCGAGACTAAAGTGAAACCCTAATTACCCCTATAGATTCGAGCGCCGCAAACTCGAAAAACGGCTAACACGTTGATTTTTTGACGTTTTACAGATTAAATCACTATTTTTCAAACGAAAAATAATGATTTCGACCAAAAACGTGAAAAACGACAAAGTGTTTCCCGAATATGAATTTGCTAAGCTCAAAAACACGTTTTTGAGAGCAAAACCGTCCAACTAGCGTCAAGAAACCTAGAATGTATCTGATGAACACGAAGAACACCAAGAACACTCCGTAGGCTCTGATACCACTTGTAAGGTCTACCACTGCAAGATCTATCTAGACGCGGATCCGTGAACGAGTGCGGAATCCTCGTTGACGGTTAGACGGACAACTCTCAACCAACGGAACACGGAGACTATTAGACGCTGAACGAACGACACACGAACGATCCTACGAACTAATTCTCTCCGAAACGGCACTCACCTAGCTGATAAACTCGAGATCGCCTCTTGCTTAATTCCTCACGAATTCTGCAAAAAGTCCTCTAATTATTCGAGTCTATCCCTAATTATAGACCCTGATTCGAGTCTGTTGTGGGCCAAGCTCGAATCTGGCCCAAGGCCCATTCGAGTCTGTCCATATTGACAGTCTCGAATCTAGCCCATTCGAATCTAAGGTCTCATTCGAATCTATCTCAGATTCGAATGTATTCCCTTAAGTAATTCGAATCTACCCAAAAACACTTAAACTCTTAAGTGATGAAACTTATGTTTTACTTATGCTTGAGTTAATCTTTGACCTTTATGTTTGAACTTCTTGTAATATGTTACATCAAGTTCAAACACACAATCAATAACAGACAAACACATATAAACATATATATCAAAACACTTGTTAATACTCAGAATATTACTTAAGCCATAATGCAGATCGATTAGACTGCTATCGTCACACAGGGTGTACCAACAGTATTAGATTTGATTAAATAATTAGATCACTTCTTGATTAGTTGGTGGGTTATAATATAAATTAAGTTGGGAATTTATTTGAGTGTTAACCTCGTTATTATTGGGTTGAAAGAAATCAAATGTATTAATAATTTTTTTTTTATCATAGTTGGTGTGATAATCAAAGTTAAGTTGTTACCTTAATTGTATAGAATTGCTTTAATAATGTAATGAACATAAATCATTAAAGTAGAGAAGTATATATTAATTATTAACGAAAGGGTTAACAAACTTTAACAAATAAATCGGAATTTACTGACTTAATCCTTGAACTTTAATTAATAGAATTGATAAAGAAAACTTAGTAAAATATAGAGTTGGGAATATTGACAAATAGGCAATGTACTTTGATATCAGGTCTTTAGTAAATTCGATTGAGGCGTGTGGATTTCGTTAGTGCTTTTAGCTGTTAGCGGGTATACGCTTGGCGAGTACAGATTGCAGGCACTGTGAGTAATTGATTTAATTTCGCATATGATCATAAATTATATGTTTGCACTGGATATCTCTTTCGTTTCTATTGCCATGACTATTCTTTAATTACTATGCTTAGCCTTGAATGTTGATATTTAATTCGTTGCCATGAGTCGATATTTGAAAACCCTTTTCCCCAGTATGCATAATGTGTAATATGTGGATTAAGTGAGGTTGTTGTGTGCATCCGAGTTGCATTTCTAGCAAGCCACATGCTTTGTACACGTGCTAACCGAGCGAGTCGTACGCCGTGTACTTGTTATCGGGCGAGCCGATAAGAATACCCTATTCGTGTATGCTAAACCGAGCGAGTCGTAATGCTACACATGTTGAATTTGAGCCGATATTTGTGTTGATCATGTTATATATGCTTGTCTGTATATTTTAATCTGTTACTCGCTAGGCGGCGGCTTACCCCGGTTATGGGGACAACTTTTCAGGTTTAGCTGATAAGGGAAAGGCACATGATTCAGGATCTAGTGTTTAAGGATTTATGGTATCAGAAAGACTTCCGCACTCTGATTTATATTTTGTACTTGAGATGAGTAGATCCCTAGACTTCGATTTGGTTGTAATAACTACATTTAAATTTTAGCGCACTCTGAATGTTATGGTTTAGTTTATTTATGCACTGAATTTGAGGTTTGAACTTATATAACTTTTGTTATATTGAATTTTGAGGTTTATGTTGCAGAATTAGAGTAAAAGCGCCGCGTTAATAGAACGGGGCGTTTCAACCATTTTTGCCAACAAATAGTGTTTTTAGGGACCATTTATGCAATTTTTAAAGACAATGGACCAAATCCATAATTTTGACCAAACCACAGGGACCATTTTTGTAATTTACTCCAAAAACAGATACAAGCCTTCAAGTAAAATCGCAGCTCTATCTCTGCGGCTGCTACTGCTGAGACCCCTTCTGATTTCCTGAACACGTTAGACTCAAAGAGTAAGCCGGAAAGCTAGTGAGTACGCGAGTGTTAGACACTGCACAATAATCACATAACACATAGCACATAGCACGCATAACACTCTCTGTCCCTGTCCCTAGCACCCAACATACATCTCAGGTATAAGCACAAAAGAATGAGATCTGAAACACATTGCGCAATCCCCGTGGGGACCCTTCCCGGGCTAACTAACTGCACACAACAGTGGTTAGCAAAACCCTGTGGCTCAGGAGCGACCCAACCACAGGCCGTGCCGTATATATACGCCCCAAGGACTGTTAGGGACAGTCAGCCCGCGCGATCCCGTATCGCGAATCACTGTCCGTATGGAACTCATCACGGACTCCCTGAATAGATCTCATATTATACATACACAACACATATAAGATAGTAGCATACCTAAGGTTCACGTTCCTATCTCATACACAACACATATAACAATAGCTACACAACTAAAGTCCCAAAAAGAGGCGCACATTTGGAAAAGAACTCGAGTACTCACCTGACTGATTCACAGAACTCTGAACTCCCTGGTCTAACTCGGCCCGCTGTCTGCTCGTCCCTGTAAACATACAGATCCCCGCTGTTAATTCCCATCTCAACCGACACATATAACAGATCACAAGAAACCCATAACTGGCTCAGACCCAAAAGCAATCCTAACAGAACCCCAAAACCCAGCCAAAGCCCAACCCTAGACCCCAAACAGAACCCGGCCCAACCCCGGCCATCGCGGCCCGCGCCCCAGACCCCATCGCGGCCCGCACCCGGCCCAGACGCGTCGTGACCACGACCGTAGATCGCGACCGCGACCCCCCTGCGGCTCCTTCTTCCCTGTTCGTCGTTCAACGTTGCCCAGGAGTATAAACTCCTTTCAAGTCGATTTCCAGCCGACCAGAACACATATAGGTGCCCTACAAACTTTGAAATTATTTTACACTAATCCATCAACCCGTATCTCGAAGTTCAGCAATCAAAGTCATAGGTTTCTTACATCCTTGAGCTCAAGAACACCCAACAATGGAGATGATGAAGATAAACTCAAGTTTCAACAACCAATTTCAGTTATGGAGGCCACTCTCTTGCTGGATTCACACACAATACACACACGTACACCTTCTTCAATTTCTAAATAGGGAAAGGAAGCAAAAAGGGAAGTACGTATGTATACTTTCTATTTTGAGAAATCCGGTACCCAATAACCCAAACCCGATACCACATTTTCACTATTACTACCCTTTTAACCCATTTAATCCCGTGATCCCAAATATATAATTGAGTCCGCTAAATTCATAACCCGGTGACACGTAATCACAATCCCGACACGTATTAATCCACTAATCGGGATATAATTGGACCAACCCAATATTATTAAAATAATTATCCACTAAGATAATTTCACGTACCAGGTCCAAAAGCTGGATGTTACACTCTCTCTCTTTATAAAATTATTTTGACTCTCTCTCTCTCTCTCTCTACATCCTGCACACTGGTGATTATTAAGTTTACTAAAGCCCCACTCATCAGAGTTGTCCCTTTCAAAATCATTAAAAAATCCAGGCTGGATGAACCAGTCGACAAGCAATGGAAAGTTATCTATCTACAAATGAGTCTTCGCCTGGACACGTTGCATCTTCTTCTCATCCTTCGTTGTAGAATCATTTTGATTGAAGGAGGATTTTTTTTTGGTTAATTTTTGTGTTTTTGTTTATTGATATTGTTGAACATAAACCGATGGTTGATGTAGCATACCCATTTTCAGCCGGTGATTTTGTAGGATTATGGTAGCTCTTTTTGTTTTTTGAAGGAATATAAGAGACAAAAAAGAGTTGTCTTTGGCTGCAAATAAAAAAAAAATATGTAAAAGTTTTGCTCTTTTGAATAATCCAGAAAACGAAATTGAAATGCAACTTTAGTTTACCTTATTATTGAATTTGAAGGAGATGTTCACAACATATGCTTATTTATTGAGGGTACAATGGTCACAAAAAAGAGCTCGAGCTAATCCTTGTGTCATCAAAATGGGGAGCTTCCTATCAAGTGAAACTGTTGTTGGTACACCCTGTGTGACGATAGCAGTCTAATCGATCTGCGTTATGATTTAAGTAACATTCTGAATATTAACAAGTGTTTTGATATATATGTTTAATATGTGTTTGTCTGTTATTGATTGTGTGTTTGAACTTGATGTAACATATTACAAGAAGTTCAAACATAAAAGTCAAAGAGTATGTCAAACATAAGTTAAAACATAAGTTTCATCACTTAAGTGTTTAAATGTATTGGCTAGATTCGAATATGTAAAGGAAGACATTCGAATCTGTGATAGATTCGAATGTATCCTTAGATTCGAATAGGTTAGATTCGAATCTGTCAGATGGACAGATTCGAATGAGGCCTTAGGCCAGATTCGAGGTTGGCCCACAACAGACTCGAATCAGGGCCTATAATTAGGGATAGACTCGAATCATTAGCGGACCTTTGGCAGAATTCGTGAGGAATTAAGCGATAGGCGATCTCGAGTTTATCAGCTAGGTGAGTCCCATTTCGGAGAGAATTAGTACGTAGGATCGTTCGTGTGTCGTCCGTTCAGCGTCTAATAGTCTCCGTGTTTCCGTTGGTTGAGAGTTGTCCGTCTAACCGTCAACGAGGATTCCGCACTCGTTAACGGGTCCGCGTCTAGATAGATCTGTCAGTGGTAGACCTTACAAGTGGTATCAGAGCCACAAAGACCGAGAGATGATCTACCACTGAGGGTGCATTCAAAGTTGAATAAAATAATCAATGCGTGAAATATCTGAGCTTAGGGTAAAAGATTTGGCATAGTTTATCTGGTTACACTACACAGTAGAAAATAGTTGGTAAAAGTTGAAAATATTTCAAAATTTCCGAAATTTTTCTAAGTGTTGGAAATTTCGAATCTAAGACAGACTCGAATGTGAGATACTTCGAATCTGTCAGTAGACTCGAAATTGCATAGACTCGAAGGTAGGTAGTATAAATAGGTCCACAGTAATGGCATTTATTTCTTACTACCCTCGAATCTGATTTCTCGAATCTGTCTTTGGCGATCTCGAATCTATTCTCGAGTCTATCGAATCTCTACTAAACGACATTTCGTCGAGTTTGAAGTCTTTGTGTTCGATTCTAATCTCATATCTAGGTATAATCAACAGGATTGTACAAGATTTTGGTGGTTTAATACACAAATTTGGACTTAAACATCACATTTTGAAGTTTTATTGGTCAAAATAGGGTTATTCATAAATAACTAAGTTAGGACCTATAAAATATCAAATTAAAGGCATAAATCAGTGATTAGAACTTAGTTGAACTAAAGTATGTGATTTACCTAGTTCAAAATGGTTAAAATCTTGGATTTTTGTTGAAAAAGGAGATGTCGGCCTTTCGAATCTGATAATGGATTCGAATCTGATCATGGGTTTCTCGAATCTATCAATAGATTCGAGATGACCAGATATTCGAATCTGTCCATCAGACTCGAATAGGGTATATTCGAATCTGTCCATACTTTCGAATATGGGCACTTCGAATCTGTTACTCTCGATTCTGTACCTCATTTATTTTGTTGAATTTAAATTTTATTAAACTTGTGAAATTTAATTGTGTTAGATTTTGTATTTAATCAAATACAAGATAAAACAAATTTGAATTTAAACAAGTTTATTGATTTTTAATAATAATCTAACAATTTTATGTATTGTGCAGATATGGCGCTTCGTGCTTTCGTCCCTAAGCACAATATGGTTCTTAATCCAGATAATCATATCCCTGAGGCGCAGGGTTTTCGTGAAGTGTTGGACTTCTTAGCTGAATCCAGAATTAGCTACGCTTTGTTTCAGAACATTCCGATTGTAATCTCATATGTGCGGCAGTTCTATGATCACTTACAAGTTGACTGCTCTGTCACCCCGACAGTGCTGAGAACAAGGATCGCAGGGCAACCGTTGGTATTCTCTGCCGATATGCTGCGTCAAGTGTTGCAGCTAGGATCTGAGGAAGAGGAGTCTGGGCCTATTGATTTTCCACTAAATATTAGGCAAGCGGCTTTTCAACGAATGGGTTACAGTCTAGATGTAACAAAGTCGTCATATATGAAGAGTGGCCTGATTGGGCAATGGCGTTTCTTGGTCCATGTCTTCATGGTCTGTTTTGCACCGAAGAAAGCTGGATTTGATTACATTGTATCAAAAATCCAATCAGCAATGATCGCGATGGTGTACAATAAGAAGTTTAGTTTCTCGCAGCTGATTTTCTCAGAATTTATTCATCAAATCACGGCTCCTGAGAGAGAAAGGTTCCTGTTGTATCCGAGGTTCGTGATGATGTTGATACGTCACTTTTTGCCAAGTCTGCCACAATCGAATGATTCTTTGAGCGTAAATGTAATGGAAAAACGCATATTTGCTGATTGTTCCTCACACCGAGGAAGATTGGCTGTTCCTACTGCTCGTCCGTTGTTTGGAGCTATCTTAGACAGGAACTTTGTGGCACCTGATAATGCCAACTGGGCATGTGAAATAGAAGTTCAACAGCAACAGCAACCGCAACAGCAACAGCAACAGCATCAGCAACCGCATCAGACTCGTGTTCGTCCACGTGATCCAAGGCGAAGACAAAGAGATATTACAACTCAGTCTCAGGCGTCTAGGCCTTCTACGAGTCAGCCAGAGCCAGAGGTACAGGAAGCAGGGCCTTCAAGTGCCAATCCAGAAACCGAGCAAATAGCCCAAACATTGGAGGAAATATGGGCTTCGGGTCCGCATGCAAATGAAGATGTTGCAGCAGCATTGGTGGATGAGCTGCTGAGTCCGCCTGGAGATAATGATGATATATTTCGTGATGTTGACGACTATGAGCCAGAGGGGGCTGAGGCAGGATTGACATCTTCGGAATCTGAAACCGAATCAGATGAAGTTCATGAGGTGGTGACTACCGAAACTGGAAGTTGTTTTGAGACTTATGGTTCTAGATTGATTGTCAATCAAGGTGGTTCGAGGAGAAGAGAGACCAGGGAATTGGAGGAGTCCGATTATGAAGAAGAAGAGATTGCTACGTTAGTGACGAGGCCACGCGCAAAACGTCATAGATTCATGCAAGGATCCTCGTCAGTCTCCGCAGAACAACCAAAAACTCCTCAATCTCAAAACCCTCAACCTCAAGAACAAGAACCTCAAACCAACATTCCACCACCACCACCTCACGATGATCCTTATATTCCATCACCAATCACTCCAACTCCAATTCAGTCCATCCCATCAACCTCATCCTCATACGCCGACAATCAAAGGTTTCAGCAGCTCAAAGCGCGAGTCGATTTCCAAAATATCCAAATCTTAGGCCTAACAAAGGCAGTCGGCGAGATTCAGACTCATAATGCCGATCTAAAGAAGATAGTGGACACAGTTCAGGAAGAGAACTTAGAGCTGAAGGCCTTTGTTTGCGATCAGTCAGCCGAGATAAGGTCGATGCGCTCCCTTATTGAGCAGTTAATGAAGAATCTACAGGCTCAGGGGGAGACATCGTGCCGTGATCAGGAAGCACAGAGACCGAGAGATGAAGATGATGAAAACAACCAAGGCAATGATCCCAGCCCACAAAGACAGAATGAGCCAGTAGATTTTTCTGCTGCTCAGACTGCTCAATCTGAGGGGGAGCCTAGTAAAAGGGGAGAAGTAGGAGGAGCGGGAGGAGAAGCTAGTTCTTCAAGGAATTTAGACAGCGACATGATCGATGCGCTGAAAGATATTGAAGAAGAGCTGATGGAGTTTGATTTTGAAGATGAAATGGAAGAGTTGGAGGAAGGGGAATTTATTCCGGATGATGTTGTTGACTGGAAATCTGACGACGAAGTGATAGAGGACGAGGACGATAATGTTAATGAAGTAATCATCAATTCACAACCAGTCACTGAATTTTATGAGAGCTCAAATCATAATGTGATTGATATTGATTACATCAAGGTAGCCTCAGTCGAGGATAAAGAACTGGAGGAAGCTGAAAAAGAGCCATCTAGAGCTGATCTGTTAAATCTTTGGTTCAAGAAGGAAGAAAAGAAGGATCAGCTGAAGATGAAGAAGACAATGAGAATTCCAAGTGCCGGAAACTTTTGTGGAGGGATTATTAGCTGGTTCTTTGACAGAGAACTGCAGCTGTTCATTTTGAAGAGAAGGGATGGACTTCAATACTTGAGGCGGACATTGAAAGCGTTTAATTCTTTGCCCAAGATTGAAGTTAAAGAGTTAGCCTGGAAGGAGCTGATCAACATTGGAAATGATCCCTACGCGAGCGTTATTGAAAGAATTATAAGGAAAGAAGGGCGATCAGGCAGATTTGAGAGGCTTAAGCCGAGATCAGGCAAGAGGGTCGAGGATGGATCAAGAATAGATCCTCATACTGGAAGACCTTGGGCTAGAATGTCAAATGCTTGAAAAGAGTGCCAATAAAGCCAATGCCACAAAATGTTTTGAGCAACATGAAGTGGTGGTACCTGGAGATTGATACTGCTGAAGCTATAATGGAGGATCAAGACGAGCAGGTAATTTTGAAGGTATACGACCCACTACATTTGATAAACCTATCTAAGGACGACCTGAAGAAGCTTCACGATCAGCCTATATTCTTCACTGAACCATGGAGATCTGAAGCCAGGAAGTTCCAAAAGGTAGTTAAAGTTTGTATAGAGGCAGGGTTATATGCAGGTAGTAGCGTCTATAGCTCTAGTACTTAAATTTGATGTAATGTAAATAATTAGAAGCTATCGTCAAGGGGGAGTCTGTTGGTACACCCTGTGTGACGATAGCAGTCTAATCGATCTGCGTTATGATTTAAGTAATATTCTGAATATTAACAAGTGTTTTGATATATATGTTTAATATGTGTTTGTCTGTTATTGATTGTGTGTTTGAACTTGATGTAACATATTACAAGAAGTTCAAACATAAAAGTCAAAGAGTATGTCAAACATAAGTTAAAACATAAGTTTCATCACTTAAGTGTTTAAATGTATTGGCTAGATTCGAATATGTAAAGGAAGACATTCGAATCTGTGATAGATTCGAATGTATCCTTAGATTCGAATAGGTTAGATTCGAATCTGTCAGATGGACAGATTCGAATGAGGCCTTAGGCCAGATTCGAGGTTGGCCCACAACAGACTCGAATCAGGGCCTATAATTAGGGATAGACTCGAATCATTAGAAGACCTTTGGCAGAATTCGTGAGGAATTAAGCGATAGGCGATCTCGAGTTTATCAGCTAGGTGAGTCCCATTTCGGAGAGAATTAGTACGTAGGATCGTTCGTGTGTCGTCCGTTCAGCGTCTAATAGTCTCCGTGTTTCCGTTGGTTGAGAGTTGTCCGTCTAACCGTCAACGAGGATTCCGCACTCGTTAACGGGTCCGCGTCTAGATAGATCTGTCAGTGATAGATCTGTCGTTAACGGGTCCAGCCCACAAAGACAGAATGAGCCAGTAGATTTTTCTGCTGCTCAGACTGCTCAATCTGAGGGGGAGCCTAGTAAAAGGGGAGAAGTAGGAGGAGCGGGAGGAGAAGCTAGTTCTTCAAGGAATTTAGACAGCGACATGATCGATGCGCTGAAAGATATTGAAGAAGAGCTGATGGAGTTTGATTTTGAAGATGAAATGGAAGAGTTGGAGGAAGGGGAATTTATTCCAGATGATGTTGTTGACTGGAAATCTGACGACGAAGTGATAGAGGACGAGGACGATAATGTTAATGAAGTAGTAATCAATTCACAACCAGTCACTGAATTTTATGAGAGCTCAAATCATAATGTGATTGATATTGATTACATCAAGGTAGCCTCAGTCGAGGATAAAGAACTTGAGGAAGCTGAAAAAGAGCCATCTAGAGCTGATCTGTTAAATCTTTGGTTCAAGAAGGAAGAAAAGAAGGATCAGCTGAAGATGAAGAAGACAATGAGAATTCCAAGTGCCGGAAACTTTTGTGGAGGGATTATTAGCTGGTTCTTTGACAGAGAACTGCAGCTGTTCATTTTGAAGAGAAGGGATGGACTTCAATACTTGAGGCGGACATTGAAAGCGTTTAATTCTTTGCCCAAGATTGAAGTTAAAGAGTTAGCCTGGAAGGAGCTGATCAACATTGGAAATGATCCCTACGCGAGCGTTATTGAAAGAATTATAAGGAAAGAAGGGCGATCAGGCAGATTTGAGAGGCTTAAGCCGAGATCAGGCAAGAGGGTCGAGGATGGATCAAGAATAGATCCTCATACTGGAAGACCTTGGGCTAGAATGATCTATAAGCTAGTCAAATGCTTGAAAAGAGTGCCAATAAAGCCAATGCCACAAAATGTTTTGAGCAACATGAAGTGGTGGTACCTGGAGATTGATACTGCTGAAGCTATAATGGAGGATCAAGACGAGCAGGTAATTTTGAAGGTATACGACCCTCTGCATTTGATAAACCTATCTAAGGACGACCTGAAGAAGCTTCACGATCAGCCTATATTCTTCACTGAACCATGGAGATCTGAAGCCAGGAAGTTCCAAAAGGTAGTTAAAGTTTGTATAGAGGCAGGGTTATATGCAGGTAGTAGCGTCTATAGCTCTAGTACTTAAATTTGATGTAATGTAAATAATTAGAAGCTATCGTCAAGGGGGAGTCTGTTGGTACACCCTGTGTGACGATAGCAGTCTAATAGATCTGCATTATGGTTTAGGTAATATTCTGAGTATTAACCAAGTATTTTGATATATATGTTTAATATGTGTTTTGTCTGTTATTGATTGTGTGTTTGAACTTGATGTAACATATTACAAGAAGTTCAAACATAAAAGTCAAAGAGTATGTCAAACATAAGTTAAAACATAAGTTTCATCACGTAAGTGTTTAAATGTATTGGCTAGATTCGAATAGGTTAAGGAAGACATTCGAATCTGTGATAGATTCGAATGTATCCTTAGATTCGAATAGGTTAAATTCGAATCTGTCAGATGGACAGATTCGAATGAGGCCTTAGGCCAGATTCGAGGTTGGCCCACAACAGACTCTAATCAGGCGCCTAAATAGGATAGACTCGATCATTAGCGACCTTTGGCAGAATTCGTGAGGAATTAAGCAATAGGCGATCTCGAGTTTATCAGCTAGGTGAGTCCCGTTTCGGAGAGAATTAGTACGTAGGATCGTTCGTGTGTCGTTCGTTCAGCGTCTAATAGTCTCCGTGTTTCCGTTGGTTGAGAGTTGTCCGTCTGACCGTAAACGAGGATTCCGCACTCGTTCACGTATCCGCGTCTAGATAGATCTGTCAGTGGTAGACCTTACAGAAAACCTGCTATAGCAGGTTACCATCAATTAATAACAACTGTTATCTTTTTACTAATAATAGCAACAACGTTTTATGTTTTGACAGATAATAACACCAGCATTTAACTTTTTATCAAAAATTGCTATAATTGGTAAAAAAATAAAAAAAATTATTACTATTAATGATAAAAAAATAAATAATGTGGCTATAAACGGTAAAACTACAAAAATTGTTGCTATTTTTGACATATAACCCTTTTATTTCTATGTAAGTGTTATTCAATTTTATAAATTAACCTATTGAATTCTGTAATTTCATACTCAATAATTAATAGGTTTAGAAAATTTTTAAAAAAAATGAAAAGTAAAATGACTAAGAATTTTAAATGTTATAAAAAAAAATAAGTCAGATCCTTCCAATTTTTTTTACCCAAAAATAAACCCCTTCGTGTGCCTTCTCGTCTCCCTCAAACCTCATCTCCCTCAAACCTCCTTCCTTCTCCAGCCGCTGCTCTCTCAAAGTTGGTAGGATTCTTGAAACCCTCGTGAAGGGGACTTATTGAACATCTCTGTAATTTATGGGGAAAGTGATGGATACCGCCGGTGACTTCATGTCTACCGATCCTAATTCTACTCCGGGGAAGACATCCGCAGCTACTCCAAGACTTTTCATTAATGAAATGGTAATGAATACTTTCAAATCTTACGCCGGTGAATGACGCGTTGGCCCCTTCCATAAGGTTAGGGTTTTCTTACTAAACCCCTTTTCCTTTTACCCCCTGTATCTTGACACACAAAATTCAGTTGCATTCTTAGGGGTTTATGAGTTAATTGATCAACTAATACGGTTTGAAACTGTTGAATAGAGTTTTTCCGATGTAGTTGGTCCTAATGGCAGTGGGAAGAGCAATGTGATTGATGCTATGTTGTTTGTTTTTAGAAAGCGAGCAAAGCAGGTAATGATATTGCCTAATTTTCACCACACTTAGCTACTTCATTATAGTTTATATGCATATGAGAATATTCAGTGAGATTTATCAATTTTTAGTGAAATATGGAGGGAATATTATGTCAACCGACTGAATTCCTTCCATAGAAGTTCCCATAAGTTTGATTTTTGGTATCGACGCTTAAATCCAGAAAGTTTTAATGTCAGAATCGATATAAATTCTAACTCCAAAGTCGTTCTAACTGTAATAATTTTTTTGATAAAGAACTACACGACATCAAGCATTACACCTGAATATAAAAACTGCACCACGTCATAGGGTGCAATTCTGCCCTTCTAGGTCCTAATTACATTTAATTAGTTTCATGCGTTGTTAATTATATTTATTTATGAGTTCTCTCAACAGCCACCATAACTGTTCTTTTCTATCTGTCAGCCCTGGAAAATCTATTGGAGTGAGCTCAATATTATTAGGTTTGGTTTTGGTAGAAAGAGGATGCTTCGTCTTTCCATTATCATTTTTTTCCAACTTGACAAAGAAGAATCAACATGAGAAAATCACATTTAGGCAGCAAGTATGATCTTGCTACACTTGTTCCTTAAATTTTTTGTTTTGCCTGCATACGGAACATATTTTCACCCTCTTATTGTAATTACTGTGTTTAAGGTTTTGAATTGGTGGGTTGGTCTTATGAGAGGTGCTGTTTCTATGGCCCTTGCCTATAACCAAGTCAGTGAGTTGATGATTTCCTTTTTTTATAATATATACAATCATACCATTCTTCATGTTTCCAACCATGCCTCAGAAAGTTCCTACTTGATGGTTTTAGACTTTTAGTATCACTTATTATCGAGCAAGAAATTTATGATAAGGTTTCATACCGCTCTTACAACTTATTTACTTTGTGGTGCAGTTCACAAGGTTAGGTCACACACAACTACGTGGGAATGCGATCATGATAACAAGTACCATCACCGTTGTCCTTTTCAGTACAGTGGTAAGTAATCTTAAGCTTCATGTCACTGTTAAATTTTTTGTTTCTACATACAAGCATTTTGGGAGGCATTTGGAATGAAGCCATGATATTGTGCATTCTAGTTGACTACTATCTGACCCCTAATATCTTGCTTTTTTCCATTCCCCTTTGGGAATAGATTAACATGTTGCAGTTTAGCTAGATCATTTATAAAAGCCATTTTCACTTGTGTTTTTCAGAAAATCATAAATAAGAAGCAACACGGATAATAAGAACTATTTTACTTACCGTCCCCTGAGCTTTAATTATTTACTTATCATATTTACAAGATAGAATAGACTTGTTATTAAATTTACAAGATAGAATTATGTACACAGAACATCATCATCCATCAACCTCCCTAAGTCTAGTTATATCTACCTCTCACGAAAACATCGTTAATCAGGCTTAATCATCCGACAATCTATTTACGGTCATCGTCTCAACCCGATTCTGATTCTGATTCTGATTCCCAAATATTTGTTGTGTTAAGATTTCACATGGGTGTTTAGGCTGCATAATCTCAATGTGCAAGCAACTGCTTGTGCCCAAAATTTCACTCTGGCTTTCACCTCTTCAGGATCATCACCTGCAGCCCACACAATCATATTATTAAATTAACTACTTTTTAATGTTTTAATGTAGTATTAAAAATAATATTCTAAATAAGTTATCTAAAAGGTTGTATCCATCCTATTCTTGGGAAACTCGAAATACATGTTCAATTTAATTTTTACCACCAGAAGGAAATGAAGGACTAATAAATCAATTTTCTTTCACTAAATTAGGGAATAATTGTCTCTTCAAGTTCATGAGTTTCTAGCATGAGTTATCTTCTATGTTTGGTTCAAGGTATGATGTCATTTTGTTCATGACAAGTATAATTATTTCATCAATTTGATTATTTTGGTTTGAGTTACTTACTTATTATTGTTTATGTGTAACAGGCAAATTTGTTTTGGGACATCATACATGAAGACCGATGTTTTTTGGAGAATTTAGATACCTTTTGTCATTGTAATTAACAATAATTATATGGAATATTGTGTTTTTAGATTATATTGTGTAATTGGTGAAGGATTTTAATACCTTTTAATTATTGTAATCGACATTTTTTGAATTGGTGATGTGATTTAATTATATTCGTGTACTAAAATGCTGTACTTTTTATAACTAAATTCATAAATGTTGCATTTAAAAATAAAAAAAAGTTGCATTTGAATGTAAAAAAGGTTGTATTTGAGCATAAAAAGGTTGCATTTGAGTTTAAAAATGGTTGAATTTTAATGTGAAAAGGCTGCATATGAAAATAAAAAAGGTTGCATTTGAGTTTAAAAAAGGTTGCATTTGATGGAAAGAATGTTGCATTAGAGTGTGAAAAAGGTTGCATTTGGTTGTAAAAAGGTTGCATTTGAATATAAAAAGGTTGCATTCTAAAAAGGTTGCAATTCTATAATACATGCAACTCTTTCAAAAAAGGTTGCATATTCTACCAAAAAGGTTACTTTAGACCTAATGCAAGGGGACATAATGCAACTCTTGGTAAAAGGTTGCTTTAGGCATAATGCAACTTTTTGCAGGCCTAATGCAACACTTTGTGAAGGTGGCAATAGGCTCATTTTGTTGTAGTGTCTAGATCCTCCATGACTACTTCAGCCGTTTCATTGTCTACATACCACCACTTCATGTTTCGAAGTACATCCTGTGGCATAGACTTCAATGAGACTTTCTTCAAACATTGGACTGGCTTGTAAACCATCCTAGCCCAAGGTTTACCCGTATGGGGATCTATTCTCGACTCATCTTCAACTCTCTTGCCTAACATCGGCTTTATCCTTTCAAACTTTCCAGATATACCCTTCCTTCTGATGATTTTTGCTATAACTTCAGCATAGGGGTCGTCTCCGAAGTTTATAAGCTCCTTCCAGGCTAGTTTTTTCACTTCGCATTTGGGCAATGTATTAAAGACCTTTAAGGTTCTCCTCAAATACTGAAGCCCGTCTCTTTATATAAGCACAAAAAGCTGCAGTTCCCTATCAAAGAACCAGCTCAGAATCCTCCTTGAGAGCTTTCCTGGACTTGGCAGCCTCATCCTTTTCATTACTGCCAAGTCAGTCTTCTTATCCTCCTTCCTGAACCATAACCTCATCATTTCTTCTTTTGTTTGTTCCTTTTTAGCTAAATCAGATTCTGATTCATCCATAGATGCTAAGTTAAGCTCATCTAGATCTATCACATTCTGATCGTTACTTACATATTGTTCAGTGATAGGCTGCTTCAGGATGACCACTTCATTAACATCATCATCCTCATCTTCAACAACCTCATCATCTGACTTCCAATCCACAACGTCTTCTAGAATATATTCCCCTTCTTCCAAATCTTCTTGATCAAGCCCAATCACGTCTTCATCATCAAGATCCATCAATGCTTCAATCATCTCATGTTCAACAATCTTTGAAGCTTCACCTTCACCTCCTTCTCCCACACTAGACTTACTAGGCTCCCCCTGAATGAGTGCTTGCTGAGCAGTCTTTTGGGAAAGATCTGCTAGGTCACCTTCTCTTTGGGCATCTGGATCATTGCCTTCGTCATCGTTTCTCCTCATTCTCAACTGATCCTCCTTGCAGCTACTCTCCCCCTGAGCTCGTAGATCTTTCAATATTTGCTCAAGGAGAGTCTTCATTGTCCTCAGCTCAGACTGTTGATCAGCCACAGTTGTTCTTAACTCGGAATTTTATTGTTCTAATCGAGCATTATGCTGCTGTAGCTCTTTCACAGTCGTTGATAATTGGTAAATTTGGACTGTTTGGAAGTCCACTTTTCCTTTCAACTCAGTGAACCACTGATTTTCTGTGAACGAAGTCGAAGTTGATGGAATGGAGGCGAATATTGATGGAGCTATAGTTGATGATGGTGAAGCAGCTAGTATCACAGTTGGGGAAGTTGAGGTGGATGGAGCTCCCTGCATAAACCTACGCCTTCTCGCCCTATACCTAGGAACGAGTGGAACTTCTTCTTCTTCTTCATATTCAGATTCCTCGGTCTCTTCATTAATTAGACCCGATCTTGTCGATCTCCTTCTGTTAACAACCAACCTCGATCCATATCTTCCAATCGTGATATCTAGATACTCAGCCTCAGAACTAGACTCGGAGGCTGTCTCAACGTGACCTTCAGCCGGAGTCTGTTCCCTATCACCAGCACCTTCTTCTTCAACCTGGACCTCTGTGTCCATAAACTCAGCATCAGATGGCTGATATTCATCAATTTGTCGAAAAATATCCTGGAAATCAGCCGAAGGCTCCAAAATGTCTTGAACTAATTCTATAGCAATATCTTGCTCTACAGCAGTTCCTTGAGCCCAAATCTCTTCCAGAGTTTTCTCTCGTTCGTCATACTGTGGAGCTGAACTAGATGGCCCAGCAACTTCAGTAGCTGGCTGTGAGCGAGGAGTGGATCTGGCAACCGGTGCTCTTCTAGCTGGTGGCCTTTACCTTTGCTGTTGCTGCTGTTGCGGTTGCTGCTGTTGTTGTTGCTGCTGCGGGACTTCACCTATCCAATTGTCACCCTCCGGGGGTACAAAATCAGGATCAATAACTGCCCCAAACAATGGTGCCACTTGGGGCCTAACCTGCTCAGCCCTTCTCGCATTGTGGGTCTGGCAGTCAGCAAAAATTCTCTTATCGATCAATGCCACGCCACTTTGATCTGGAAGTGGTGGCAAATACGGAAAGAAGTGGCGTACTATCATCATTGCGAAACGCGGATACATCAAAAATCTTTTCCTGACTGGAGCTGTGATCTGGTGCACAAACTCCCCGAAAAACATCTCGGAAAAACTGAATTTTTTGTTGTATACCAATGCAATCAACGCCGATTGCAATTTAGACACCATTGTGTCGAAGCCCGCCTTCTTTGGTGCAAAACACACCATAATAACGTGGAAGAGGTATCTCCATTACCCAATCAGCTCACTCTTAACATATGATGCCTTTGTTATATCCTGGGCATACCCCATCCTCAAAATTGCTGCTTGCCTAATAGGTAGTGGAAAGTCTATAAGGCCTGCCTCTTGTTCCTCAGACCCCAACTATAGGATCTGCCTTAACATATCAGTCGAAAATGCTTTTGGTTGTCCACCTACTCTTGTTCTTAGTACTGTAGGCGTAACCGAGCAATCTACTTGCAGATGCTCCCAGAACTTTCGAACATAAGTCAATGTAAGCTGCAAGTTGTGTGTGAGAGCGTAGGAGACTCGGGATTGTGTCAGAAACTCAATCATCTGACGATATGGTTGTGCTTCTGGAAATTGGAGATCCACTGCCATTACCATATTGTGCTTATTGTAAGAAGCACGATCGCCCATATCTGCACACAGAATCAACAAACACAATTAGTAATTAAAAATAAAATAAAATAAACTTGATCATTTCGAATTTGCATAAATCCAAACTTGCATAAGTTCGAAGTCCAACACATTCGTACTTAGACAAGTTCGAAATCAGTTGAAAATCATTCGAATTTAAATAAATTTGAAATATATGTTCAAACTTGACTGACTTCGAACTTGTACATATTTCAACAAGTTCGAACTTTCTGACAAGTTCGAACCTGAAGAACAAGTTCGAAGTCGATCATTCAAACTAAAACCTAGATTTTAACCCCATTTGACTTAATCAACAGAATAATCTAGTTCTATTGGGTTCTAATCGAAGTTATTTATGATTTATTTGAAGTTTTATCTATCAAAACTCGTGATTTCAAACCACCTAGTTTCAACTCTTATATACATCAAATAAACTCTATTTTTTTGTCACAATAATGTCCTAAACTACACATACTTAAGTGAAAAATTTGAAAATACTTGAATAAAATTCAACTTTTTCAAAATTTTCGTGTAACGGAAGTTTACAAACCTTGCAAAATCCTTCACACCAAGCAACAGATTTTCACGCAATATTTGTTTATTCAACCAAAAATGCATCCTAGTAACTTTGACCTTTTTCCTACTTAGAATAAAATAAAATAAAATAAAATAAAATTTGAATAAAATTTAAACTTAAACTACTCAAAAATACTTTTAAAATTTACGACGTATACTAACAGAATATTTTTGCCAGAAAGTCAAAGAAGATTCAATCAGATAGCAATGTCAAACGCACTTTCAGTATTACACTTTCACACTTAGGAATTTTTGATTCCTATGATTGTGTGTCGTGATATACATTCCAAGTCGATTGTCCGTATGATTTTCCTTTTAAACATTTAACACTTTGGATTTTCCCTTGGCCTTTTTATTTATCAAGAAACTACCTTACGTGTCCCATACTTAGATATACTTCTAAGATCAAGACAGACACACAATGATTATAACTTTTTGGTATTGGAAATTTTCTTTAAAAGGCAAACGTCGGACACAGTTATGTATTTACATACAACAGAGTGTCATAGTTTGTCTTAGAGTTCCTTTTAAGTTAACAAGACAACGATGACATGTCTTTACTTACGTACAACAAAGAGACTTATCTTGCTAACTTGAGTCAAAACAGAGGTGACAGGTCTGTACTTACGTACAACAAAGCAACTTATTTTGACTCCCTCTTATTTATCAAAAATTTTTCTTTTCTTTTCTTTTATGATGTACTATGATGGTGCTATACATCCCCCAGAAAATTCGCATACCCCATTTAGAATCATTGTCTGTATGTCTCTAACAAAGAAATTAAGACCATTTGCTCATACTCTAAGTTAGTTACACATATGACTTTTTCTTGAATATTTTATTAGCGTTTGGGATTTCCTTTGTGTATTATGCCTACCAACATATCAAACAAGAAGGTGCATATCACTTAGAATTTTAAGGTGCATTTTGTGTGAAAGCCTAACATTTAGAGTTTGTTTAGACTGTGCTAATTATCATCACTTTGAACCTATGAATCTAAGACTTAACTCATTTTTCTAATATTCTCTTTTTTTTTTGAACTTTTTATGGTTTTCTCTCTTTTTTTGTTTTTCAATTTTTTTTTCAAGATAAACTAATAAACTAACGTACTAACTTATTATAACAGGGATGAAATTCTTCTTAACCACTAACTTACTATAAAAAGAAAGAAAATATACTAAGGTCAAGTTACTCTAGATTACGCATACCATTTAGCTGAACTAAAAACTCAAAGCGTGACTTATCAAAAGCTTCAGTGAATAAATCTGCATTATTATCTTCCGTTGCCACTTTTACCAGTTTAATTAACTTCTTTTCAGCACAATCACGTATGAAATGATGTTTTATGTCTATGTGCTTTGTTTTACTGTGTTTAACTGGATTATTAGTTATAGAAATTGTATATCTATCCTAATGGGAGTATGGGTGTAAGTCAAACCGTAATCCCGCAATTGTTGTTGTATCCACAAAACCTGTGAACAACAACTACCAGCAGCTACATATTCGGCCTCGCACGTTGACACGGCTACCGAAGTCTGTTTCTTGCATTGCCAGGATACTAGCCTCCCTCCAAGGAACTCACAACCTCCAGTTGTTGATTTTCGATTCAAGCTGCAACCACCATAGTCTGAATCCATGTATGCTGCCAATTCCAGATCACCATCAGCATGATACCAAAGTCCTAGCTTCGGTTTTGACTTGAGGTATCTCAGAATCCGCTTCACGGCTTTCATATGCATTTCTTTAAGATTAGCTTGAAACCTAGCACAAATATACACAACAAACATAATGTCAGGTCTAGAAGCAGTTAAATATATGAGTGACCCGATCATGACCCAATATAGAGTCGGATCCACATCAGTATCACTTTCTGTACTCGGTCCGAGATTGTGATTCACTTGAATCGGAGTACTAAAACGAGTAGTCAGCTTTGTTCTTTCCATCCTGAAGTGCTCCAGAATATCGTAGACATACTTCGTCTGATGGATAAACATGCCCTCCTTCCTCTGTTCAACTTTCAAACCCCGAAAGAAGTTCAGCTCTCCCATAGCACTTATCTCACACTTTGACTTCATAACCTTCTAAAAATCTTTGCACATATGGTTGTTTGATGACCCGAAAATGATGTCATCCACGTACACTTGTACCAAGATTAAATCTTCTCCCTTTCTCTTCACGAACAATGTACTATCATTTCTCCCTCTTTCAAACCCGTTGTCCAAAAGATGAGTTGACAGCGTCTCATACCATGCCCTTGGTGCCTGATGCAATCCATACAGAGCCTTATCAAGTCGATACACTCTGTCGGGATACTTTGGTTCAATAAACCCAGGAGGTTGTTCGACGTACACCAGTTCCTTCACCTTGCCATACAGGAATGCACTCTTTACATCTAGCTGAGCGGATATCGAATCTCTTAGTTTATTTAGCTCTCGGTAATTCATGCATATTCTGAAGGTTCCATCCTTCTTCTTTATAAACAAAACCGTAG
Organism: Centrapalus pauciflorus; assembly: GCA_020465985.1. NCBI lineage: Eukaryota > Viridiplantae > Streptophyta > Magnoliopsida > Asterales > Asteraceae > Centrapalus > Centrapalus pauciflorus. The sequence goes on from JAANYP010004337.1 coordinate 1,270,564, forward strand.
CTCCTCCAAAGCGAGGAACTCGGTCTGATCAACCTTTTATATAAGAGCTCCTACGATTGGTTGGACGATTCTTACAATATTGATGGGGTTAATCGGCATGGTGATCGAGCCATTGGTACCGCACCTGATACTAGGCCGATTTTTGAATTTGACTTGCCTCGATGTTGGGAGTTCAGGTAAGTGTTTAGGAAAACCTTTGGGGTAACCATAAATAATAAGAATATTTTCGAGCCGCTTTTCCTTCGGCTCCCTCCCTGTCAACAATTCAGGGTCCTAATGCTAGGGATGATGCTTACTTTGGTATTTCTTGTTTTGCCTTGGACAGTAAGGACCTTCTTATTGGCTAAACATATATGAACCGTCTTCTTGTTGCACACTATTTCTGCACGATTTTTAGATAGTCAATCCATGCCTATGACCACGTCAAAACTTCCCAGTTTGACGGGCATCAAGTCTGTTTCAAAGAGTCGGCCTACTAATTCTAAGGAGCATCCTTGACTTATATTATTTGTCTTAAGCGTCTTACTGTCATCAATCTCAATATCATAAGTGGCACTTAATGGTGTAAGAATGGAATTTATCTGTTTACTGAACTTAGTGGATATAAAGCTCCTATCAGCACCAGTGTCAAATAGTAGAGATGCATAAGTGGTATGTAATGGGGTAAGAGGATAACTCAACGGGTTTGAAATTTCTTAGGCAGATTGTCGTACTACATATCCCCATGCACATAGTTATAGATAAAACTTAGTTCTTCATTAAAATGCTTGATACCTAATCTTTCTACATGATATGGTCGGGATTTTCCGATAAATGTTTAAGCCTTACATACCCTAAGATATATCAGATAGTAAACCCTAGAGAAATACAATAAAATGGTAAAAGGGTACTAAGTATGAGATGCGTCTGGGGTTTCCTCGTACTCCAGAGCGTTAAGTCGTTGGGTTAGTTCTGCACTGCGGGCTTTGAGCTCTGCTAGGCGCTGTTACAATTCATCGATTCCTTCTTGTTGAATCACCTGGGTATTCTGATTGGCCCAAGGTTTATTGGTGGTTTGTATTGTCTCCTGGTTAATCCTTGCAAAGATCTCACTGATCTCTTGGTGGATTTTGTTGAAATTGGGGGTCGTGTCTGGCGGCCCTTGCCACCAACAATGGCACCGTTTGTTATGTAGGTTTCTGGGTAAGTGTCGGCACTTGAGAGGAAGATGGGGTTCCGACTTCAAACTGGCCTTGGATCCCTTCCTTGTTTCTCCACTCTTGGAGTGTGTGGCATCCATCCCCACTTTCTTATGTTTGCCCGCTACTACTGCGGCGGGCTTGGCTGATGGGCAGGTACCGGGATAGACTCCCGTTGTGCTAGTCACACCCTTTTTCTAGGGGTGAACTTCTTCAATGGTCCACTGGGGTAGTCTCTGAATAGGGTGTAGGATGGAATATGTGGTGGTGATGGTGGTGCAATGTGTGCTGCAGGGCCACAGTTGCCCTCCTTGTGTTTTGACGGGTCCATTACATCATCATTGATTTGGTCTAGGTGGGTTTCGATCCAAAGTACACCACAGTGTCACCTTGGCTTTCTTGTTCTATGGGTGAGAATTCATCCTCTGAGTCAAAGAGGATAATAATCGTATTGTTCGACATGTTATTGTCATCAGGGTCCATATATGTGTTCACAGTTCTTGAAGAAAGTTTAGTTTTTGTAATAGTTATAGTCTAGGTACTAATGCAACCTAGTTCACTATAACTATGGCTCTGTTACCAATCTGTCACACCCCGTTACCCCGGTTGGCAACAAAGCGTGACGTCGCGGAAGCGTAACCATAATCATAACGAACGACCACTATATGGACGTTTTCAAAAATACATTGATTTAACTTCAAATATAAATATTGTTTTACATAACCAAAATATAGCGTAAGTAGTTCTTAAAATACCAATATTTAAATACACAATTTAGTTTATCAAGAAAGATGCAAATAAATCTCCGAGTTTGAAAATGGTGTGACTCCAATATGAACAGAAGCCTTGGAATGCTTCCGATAAATGTGCATGTCTTAATCACCTGAAAATAAATGCTAAAATACGTCAACAAATTGTTGGTGAGCTCATAGGTTTACGCGAAAAGACCAATTGTATGGACATTATCAGATGAGTTGAATTTATAAATCATAAATTCCATGTATGTATTACATAAACCATCATGCAACCTAAGCTTAATTAAATGAGTTTGTCCTGTGCAGTATTCCCATACGTAATACCGTGTGCTGAATATACATGCACCCACTATTTGCCGAGTTGAACTAACCCGAATGGGGGGCATGACTCCCGATAGATCTATCCACAATATATTCGCGCTTAAAAATAAATGTAATTAACGGTTCATGATTTGAGGGCTGATGGATCTACACATGTAATACATATAAGAAATAAACCGTTTTGATGTCCATATGAAAATCGTGCATGTATTTCCACCCCAATAGATAGTGAAAATAGGGCTATGAGGACTCACCGAGCGTGTGAGGGCAAAATATTTGCGAAAATGCAACTTTTCGTTCTTTGATGGTTGATGCACCGGATGTGTTTAATCGAGTCCTAAGTGATAATACGGACTTAATAACTCTCATATATGATAATATGTATATATTTATGTCTTAAATCACCCAACATTACAAGTTTATAAATAAAACCCGCTTAAAACGTCAAGTTTATATATATATATATAATTTTCCAGCTTTTCGAAGGTTTTTCGGCCGACTTTGAGGCTGTTTTTGATTAAGCTCCAAAACGATTTAGGCTTTGGTTTTCTTGGACATTAAAATACTATATACAAAGAATTTTTAAGGTCAAGAACGGTCATTTTTCGAGGTGTTTAGGTTAGGGAAAAAGCTTGTTGAAAACCCTATGTTGGCCATTTTTGAGCTGTCAAACTTTCGGGTTCCCAAATGATATCTGGGGGTTCTAAACTCTATAATAAATTATGAGAACTTCCAGATTTTTAGTTAAGACATAGATCTAACTTTTGAGACAAGAATCAACTCATTTTGTTAAGTTATGAATTACTTATGATTTTTCAAAGTTGATGCAACTTTTCTGCTGAAATTCCGTATTTCATAAACTTGAAATAACTTGTGATTCTTGTTGTTTATTCGAACACCACTTGTATAAAAGTTATAAAACACATTATATAACTTGTTTTCAAAATATTTACACTTATGATGTGTTTATATATTTATAAACACATTTGAAGAAAACAACTTAAAAACAAAAACTAGTGATTTATAAACTTGAGTTCTTGTGAAACTTGTTGTTGTTTGTGATTATATTTATTATGCAAGACCTATATAAACATAAATATAAGATTAAATATATTAGTATTTACTTACTTTGAGGTATAGAAGTATGAAATCAAGTAGAATTTGAAATCTTGAAAGGTTGTTGCACCAAAGTCACTTGAATATTGAAGAACACTTGAAAGAACAAACGTTGAACAATCTTTTTGTTGTGTGAGGCCCTTGGCCGTTTTTTAAAGGGAGAAATGAAGGGGTTTTTAGCTTTTAAAATGTGTGGAAATGAATGGAAATGAACACCTATTTATAGAGGAGAAAAAGATCTTGAAATGATGGTGAAAATGGAGGTTGAGTGTGAGATCTTGGATGAATTGAAAGGAAGAGATGTGATTGTGATTGTGTATGGAGTTGAGTATTAAAAAAATGAAGTCAAAAGCTACATTTGTACTACGTATGGGCCAGATTTTGATGATGTATTTATTATGTATTTTCAAATTTTTTTGTATAAAAGTATTTCAAAATGTATTCTGGTATTTCCCTTTTTATGTAAATTCATAAATACTTTTGAATGCTTTTGTTTAATGAATTATTTTAGTCTGGCATAATTAATGTTAAGTAAGTATATTAATGCATGATTAGTGTCACTAATCATAAGTTAATATTGTACTTAGTTGCATTAATCCATCATATCGTAAATCGATCGGATTAATTGATTTGCCGATTCATCGCACCGATGAATTTGATTGTGATTGAGTTGAATTTCTTCATGAACCTTGTTAATCACATTGATTAATTTCTAATGACCACTGATTAGGTTATAATTGGCTATTAAATACTGATTAGGTCGTAGTTGCTAACTTGGTTTAATGTCGGATGTTACAGAAGTTGTGAATAGCTGACTTTGAAGCTGTGCAAGATGTAACTCAAGAGAGTCCAGCACATCAGCAAGGTTTGCTGACACAGAATTTGATAGAGAGACGATTAGAGTGTTTAGGCTGGCCAATGTGGTAGGAAGGGTAGTAGTGCAAGTAGTGAGGAGAGTGGACAGCTGTTGGGATATGGCAGTCATAGAGGACACGGAGTCCTGTTGGTGTGAAAGAATTGAGGAGGGGGATGTGGAGATATTTTGCAGCTGTGCAGTAAGTGCAAGCAGCTGTAAGGAGTGGTCAGTTGGAGTAGTGGAGGAAAAGGAATTCTTGAACAGATCAAAGAATCCTTTGAGTTGTTCAGACACAGAGTCTGAAATTAGAGAGGGTAGAAAAGACATGGAATTTTCTAAAGAGCCAACTTTGTTGGTCAGCAAGGAAACCTGATCCTTCAAAGGCAGATCTTTAGGGGATGGAGGAGTATGGGTAGATTATTTGCATTGAGTGGATGGTGATGAATGAGATGATGATGATGAGGTAGGTGTTTGGGGATGTGATGGAGAGGGAAGGGGGACTTTGGATAGAAGTTCCATATCCTGGGCAAAAGTAATATATGGCCCATGTTGGAAGGGTCAAAGGGTCCCTCAGCAGTGAATGTAGCTGCTTCATCAGGAGAGGGGTAGAGGATGGTAGCCTTTCAGATGCTGCTTGTGTGTTGCATCACCTTCATTAAGGCCAGGGGTTGTTCCCTCTGCAGCACCTTGGTTTAAAGGTCCCTCATCATGGGGAGATGGGATTTGCATTTCAACATCCGCAGTGGTGAAACCTGCTAATGGAGTTTGCACAGCCTCATCAGAGGGATGGTATGATCCCTGAGGTTCATCAGCTTGGGTGGTTGGTCCTTCAGCAACTGTTTGGTGTAGAACAGCTGCATCATGAGGAGCAGAAGTTGGAGGCTGATCTATTGGATGGTCTAATCCAGCAGGTTTGGCACCTCGTGCAGACTCTGGGTGTGAGGAAGTATGAAGTGTGAACTGTGTGGACTCAGTATGGAGTGGAGAGAACTCCGGTCTTTCAATATTCTCAGCCTGTTGGGAGGCTGGAATAGTTGATGTGGCTATCTCCATATGTACAACTGGTTCCTGTTGGGAGAAACCAGAGGGCTGAGGCTGACTCTGGGTAGACTCTTTTTGGAGTGAAGGCTGCTCCAAAGGTGCTGAACCTTCTCCCAAAATAGTAGAGGTAGCAGGGTGTGCTTCTTTTTCAACTGAACCCCATTGAGAGGGAACAGAGGGGCTGGATTTGGTTGTTTTGGTTGTTGGTTTCTTTTTGGCAAGGGATTTTCGTTGGTATGATTTTAGAGAGGAGGTGGATCATGGATGTTCTGGAGAGGAGATGAGGGGATCTGATTGGACTGGTTTTGAGACTGGGTCAGGTACAGGTGGGTTGGCCTGTTCCATAGTCTCAGGTGCCACACAGGCACCAGCCACAGAGGCTTCAGGTTCAACGAATGAACCAGGGTTAGAAGCCTACTCCCCCTCAGCCACAGAGGCTGATGGTGCACACTTAGACTTGGCTGTTTTGGCCTTCTTGTGGACAGGCCTAGCTTCAATCATTTCCAGGGCCCTCTTAACAAACTTGACCCTGGATTTGGATTTTCCTTTGGGAGCAGCTTCTGGATCCACCCTCACAGCAGAGGGTCCTTCCACCATTCCTAGTAACCTCCTCATTGGAGTAGATAGAGGAGGCTCATTTGGGAGAACTGGAGTGTAGAAAACTCTATTTCCTATGACAAGAAATGCAACAGTATGAAGTAAAGGCTGAGAGTTATACAGTTGCTCACCACATATGTGCTTGAAAATGAGGCTCAAAAACCTGGGATAATGAACAGCAGCTGGACGTGTCTCCTGCTGCACCAGATTCCTCAAATTCATGAAATCCATCTGGCCATGTTGATTATAGTCCCATCCACAAGCTGCAGGACTATAGGAATCTCATCACGGCTTAGTTGGTCAAAGGAACGAACCTTACTGCTGAAGCACATCACCACAGAGGTAAATAGGAAACTGTAGGTTGGAGACAAATCCATCCTAAACAGTGTGGCCCAAACTTTGGATTCTGCTACACCACAGAAGCGTAGCAGATTGCGCATCTGGTCATTCTCAGCCTGTGGCTGATCATAGGGTTCAGCAACTGGAAGATGAAGGACCTCCCTGATTAGACCAGTAGTGATCTCAATGGTTTGAGTCCCATTGAGAATTGTTCCCTTGATGACTTTGGTATGTTGGTTGTAGGCACAGGTGTACCAGAACTCATACACCATTTCCTGGTACAGGACACCAGGAGTGGCAGTCATGGCATATATCAGGGGGTGAACTTTCAGAAATTCCACCATTTCTTCGTAGCCTTTCCCAACATAATTTTTTGGGATGGTTAGGTTAGCAAGGTAGTTGGTGGGTTTCAGGGCTATCGTTATGGTGACAGAGGAATGTTTATGAACATCAGCACCAACAAATACTGGTAGAAAGGGGTTATTTTGGTGAGCCATTTGAGAAGTAGTGAAGGTAGTAGCACTGGACACTTAGTCGAGTTTTTTAGGGTACTTTGGAAGTTATGGAAGTAGTGAGGAAGACGAAGACGAAACAGTAGGGGGTATTTATAGGATTTGAATGTGAGTGGGTATGAGAGAGAAACATTTGGGCAGTTGATTTGAAATGTTCGTTAACGGAAAACGGAATGGTTGTCCATGTCAGAACAGTTGTCAGACCACTTGAGCCCTTTTTATTCACTAACACACGTAAACACACATTATTCGCCATAATTAAGTTAAATCGAAACAAAAATTAAGTAACTTAATTGTGAAGAAAGGTAATTAGAACTGATGTTCTAAGCTGTTTGTCAAACCTATGATGAGCAGGGTCATCACAAGCTGTTCACTCTTCAAGCTGTTCATTCAACCTGTTCAGCTATGTGAGAACAGGTTGTGTTCAATAGCTGATCAGGTTACAAGACAATGTCTTGTGTGACAGATTGAGAGAGTGAGCATGTTAGAGGTTTGATCATCATACCATGTTTGACTTGAAAGTTGTTATTGTCAAGCCTGTTATATGCTCAAGCTGTTCAAGTTTTCAGAATTTGGCTAAGTGTAGAACATGCATAGCCTGTTCTGCATAAGCTGTTTTGAGAAACTTGAGCAGTGTGAGACATATAATAACTTAGAACATTTAGGAGACTTAGTCAATTTTATGTAACATGCCCAGCTTGCTGACAAGATAATTAAACCTGTTTTCATCAAGAGGCTTTGTGAAAATGTCTGCAAGCTGTTCATCTGTGGAAATAAAACTTACCTCCACATTACCTTTCTGGATGTGATCCCTTATGAAGTGATGTCTGACCTCAATATGCTTTGTTCTGGAATGAAATACTGGATTGTTGGAGATAGCTATGACACTTGTATTATCACACAGAATAGGAGATTTCCTGTATACAAGTCCATAGTCTTCAAGCTGATGTTGCATCCATAGAATCTGCCCACAGCAGCTTCCAGCAGCAATGTATTCAGCTTCAGCAGTAGAAGTGGAAACTGAGTTCTGCTTCTTGCTACACCAACTTATCAACTTACCACCAAGGAGTTGACATCCACCTGTTGTGCTTTTCATATCCAGCCTGTAGCCTGCAAAATCAGAATCTAAATAACCTGTTAGCTCAAGGCTTGAGTCTTTGGGATACCAAAGACCCAAACCTGGTGTACCCTTAAAATATCTGAAGATTCTTTTCACAGCAGCTAGATGTGATTCTTTAGGATCAGCTTGAAACCTAGCACATAAACAGGTAGCAAACATAATATCAGGTCTACTAGCAGTTAAATATGGCAAGCTCCCAATCATGCCTCTGTAAGCTGTTACTGAAACAGTTTTGCCACTGGCATCTGCATCCAACTTTACATTGGTTGCCATTGGGGTTTTGATAGAAGAACTTTGATCAAATTTAAACTTTTTCAAAAGACCTAAAGTATACTTTCTTTGATTTATAAAAATTCCATTTGAGGTTTGTTTAACGTAATCCTAGAAAGAAAGTTAGTTCTCCCATCATACTCATTTCATACTTAGATTTCATGAGTAGTAAAACATTCTTGCATAACTGCTCATTAGTAGAACCAAATATTATGTCATCCACATAAATTTGAACAAGCATAATATCAGACTTCACCTTCTTTATGAACAGTGTGATATCCACTTTACCTCTGGAATAACCATTGCTCATAAGGAAATTAGTAAGAGTGTCATACTAGGCTCTAGGGGCTTGTTTTAGACCATAGAGAGCTTTGTCCAACTTATAGACAAAACCTGGATGATGTTCATTTTCAAAACCTGGAGGCTGCTTGACATAGACTTCTTCTTGCAGCTTACCATTCAAAAATGCACTCTTCACATCCATTTGAAATACCTTCATGCTCTTATGAGCAGCGTAGGCTAGAAACAAATGAATTGCTTCTAACCTGGCCACAGGAGCAAATGTTTCATCATAGTCTATACCTTCCTCCTGTCTATAGCCTTGATCAACTAGGCTTGCCTTATTTCTAATGACATGACCTTGCTCATCCATCTTGTTCCTGGAAACCCATTTGGTGCCAATTATAGTTTTTCCTTTAGGAGCAGGGACCAGCTTCCATACTTCGTTTCTCTCAAACTGGTTGACTTCTTCTTGCATGGCAGTGATCCAATTGGCATCTTAAGTGCTTCATCCACTTTCTTTGGCTCCATCAGGGACACAAAGCTAGAGAACATACAGACGTTCCCTAAGCTGTCCCATCTTGTTTGCACCCCTTTGTTGATGTCACCAATTATTTGATCATTGGGGTGACACCTGATCCACTTAGAATCTTGTTTCAATGAGGATTCTCCTGAGTTGTTTTCATCTTCAATAGGTCCTGTTAAGCAGATCTCAAGATTTTCAGACACACTGATATGTTGAGCCTATTCACTTGTTGAGCATGACTCTCCATTGTTGAACATATCAGCAGAGGATCCAGGAAAATCAGCATTGATTGGTTCAGGAAATGAAGTTGTAATGAAGTCAGTACACTTTTTCACAGAGGGTGTATCAACATAATCATCATCATGCCCATCATGGTTAGCAGGTTCCACTCTGGATGTAGTGGAAGCTTTTGAGTCCTTTTATTCACTGTTAGAATGCATGGAATCATCAATGCTGAATTCTCCTGAAACTGATTCAGGAACAGCTTTTGTTGAGGCACTCCTGGACTCTTCAAAGGTAACATTGATAGATTCATCTATCACCTTTCTCTTGTTGTTGTATACTATGTAGGCTTTAGAGATAGCAAAATATCCAACAAACACACCTTCATCAGCTTTGGGTTCAAACTTTGCCAGTTGGTCCCTTTGATTCAGAATGAAGCAGGGACATCCAAACACATGGAAGTAGCTAATGTTTGGCCTCCTCCCTTTGAGCAGCTCATAGGGAGTCTTGTTGAACCTTTTCACCACCAAGGATCTGTTTTGGGTGAAGTAGGCACTGTTGACAGCTTCAACCCAGAATGATGGAGGTAAACCAGATGCACACAGCATGGTTCTAGAAACTTCAATAAGGCATCTGTTTCTCCTTTCAGCAACTCCATTTTGTTGTGGTGTTCTTATTGCTGAAAAGTTTTGTGAAATCCCTCTTTCTTCACAGAAGTCCTCAAGAGTATTGTTTCCGAACTCAGTACCATGATCACTTCTAAGCTGCTTTACTTGAGCAGAGTTTAGCATTTCCATCTTCTTGATAAATCCAATGATTTCTGTAGCAGCCTCTCCTTTTCTCTTTAGAAAGATCACCCATGTAAACCTGGAGAACTCATCAACCATTACTAGAGTGTATCTTCTTCCTCCTAGACTTGGGACACTAACTGGTCCAAACAAGTCCATATGGATTAAGAAGAGAGGTGTATCAATAGAAAAATTATGCTTGGATTTAAAAGATGATTTTCTCTGCTTGCCTTTTTCACAAGCTTTGCAGAGTTTATCCTTAACAAAAGTTATAGAAGGAAAACCTGTTACCAACTCTTTCTTACAGAGTTTGTTGATATTCTTGAAGTTCAGGTGTGACAGCCTTTTGTGCCATAACCAGTTAAGGTCTGCATTGCTTCTTGTGAGAAAGCAGGTTTCAGTTGTGGGATCAGCAGATTTCATGTCCACAAAATATACACCTTTCTTTCGTTGATCACACAACACAACTTTGCCTTGGGGATCCAATATGTAACCCAGGTGCTCATCAAAGTTAACCTTGTAGCCAGCATCACACAGTTGAATTATGCTAACAAGATCATGTTTTAGCCCAACCACATAGGCTACCCTTTTGAACACTGCAGCACCAGCTTTAAGTGTTCCATATCCTTCTGTGGATCCCTGTACATTGTCACTAAAGGTGACTTTTGGCCCTTTTTCAGGCCTGAGATCACTGAGCATGTCCTTGCAACCTGTCATGTGTCCTGAACAGCCACTGTCCAAGTACCAAACCTGGGATGGTTGTTTGTCCCGCAGAGTGTGATAGGAAAACATTAGTTACTTTTAGGGGAACTCATCATAGTGATGAGTTCTCCTACTTCATCAACATTTGTTGATGGGCTAACGTTATCCACACTAATATTTCCTATTTAAAATGGTATTAGTTTGGATACCACTCTTATTGACTAAGTTACTTCCAACAGTGCTTGTTTTAGCAATGATGGAACTAGCAGAGTCAACAGGCCTCATGTCCTCAGTTTCAGGACAGTCTTTGCCCATGTATGTCTTCTTCCCACATTTATAGCATTTTCTCTTTTTAGCCTTTTTGGAAGAAGAACTTTCAGAAACATATTCTGAATTGTTTTTGTGGATTCTGTCAGCAAGTTTAGCAAACTTATTACTATTCCTAGATGAATCAACAGTTTGGACATAGCAACAGCTTTGTCTGTTTCTTCTTTCCTCTTTTTCGGAGGACAGGTGTCGATTACAGGAAGCTTGATTGGTTTTTGACCTTCCACAAGTTTGGGAAACTTATTCCCAGATTTCTTAGGTTGAGCAATGGCTTTGCCTTTGCCCTTACTGAGATGTGATTGATGTTGCCTATCAACATGATCACTGCTTTTGGTCCTGAAAGACTTACCTTCATTTATAACCAATTTTCCACTATGATTTAAAAACTTATTTGAAACCACAGCAGATTTGATTTCAACATGAGACTTACCCCTGTTGAATGCAAGCTGCTTACCTTTTGAAAACTTTTTCTCAAAATGTTTAGCATCAAAAGGATTAACAGGTCTCTTACCATCAGCTTTGGACCAAGAGCCTATTTTGTCAACATGTTTAGTGTCCACAGCTGCAGTTTGAGCATGTTTTCCTTTCTTCTTCTTGTGTGAATCAGCAGAGCACTTAGCAGGCTGATTTGATGGAGAACACATTCCATCATCAGCTTTTGGGGCTTTTTCACACAAGTTGTCAGTATTTTGAGGCTTGACAAACCTGTTTGTTGAGACTAGCTTACCATTTACTTTTTGTATGAAACTACTGGGAAGCTCACCAAGAGTGGATAAGTCATCTTTCAGATTATTAATCTCAATAATAGAAGCTGTCAAGATCGCCTCCAAGATAGGCTTGGATTTGTGCAGGGATCTGTTGACTGATACAATGGCTGACTTATTGTGCAGATTGGCACCAAGAGTCAACTATCTTTTGAAGCTTTGCATGTTTTACATCTGTCTCTTTCTTTTCTTCCAGTAAAATGGATTTGATGCATTTTAATTCATCAAGCTCAGTTTCCAAGTTATGGAAGCTGTCAAGTTTACTGGATTTTGTGTCAAGATCATTTTTAAGCTTAGAGATTTCAGACAGTAAAACATTATGCTTCTCAACAGCAGCTTTTAAATCAACAAGCATATATTCAAACATTTTTACTTTTTCTTCAGAACTGTAAGCCATAAAGTTTTGTACCTTGTACATCATTGTGGGGTTCCAGTTCTCTAAGCTGCTGAAGGCTTCAGCTTCAGCCAAGTCCTGTTTGAAGTTGCTTGTTGATGGGACGTCAGTGTTGGCCATCAGACAGTTGTTGTCTTCTTCATCTAAGGATGAATCAGACTCCTCCCAATCACAGTCTCAGCCATGAGTCCCTTTTGCTTGTTGGAAGCCACTGAGTTTTCCAACTTTTTCAGCTTAGCCATGGCCATAAGGTACTTAACCCTCTAGCCATCGTCCCTATTTGTCTTGAATGGTTTGGATGACTGACCAATAACTTTTGACACACAGTCAGCAGCTATATGGCCAGTCTTGCCACATTTGAGGCACTCAGCCTTAAATTTATCAAATGCCTTCTTTTTTACAGCATTTGAGTTCCCCTGCATCATTTTTCTTCCAAACCTTTTCTTGTTAAACCTTTTGACAAGCATTGCAATCATTTGCTCCTCATCAAGTTCAGGAAGATCTGCACTATCTTCCTCATCAGACATTTCTTCCCTTTCATCATCAGCCTGTTGATCAGTTTGTGTGAACACATCACATACCTGCCCAACAGGTTGTCTCACGCTGGCCACTAAGGCAGCACCTCTCTTAGACATCTCCAAGGCATTGATTTTCTGTTGCCTTGACTGCTCATCATTCAGTAAAGATCCATATAAGTTTACAAGATCCATACCTTTGATGGTACCTGAATTTCATAAGATGGTAGAAAAATAGTTCCACTCTTCAGGCAGGATGTCCAAGAACTTGTTCACCAGAGTCAGGCTGTCCTTTCTGATCCCAACAGCTTTGAGATCATTAACAAGAGCAGTAAACCTGGTGTAGGTTTCTGTGAGTGACTCCTTTGGTTTTGCAAAGAAGAGTTCATACTGTCTAACACGATTGTTAATCCTGTTATCTAGTGTGATTGTGGGACCATCATAGACGGTACACAAAGTATCCCATATCTCCTTTGCAGTCTTCATCTTCTCAACCTGTTTGAACACATCATCAAGCAGTGAGATGAACTAATTATTCCTGGCTTTTGCATCCAGAGCAACCAGTCTTTTGTCTTCATCAGACCATTGAGCTTTGGCCTTCTCAAAGGTCCTGATTTCAGGGGCAGCTCCTTCAACAGCAGGAGTAATGGTAGTAACAGAAGTTGGCACATAGGGACCTTCCATTACTATCACTGGTAGTTGTACATCCAGATTTTCTAAATAGAGCATCATTCTGCACTTCCAACCATAGAAGTTTTGATGATTGAACTTCGGGGGTTTGGCCATTGACCCATTGTCATAGTAAGAGGAGGAACTTGCAGCACTGTTGTCCATGGGAAAGTAGGGAGAATGAGAGATCTAGAGTTCACACACACTCTATCTGCTCTGATACCAGTTGTAGGTCCCAAAAGGTTTTCCTAGAGTATTGTTCTAAGCTGTAGAGGGGGGGTGAATACAACTATTTAAAAACTTAACACTCTTTTCTCAATGTTAGTGTATATTATCAACAAGTGTTAATTACAAACAAGCTTGACTGCGAAAAGGTTAAAGCTGAGATGACAGATACAACAGTTGTTCAACTAATCTAAGACACACTCAGACTAGATACAATGGCTACACTCACTTAGATGCACTCACTGATTTTACAAGACTCAGATGGACAGCTTGAATAAGAGCAACTTAGACACACGTACTTTTATATTCAAGCAGACTTGCATGCATGAAAAACACACTTTAATGCACGATCTGATTTCACACTCTTGGATATCTCACCATCCTTAGAAACTTCCTTTTATACTCTCACTAAGAATGTCAGTGAAGCTTCTTCATTGGAAAGATGAGATAGTGGAAAGTCTTTCCAAAAAGACAAGACACCTTTTCTGCACATTCTAAAGAATTCATATTTGATCTTCATATTGCAGAATCTTTGTCTTTTTCTTTTGTCACTATTGCATTAGGCTTTAACCAAAAGAGGAATGTCAACTTTGCATCTTTCTTATTTTGCTAAGGCCATTTTGATATAAGAAAAGGTCTGTCACCCTTTTCAGATATCCGTTTGTCTACATGTAATAGAACAGCGTAGGCAGGCTGTGCAGTTTCTGTTTTCCACTTTGTCTTCGACTTTGTAAACTGATCTTGTAGCCAAAAACAATACATGAGGACTTGGAAACACAATCCATAAAGTGTTTAACCTGTTCACAAAGAACATGTTCCGTTCACAAAGAACAGAACACTTAGAATCTGTCCAAGCTGCTCAGCAGAACAGAGCAGCGTAGACAGTTTATGTCCAGCCTGTTCAGCAGACAGAATAGCTTGGACAATCTGCCTTTGTTGCAACGAATGCAACAGGGTAAACATCTTTGGGCTGATATTGCAAATCTCTTTTCAGGTTTGAATAAGGCATAAACAGGCCTTAAATTATACTTTGAAGTGCATCAAACAGGTTTGATTAAGAATCTCCCCCTAAGATGTAGAGTAGGTTTGACTGAGGCCTTTTTGTGCCAAACAACTTTCCACATAAAAAGGTTCAATCACTTCTTCTTTAATATTTCCTATAAGCTCAGGCTTTTCAACCGTCGGTATAGGTATATCATCTTTTAAAATCTCTTGAACTAATACTTCTTCTTTTTCTTCAATCCTTTCTGCTCTCACATCAACATCAGTTAATTCAATTACGTCATCATCTTCAGACTCCTCAATCTCTACCTCTTTCTCTACTTCCTCAATCATAGAGATCTATTCATGAATTTCATCGTCCGAATCATCATATTCATCAAAATTATAGAACTCTGATTGAATGCTCAACGAAACGGGAACATCTTCATAAAGAATCAATTCCTGCCCACCTTGAGTATCAATAGGTTTATCCTTGGAGCTTTTAGCTTCTCCTTTCTCTTGAGTTTCTGACTCTTTCTTAGGATATGTAATCAATAACAGTCCAGTACCTGACTCGTCAAGCTTCCTCCTCTTCACCCCCACCTGAGGAGCATCATCGGAGTCGTCATCATGCTCATAATGCTTACGCTTCGGAGCAGAAGCTTGAGCGTTACAGGTTTGTTCAACAGCAGAAACTCTCTCAGACAAGTTGCCCAAGGGTGTGATAACTGTGCTCTCCAAACCAATCATTCATTCACACATTTCGTCAAATTGGTCATAAACAAACTCTCTTAGCTCTTCAATTGCTTGATGTGGATCTTTTAACTTGACTGCTTCATCAGCCACAGACTTGCCTTTTAAAAATTTATGAATGTCGGTCATCTGAGACATCACTTCTGATAAATGACTTGTCAAGTGATTGTTTACTCCCGCAACTGCTGCATTTAAGGCTTAATTAAATGTAGTTTCTGTAACAAACGGGGAAAGATTAACCACTGGGTCACTTAGACTTCCAGTTGTCACAACAATCGAACATGTGAAAAGAAAGTTCTGTGTGGCCAGTACTTAGAGTTGGCAAAGATGTAGCCCCGACTGGACTTCCAACCACTTCAAGTGACGGAGCAACAAATGCTTCCGTTACTAAGGTTGTTCCGGCAGTGACACGAAGTTCAACTGCACTAACTTCAACAAATGAAGCGGACTCGAGTGTCCTATCGTGTATGGGTTCTAGACTCTGTGCAACAAATGAAGTCATACACCGGGTTAGATGTGTACTTTGTTCAATATCCAAAAACTCAAAAGGATTTTACAGATAGAATATGTGTATCAACCCGGTGAGAAATTGAAACAGTCTCCTGTTGAGAGGAGACTGACTGGCTAGTGGGGTGTGCAGATGTCAGTAGGATGCTGACTAATTCAATGCTAATTCCTAGTTGGGAGCTAACAGCAGATGTGGTTTGATCCCGACTGTCTAGGCTAGGAACCTCCCTCACACTCTGTCTAGTTATCTCAACAATGTGTATCTCAAGAATACTTTGAGCAATTGAAATATCTATCATTCCTGCACCTCCCTCATTAGGATCATAACCTCCCTCATCATCATCATCATCATTATCATCATCATTTCCTTCTGCAGTTCCCTCAGCAATATTTGAAAGTGTTCGTTCAGAATCTGAGCTGCTTTCTTCTCCCTTACCACCCATTTTTTGTACTTCTACTCCCTCACTCACATTCTGGCTTCCCTGAACTTCAGCCCCATGCTGAAGTTCCTCCTCACCTGCAACCCCCTGGTTAAGAATACCCGGTTCTTGGATTTCTACTAGAGCGTGATCTATTCTATACAACTTGACGTGCTCACTTTCAGGATCTGCATATTTTAATAATGCTTCTGGAATTTGCATTATGTTTGCGTTTGGTGAATCTTGTACTCCATGAAAGCTCATCCTTACATAATCAGGACACCTCTGAGCATTTGAGCATTTCGGAATGTGTTCATTGCCCCATAATATTCCTCTGATCAGTATTTGGATAAAACGTTAAAGAGGGACTAACTTTCGTGATCTATTTGTCGTATTTGCTAACAGGACCTCCTTCAGATCCTCCCAGATACATTGCGCGTAATCATAGTGTTTGTTGAACGCGATCCCATGAAAAATTCTGAGAAAGTGAATGTAGCACCTATCAATCCCAGTATGCTTTAACGTCATGCATCGGTTTATAATACCAAAAAGCATGTACCATTCTCCATTAAGTCCATTCCTATAGAAGTTAGAGCTATTTTGTAATGGTTTAGAGTACCCCAGGCAAATCAGATCATGTACTAGTTCGTCATCGGATACAAAATCCTCGAAGTCGGCTAGCTCTGGGAAATTCACAGTATCGATGCGACATGGTAGAAACAGATTGTGTCTTAGTCTTGCTAATGTTATCATCGTCTTGAATTGATAGATAGTAACCTTAAAGTGATGGTTACCATCAGCTGGTACAAAGTTGACGGTGTGCCAAAATTGCTGTAGATATACTTGGGGAATCGAAGGTTTGTATTGAAGTAGATATCCTAAAGGATGGCCTTTAAAAACGTCTACTATGATCGGCTGGCTGACTTTTATGACTTTAGGATCAAGGCGATGGTTGTTGTCATGAAAGGGTAGGCAATATTTAGGTTTAACTAGTTGATTGTCTGGTATGAGAGTGGAAGGTGAAGGTCGGGTGACAGAAGCAGATTTTACTGGTTTGGAAACCAAGGTGTGATTTGATGATGAATGGGAATCAGATGAATTTGAGGGTTGGGATTGAGCTGGTGATGCCATTTGAAACCTGTGAGAAATAATAAACATGTTAGAATCAGCAGATAATCAAATGAAATCCTGCAAATAGAAATATAAAACATTTTGCTAGAAATTGGAAAAATATGTGTTTTTCTGTTTAAAGCATTAGGATTCCAGACAATAATATTAAAATATTATTGTTAAGATTCCAAAGTCAATCATTAAGAGTCCAATGTTAGAAAAACACAAATTTAAAAAAATTTCTCGAAAAATGTGAAATTTTTCTTAAAAAAATTAAATTCTTAACACTTAGAAAATTTTGGAAAAAATTGAGTATGAAACTCGGGTGAAACAGAAAGTTTCTCGAATAATGCATGACCCAACTCGATTGAAACATGTATAGAACTCGAATAATGAAGGACTTTCTCAAATGAACTTATGAACCAACTCGATTAAAGTTGATGTTTTCTTGAAGGACATACAACTCAACTCGAACGGACTTGATTGATTTCTCAAATGAAAGGAATTATCGAGACTTTGATTGAAAATTTTCTAAGTCCTATACACTGCTCAAGTCGATCAATAATAACTTTTTCTTGAACTAACTGTGAGTCCAACTCGAATGAAACATGTAAGAACTCGAATCAACTATGAGCCAACTCGAATGAAACAAGATAGAACTCGTATCAACTATGTTATCGAGGGTTATTTGAAAATTTTTCTAAGTCTTGAAAATTAACCAACTCGAATAACATGACCATGTTTCACGAATTATAAAGTGTCCAACTCGGATTAAACTTAACAATTTCTCGAATGAACCTTCAATCAACTCGAAGAAAGCCTCAAACTTTCTCGAATCATTTGAATAGAGAAAAATTGCCTAAAAATGTTCGAAGGTCAGAAACACTTATACTTTTGAACTTTTCAATCCATGGACTAATTTTGCCTATACAAAAGTTGAGTCCTACTCGAAAATTGATTTCAAACAACATTTGGATGTGCCTGATATCTAGCACAAACACATGTAGCAAACATAATAGCAGGTCTACTTGCAGTTAAATACATTAATGACCCAATAATGCCTCGATAATGAGTTACATCTACAGGTTTCCCTGAAATGTCCTCATCGAGTTTTGATTTGGAATCCGGAGCCATGAAAGTTTTCATAGGAGTACTACTTACCATGTCAAATTTCTTTAACATGTCCTGAATATATTTAGACTGATTGATGAAAATATCATCTGTCAGTTGTTTCACTTGTAAACCTAAGAAAAAATTGATTTCTCACATCATCCTCATTTCAAATTTTTGGGACATTAAGAAAGCAAATTTCTTGCAAAATTCTGGATTAGTAGAACCAAATATTATATCATCTACATATATTTGAATAACTATAATATCTAGACCCTGAAGTTTTATAAACAGGGTTGTATCCACTGCACCTTTGGTAAATCCACATTTCAACAGATATGTTGAAAGTGCATCATACCAAGCACGAGGTGCTTGTTTAAGGCCATACAGGGATTTATCCAAAATATATACATGATCAGGCTTCGAAGGATCAGTAAACCCTTCGGGCTGATATGTATATAATTCGTCTGTCAGTTCCCCATTTAAAAACGCAGTTTTTACATCCATTTGATAAACAGTAAAGTTTTTAGGAGCTGCAAAAGCTAAAAACATCCTAATAGCTTCTATCCTAGCAACTGGAGCGAATGTTTCATCATAATCAATCCCTTCTTGCTGACTATATCCTTTGGCGACGAGGCGAGCCTTCTTTTGAATGATGACACCGTGTTCATCCTTCTTATTCTTGAATATCCACTTCGTGCCGATGATGGATTTGTCTTTTGGGCATTCCACCAATCTCCAGACCTTCAACCTTTCAAACTGATTTAGCTCTTCTTGCATAGCCACAATCCAATCAGCATCCAGGAGAGCTTCTTTTACATTCTCTGGCTCAATTTTAGTTACAAAGTTTGAAAATAAGCACTCGTTCATGGTTACTCTTCCGGTTTTGACTGGAGCTGAAGGATCACCCATGATGTTTTCAGTTGGGTGATTCCATGTCCATTTAAAGGTATCTGGGTAAGGTTGAAGTTGGTCTTGATTGGGGTTTAAATCTAAATAGGGAATTTGGGGATTAGCTTCTGAGGTTGATGGTATATCAACTGAGATCGGGGTTTCTAAATTTTTAGAAGGCAAGGGGGTTTCAAAAGATACTGGAGGTTGAATGGGTTGTACATTGTCAACAGGTAAATGTACGTCTGTTGTTGAAGCCTCTTCAGTTTCTTTTGCTATAGTTTGGTGAGAATAATCTGAGACTACGACTGGATCTTCAGTAATCCTGTCAGGCACCAAATTTGAAACATTAGGTTTGGGCTGTTCAAAGTAGTCTTCATAAAAATTCTCGAACAGTTTATTTAAATCGTTATTTTTGCACTCTGTTCAGATGACTTCATAGAAGTTGGCTTGTTAAGATCGGGTCCTGAACTGGTATGTTCAGAAGCCATTAAAACGCCTTCATCGAATTTGACATTGACGCTTTCGTTAACTGTCTTTGTCCTCTTATTGTAGACTCGGAAGGCTACAGACTCCTTCGAATAACCAATGAAGATGCCTTCATCAGCTTTCTGACTAAACTTTCCCAGATTCTCTTTGTCATTTAAGATGAAACACCTGCATCAAAAACATGGAAAAATTTGACATTAGGTACTCGTTTATTTATTAATTCATATGGAGTCTTTCTGAATCTCTTGTTGATTATGGATTTGTTCTGCGTAAACAAGTTGTTCCTACAGCTTTAGCCCAAAGGAATAATGGAAGGTTTGAATATGCCAGCATAGTTCTTGCAGATTCCACTACGGTGCGACTTCTTCGTTCAACGACACCATTTTGCTGTGGAGTGCGAGCTGCTGAGAGTCGATGAGTTATTCCCACAGAATTTAGAAATGACTCGAGAGCTTAGTTCTTGATTTCTGTCCCATTATCTGATCTAATGGTTTGAACTGAAAGCTGCAATTGACTTGAATTCTGCGAATGAAGTCGATTATTATTTCGGTAGCATCAGATTTGGAACGCAGGAAGAATACCCATTTGTATCTGGAGTAGTCATCGACTAGTACCAACACATATCTCTTTTTGTTTATGCTCTGTAATCACATTGGTCGACACAAGTCCATATGAAGCAGTTCCAATGCTCTCGTTCACGGGTGTTCAGTTTTTGACTTGTGAGACGATCTAACCATCTTTCCTTTTTCACATGCTACACACAACTGCTCTTTTTGAAATTTGAGAGTTGGAAGCCCTTTGACTAACCCACCTTTTGCAAGGTTGGTTAACTCTTTTAAATCCAAGTGAGAAAGACGGCGATGCCATAGCCAAGAAACTTTAGATGTTTCTTTGGATAATAAGCAAACATCTTTCTTCAAATCTATTGAGGCTAGTTCTATTGAGTACAGATTTGTTTTCCTATTTCCTACAAGGATATCCTTCCCTTCTCCAGATCTTATGCTGCACCGATTCGCTTTGAACTTGACCTCTAATCCTTTGTCGCATAATTGTCCAATGCTGAACAGATTGTGACCGAGACTGTCAACGTAGAAGACTTTTTGTATCGTGATCTTGTCGTACTCAAGACTCCCATATCCTTTGATCGGACAGAATTTATCATTTCCGAAACGAACCGTCACACAGAACTTATCAAAAAAGTTAGTGAGAGTTTCTTTCTGTCCGGTCATGTGTTTTGAGCAGCCGGAGTCAAGGTACCACACATGATTTACCTATAAGACGAAAGAAAACGTGACGTACCCACTTATAGTTGTGTACTTTAGATTTCAGTAAATCATGTGGTTTGATATTCATCTTTTCATCAGATACTTCTTTAAATTTTGGAATCCACTTTTTAACAGTACGTTTCGGTATCCATTTTTGTACTGTACGGTGTGGAACTGATTTTGAAATTTCCTGTTTTGGAACCTTTTCCTGTTTAAAAGAAGGAACCTTTTTGATTTGTAACCAAACGAACTTATCAGATTTAGCATGCATTGGATTACAAGAAGCAGAATTTAAAGCAAGTAAGTCAGTTCGAGAGTATTTATTACATCGTTTATTAGTAAACACATTTTTCAAATTGTCTAAGCCTATCTATAACAATACTTTCTTTGACTCTCCACTCTTATCTTAAAATCTTGTTTTTCATTTCTCGCTGCTTCTTTCGCCATTCTTTCTTCCGAGAACCTTTCACAATATTATCTGACATACAAGAAACATGAGAATTAGTCGTTTTAGAAATATGTTTATCCTGTAAAATTCTCTTACCTTTAGAGGTATGGACCTTCTGTGCAATAGAATCCCTTGAGGAAGATGATTCACCTTTTTCATATGTAGGAGTCACAATATGAACTTTTGTTTTTTCCTTTTTCAGTTGTAAAGTTGGTGAATGTTCTGATGAATCCTTTGAATCTGTAGATATTCTTTTAAGAATTCTAACAGGTTCTTTAGGTTTGTCAAGTTGTTTGTCATGTAATGGTTTGACAAATTCATCTGTTTTGACAAACGTTTCTTCCAAAGAGTTAAACTCCGAGTTCATATACAGATCAAAATCTTGTTCAGAATTAATAGAATCAAGTTGAATTGAAGGTGTTTGATCTGATTGTGATTTGTTTTCAGGCCTTTTTTGCAACTTTAGTTCCAAAGATTTAATTTCAGCCTTAAGATTTTGATTTTCAGTCTCAAAAGTTTTGATTTTCAATTCAAGATCATAGTTTGTCTTCTCATGAATTGAATTTGGTAAATATGGCTTTTGAGAATGACTAGTATTTTCAGATAAATCCTTGTCAGAATAAGTCTGAATATACTCCTCATAAATGCAAGAATTTTGATAAGATTCATTTATTCTGTTATAATCAACAGAATTTTGCATTTTATCATATCTTAACCTTTTTGACTCTTCACTTGATTCCATTTCATCCGATGCTTTAATAAAAGTCATTTGTAACCCTAAATTCATGTATCTGACACCTATAACGTAGGTGAATTTGAAATTGCTTTTGTCAGATATTTAGGATTAGTCCAACCTATACCTGATTTAGGGTTATAAAATTCGTTATCTTTAGGTTGATTTAAACATATCGTTGGATCTGTTTGACCTCTTTTTATAAACTCATCTTCCAAATATTTAATTTCTCATAAAGTTTCATTCTTTCATCAAATATGGCATGATATATACAGAATAACTTGATGCTTCTAATTCAGCTAAATTCAGTTTTTCTGTTAGGTCAGATATATTGCTATTCAGTTACTGGATTTGACTTTGAAGATTATTTGCTTTATCTTGTAAATCTGATACAGCTCGTAACGCTAATTCCTTATTCTTGGAAAAATCTAACACTAACGCATGTTCTTGATTTAATTTATTTTCCAAAGAATGGACATTTTTATTTTCGGCTTTTAAAGATTTTTCAAATTTCTTTAACATGTAAGCCATTTGCGTCAGTTTTTGTTCTAGCATACAGGAGTCATCATTTTTAGAATCAGAGTTAGTTTGTACCTCAGGTGTCTCTGAACTCTCTGATGTATCCGAATCTGAGTCATCATTTTCTTTATCCTTGCTGCAGCCAGCATATTGTTGCCATCAGTGCTACTTCTTCAGTCAGTTCCTTTTCTTCATCAGACTCTTCTTTCTCTTCATTCTCCTCATCCGTCAACCCTACCCAAACTTCATCTTCTGCTAACATCGTAGACTCACTAAGTTCTGATTCATTAAAAACTTCTGACTTAAGACAGATATGTGCATCTTCATCTAAAATGTCTTCGTCTTCAGATAATTGAAGCCAGTGATCATCTTCAGCCATTAGAGCTTTTCCAGCTTCCGTTTTCTTTGCTAGTAGTGCCTTTCGATTGTAGTATTCTGAATTTTTCACTACAGGCATCCTACATTCTCTAGTTTAATGACCCGGCTTGCCACAGTTGTAGCACTTTTGCTCTGAGTCCTTCTTGGCTGACTTTTCAGATTTATCATATTTGTCTGCTTTCTTTCTACTACTTTCACCAAATTTGTCATATCTGTCCTTCTTGTCAGACTTTCGTGAGCCTGTTTTGTATCTTATCTTGTTGTTGGTTGGTTTTCGGTAAAACTTCTTCTGAAATGCCTTTGTCAGTAAGGCCATTTGTTTCTTCATATCCTCAATTTCAGAATCAGCTGAGGATTCCGGTGTGTCTGATGCAGATGAACTGCGGTTTATTACTACTCGTTTATCCTTCTTTAGCTTGTATTTGTATTTCTTGTCTGCCAACAACGCTAAAGGATCAACAGTTTCTTTTTCAGCCTTCTTCTTTCAGGATATCTTCCTTAAAAAAACTTCCTGGTAGTTGTTAAGGTTTTCAAATACCATATGAAAGTCCATGTCCTCAATATCTTTGGTCTGCTTAATTATCATTGCGTACTTTTCCCACTCTGGATTTAGTACGTTTAGGAATTTAACATTGATGTCTAAGTTGGACTTTGTGACACCATTCCTCTTCATTTCACTGACTAGGCTGACAAACCTCAAGTATGTACTCTCCAGGAGTTTCCCTTCTCTAGCTATGAAGTTCTGAAACGTCATTAAACTATTTCGGGCTCTGTTTGTTGCTAGCCTGCCTAATCCCCTCATCAACTTACAAACCTCATCCCAGATGGATTTGGCTATTTTGGTATTTGTCAGACAGTTATATATATCATTTGGGTTGGATATCAGCAACAGTTTTCTAGCTGTTTTGTCCCCCAGTTTTCTACGCTGTTGTGCTTCATTAAGGTTGGTGATTTCTACTGTTCTCTCAGGGATTGCTGGATTGCCATTTGGTACAGCATGTATGGTCTTAAGAAATACAGTCGGTCCGTCATTGAGTGACTTCAGCATCTCATCAGACAGGTCGTGGAAACTTATGAACTCAAGAAATCTCTCTCTCCATTGTACATATTCTCCTCAGTACAGAATTGGAGGTTTTGTTTATGACCCCATGGCTAGTGCGTCTTTGGACATGTTGACTGAATAACAGGAATCTTCCAAGATCTTTTAAATGAGATTTTGATTGAATTTGAAAAGTTGATCAAACTCGAATGATTAGACACTGAAACTCGATCAAAGAATGTGAAAAACTCGAATATTGAATGGAACAACTCGATCAATGAGTGTGAAAACTCGAACATAGAATGTACTCAATTTGAATCTTGAAAAATCAGTCAATTAGAATAATAATGTAATTCGAATTAAACTTTTGTAAAACTCGAATCATGTGTGAGTCAACTCGAATCAAATGAGAGTAAACTCGAATAATATTGGCTGATGATTGAGTAAACTTGAATTAAAATTGAAATCCAGATAGTTGTTTTGTAAAACACGAATATAAATTGCTCCCAACTCGAATTAAATATGTGTCAACTTGATTGAGTCTTCAAGTCAACTTCGAATAAGTCTTCAAGGCAACACGAATAAGTTTTAAAGTTAACTCGATAAAAAGGGTTTTTAAACTCGATTGATTCTGTGATCAACTTGATTGAAACGAATGATCAACTCGAATAAACTATGTGCAACTCAATTGAAAAGAGTTTTCAACTCGATTGCAACATGAATAATGTGATATTCGATTTTTCTGAGTTATTCTGAAATTTCAAGTCCAGAATTCAATTTATTCTGTAAAAATACTTAAATTGATTCCAATTTGAAATCGAAGGTAAGGTTTTTGATTTCAAACACTTTTTCTGAAAACACTTTGGTTAAAAACCGATTAAACCCCTTGATTTTCACAAGAACAGTGAAGAACAATGGATTTTTCAAAATTTAAGAAAATTCAATGAATCTTTTTAAGTGTTTGGAATTACAAATTAAGCTTATGATCAAACTGATCGTTTTTTAAACACCTTAATTCGATCCAAATTTCAACAACTATGATCAACAGAATCATAAACACCCTATTCGATTTTTCAATTTCTGAAAAATAGCGTTAAAAAAATAACTGTTTTTCAATTTTTCACTCAAAAATTCATTCCTAAGCTCTAATACCAATTGTAATTCTTGTATATTCAATCAACAATCATAAAAAACAATTAAGAACACAAAATCAATACTAACTGAATGATTATGATCTCCAAAATGAGAATTACAGAGATGAGAATGAACTGTAGCACTGTAGCCCTAGAATCCTTCTTTTCTTTCCGTGCCAATTACAAAATGATTATGTCAGTCGTTGACATTTACACAAGTCAAAATTCTATTTATATGAAAATAAGACTATGTACTATTTACAATTTAAACCCTAGACTTATTTATTTCATCAATCATTAAATGTATCTAACAATATTTCCTAAGGCTCTGGATGAACCTCGTTTTCGGTTGTTAGTATCTCAAATTGGCATGTTAAATCCTCCCTCTGGTTGAATCTTAGATATTTCTTAAATAATTTTGTTTCACGTAATTGTTAGAATTGCTTGAAACTCCTTTATTTAGAAAATATATGTTATGTAAACTCAAAGGAAGTTTTTGTTGGGTACAATTATAAGTAGAGTTGAAAACAATATTTTGTAATAGTTCAGGGGAATTTATTGTAAATACACAATAGTTATAGTGTGTATATAAATAGAAGTAGAATTTCTATTTTGTAAGAGATCGGACAAGAATAGAAAGTGGATACGGATCTAGAGAGAGAATAGAAGTTTGCTTTGCAAGAAAGCCATGAACCAAATGTAATATTCTTCTCTTAATCATTCAATAGATTGTGTTAGATTGTTATAATTGTTCATATATTGTTTAATGTTGATATGAATTGCTAGAAATATGAATTCACAATTGGTATCAGAGCCTAATAGGGATTAAATTGATTGAATTTTGAATCTGAATTTTCATTTTTTTTCGAACACTGTTCCATCAAGTTTTTCGAAAACAGAAAATTAATTGAGGTTTTTGATTTTGTGGATGAATTGAAGTGAAAATTGGAACGAAGGTGGAGCATTTAAAGTCGAATCTATTGTGATAAACATCAGATTTTAATTTCAAACACACAAGATTTAATTTGGATTTTACTGAATTTTTGAAAAAGTGTGTGTTCTTGAGGTTTTTGATCGATTTTTGGATTTTAATCTGAAATTGGTCAAGTTGTTTTCACAAAAAGTGTTTGTGTGTGAAAACCGCAGCTTCGATTTTAATCTGGAATCAATTTGTGGATTTTTGTTGAAAATTGGATTTTTTGAACTTGATTTTTGAAATATTTTGTTAAAACTCGGACATCTCTATGTTCATAGCTTTGATCGAGTTTTACAAAGAATCATTCGAGTTGATCAAAGCATCAATCGAGAAACTTCATGTTTCATTCGAGTTGATCAAAGCATCAATCGAGAAACTTCATGTTTCATTCGAGTTGATCAAAGCATCAATCGAGAAACTTCATGTTTCATTCGAGTTGATCAAAGCATCAATCGAGAAACTTCATGTTTCATTCGAGTTGAGCACAGTGTAATTCGAGTTGAATCATTCTTCATTCGAGATTCAATAAGCTTCATCCGAGTTTCATACATCCGAGTTTCATACTTAATCAATCGAGTTTTATACTTAATCAATCGAGTTTCATACTTAATCATTCGAGTTTTATCATTCTTCATTCGAGTTTCAGTCATAACCATTCGAGTTTCATTCTTTTATCATTCGAGTTTGACTATTTGACCTTAGCTGCTTAAATTGGTCATAACTTTTGACTGGAACATCGTTAGAAGGCCTACCATACGTCAAATCGAAGCTTGAAAAGAGATCTACATTTCTAGAACCGGCGTAGTCGGTTCGGTAAATTTTCGAGGCCCAATTCCACTCCAGAAAAAAGTTATGGGCATTTTTCTGCAGAAAATCTAAAATTTCAACGTCAAAAAGTCATTTCCGAGCTGATTTTTCACAAGTTATCATTTTTAGATATAATTCTCAAAGTTTTATCAGAATTCACTCATTTTTCCATAAAAGATCTTGGAAGATTCAATTTCAAGCAATTCAAAATGGCATATGAACAACTTTCAAAATCTGAGCTGATCGCCAAACTTACTGAATCTGAAAAGATTCGTAAGAACAATTACGACATTCTTGTTCAGTTAAATACTGATAAACATTTGGCGTTACGTGACGTACAAATACTGAATGAAGAAATTAACAGCTTAAAAGAAAAACAAAACTCTGAGAGTTGTGCTCATCAATTGAAAATATCTGAATTACTTAAAGAACTTGATGAGCTGAAACAAGAAAATTTTCAGAATGCAACTCAACTGAAATATCTTTTGCCTGAAAGATCTGATCTTTACAAGAAAGTTCAGGATCTTGAAGATACACTTTGTAATACAAAACCAACTGATCAGAATTGTATTTTAAACAAAAATGAAGAAATTTTTGCTCTTCAACAAGAGTTGTCTTTAACTAAAGATTTGATTGAGAAGGAAAGACATGAGTTCTTACTTAAAGAACAAGATTTTAAATCAAAATCTGAATTGTTTGAAGATGAAAGACAAATGTTCTTAATCAAAGAACAATCTTTTAAATCTGATTACCAATCATTTGATCATGACAGAAATTCAAATTTAGTCATTATCAAAAGTTTGGAATATCATATACTTCATCTTACAAAACAATTACATGTGTTTACTTCGTCAACTGAGTCAAAGGTTAAGACCCCTTCTTCAGTGTGTTTAAAATCCAATGTTGATCACTCTGGTTTGTCTTCAGAAAGTGAAGTGAATCTAACTAACTCTGCTAAGTTTGATTCTTCTTCAGATCTTAAACTTAAGTATCTGTTAAAGATACACAGCGGCAAAGATAAAATTGTTGAACAACTTCCGGTCAAGATTTACACTGGTGAATCTTCGAAGTCAAATTTTCTTAAAGTTTCTGAAAATACTGGTCATTCTAATCAGAAAACATTTTCACAGAAAAATACCAAGTATTATCAGAAACAGGCAAGAACCGGACAGTTTTTCAAAAAGAAGAGTTCGCAAAAGTCTGATCATTCAAATTCAAGTTTCTTTAGAAATTCAGATATTCAATTTTCTCATACTCAAAGAAATTTGTTTTCTGCGTTTGAAAGAGAAGCTAATAGTTATAACATGCAATGGGTACCTAAACCCAAGTATAAGTGGGTACCAAAACCTGTTTTGAAATGGGTACCCAAGAGCGCTAACAAGTCTGGATCCAAATCTGTTTGGATACCAAAGACATCTTAAATTTTGCAGGTTATAGGTTTCTTATCATTTCAGATAAGGACCCGTTCTTCATTTCAATAGGCTCTTGATTACTTCAGGTCAAGACCCGTGCTTCACTCAAAATTGGTTTCTAGTTAAATTCAGACTAGAACCCGGACTTCAATGAACCAGAGACAATGGTTTTCAGTTACTTCAGACTGAAACCCAAGCTTATGCGACAAATGGCTTCTAATCACTTCAGATTAGAACCCGATTCTGAAAGACGAATCTTTCTGGAATTCCTGCCCTGCATTCAACTCTGATGCTGAATTGACAAATAGGGAGTTTTATTTTTATAATTTTTTGCTCTTTGTTTCATTTCTATGAGTTGACTAATTGAGTCTGCTTATTTCCAGGGGGAGTTTCAGACGCACTTTGACGATGACATTTTTCAAAAACGGTGTGTGATTTTTCACGAAAATATTTGACACACACATAAAAAGAGTTTTTGAGCTGAAAGAAATTTTTTTATGAATCTCTGAATCTATCATTGAGATTAATTGATCTAATCTCTTTGATTTTCATAATCTCATTTCTTCTGAGATTCTTTTTGTTAGAACTCTTCCAATATATACTGGATTCTCCTGTTATCTCCCATGTGCTAATTCTTTCAAGAAAATCGTATTCTTTTCATATCATATATCAGATTTTCCATTTCATTCTGATATCTCCCAAAATTATCTGCATCCTTTCAAAGCTGAAAATTTTTCTGCTGACTCCGATTATGCACCAATCTGAGTGATAGGCATAAATATCGCTTCTATGGTCTAACCAGAACCGGAAGACCTACCCAAGAAGCAAACCATCTATAGATTGTGCGGGTGAGGGTTCTTTAGGTTTATTAGTTGAGAAGTGTCAGTTATAACGGGATACTGACAGGGTCGAGCAGAGATAAAATGTAAATGAGAGGGATATTAAAAGGCGATGGTGGTGCATCAGATCATGCTTTTCGTATAAAGCTGACTGAATTTAATTCTGAAAAGTGAGCCGGAGGGAGCTAGGTTGAAAATGCTGAGAGCTGAGAGTTGAGAAAGGATTTGAAGAAAAGATAATCCTATCCTACACTGTGTCTGCTGGGTAATCCACATAATCTATCAAGCCCTAGGTGACTTGATATTGAAAAAGACGTCATGGACCCAGTGACGCATGCACTTAACCCCACCAACTACTCAGTTATCTCTCAAAAGATTTCTGTTTCAATAATCACGGAGATATAACACATTTCTATCGATATATCATTTGGATATAATTGATATTGAAACAAGGAAGACAGTTGCTCCGGTCTCCAATTTCATTTGATGCACATTGTGTCTAGAGCTGATTATATACACTTTTAGGACACATCGAGTCTATCAGTCTGCGTGACTATAAACTGCTAGTCCAAAGTGACTAAGCCGGAACAAATACGAGTGATTCTTTCATGATAAAGGATTTCACGATGACTATTTGGAAATCCTACCAGTGTTAATATCACGCCAGCGCTGAAAGTAGGTCACATAGATATTGTCTATTGTGCAAACAGGAATCCTATGTGGACCTGGACTCGTTATTTCACTAATGAATGTGTTTCATTTTCCACAAAGTTGAAAAGCTTTGTTTTGTTCTGTTAATCAAAAGTATCATTTTGAAGGGGAGTGAGATAAATATGCTTTGTATAGGGAGAGAGATATCAGTTTAAGGGGGAGAAAATCAATTTGTAATTTCTGAGTTGTAATTGTTGTCGTATTTTCTCAATTGTAAATTCATTGCACTTATGTCTCTGAAGACTTTGCATGATGTTCATAATTCTTATGATCATCATGAGGGGGAGAAAAGCTAGAGTTCAGAGACAACTGTTGAGTAGATTGAAGACGATTGCTACATCATCTCAAGACAATTGATCAAGAAAGAGATTTAATAGCCATTCATGATTCAAGGGGGAGTGTCCTATCAAGAAAAGAGAAGATCAGAAAAGAAGAGATGAGAAGATCAAAGAGAGACAATAAAGAAGAAGTTTCTAAATCAGAAGATTCAGAGATCATAGAAAAGAAGAAGATTCAAGATAAGAATTAACCTGAACAGAGAACTTTAAATGAAAAATTGTCTTCATCTCTAAGGGGGAGATTGTTGGGTACAATTATAAGTAGAGTTGAAAACAATATTTTGTAATAGTTCAGGGGAATTTATTGTAAATACACAATAGTTATAGTGTGTATATAAATAGAAGTAGAATTTCTATTTTGTAAGAGATCGGACAAGAATAGAAAGTGGATACGGATCTAGAGAGAGAATAGAAGTTTGCTTTGCAAGAAAGCCATGAACCAAATGTAATATTCTTCTCTTAATCATTCAATAGATTGTGTTAGATTGTTATAATTGTTCATATATTGTTTAATGTTGATATGAATTGCTAGAAATATGAATTCACAGTTTTCAAACTTATTTTCGGTGTCCGTGTATCTATGTACGTTTTTAATAATGGTGAAACTGACAACTGCTATGTGCAATGTTTATTTTGAGTGGGAAGCTAAAAACATCCAGGTTTGTTGGGCTCTCTTAATTCTATCGAAGTTCTGGGCTTACTTGAAAACCCGTGAGACTTAGGTGCTTCAATTTTAAGGGGTGCCTAACTAGTTCGGAAAAGAAGTCTGAGGTGTATTCTATGCCTAACCCCCTAAAGCCAACTGGACGTCTAAAACCCTAAAATCACGACCTCTATACATATGGGGCGCTTGTTAGTCGATTTAAGGCAGAAAATCAAGAAGAAAGAAGAAGAAATGTTCAGATTCATCACTCATGATGTAGTCGGTACGAGACCCAAGGGCGAAGGGTTAGGGTTTGGTTTCTTCTATGCTCCAATGTAACAACCATCAATCCGACAATTACGAAACATGTTCCTGGAAAGTTCAATGTTCCGTACGAATTGGTTGATGATCAAACTATTATCGTTCAAGGATTTATTATTAGCTAAAATTTATGTTTTTCGTTAATTTATTATTGTAACGAATGATATGTTTTATTTATAGTTTTCTGTGTGATTATTATTTAAATATATTATTCCATTCATTTGTATTTCTATCTTTATTGCAAGACGCGTCGTATCCGTGTTGCGTGTCGTACCGAGCTCATTCGGTTAGGAGTTCAGATGGACTGTGAACATGACACGATTCATGCCCAAAATACGGATTGCGATAGATTTGATTGTCATAACTCTATGTGTTTAGGTTACAAGTTGAATTAATAGGAATCATAAATAATTAAATAATTAGCAACCCTAGGTCGGTTATCCATAATTCCACCCAAACTCTAGATCCGAACTCGTTGGTGTTCTTATGAGCTTATTACCTTCTTTATGTTTTCTTGATAAAACTATAATATTTCCCCAAAGTTCCTCTCAATTACTTCCTTCCATCAAATAGTTTAATTATTAGTTTTTATTACTTGTCAATAACTATCGTAAAATAATATTGATAACCACATACTCCCTGAGGAGACAGCCCACTTACCCTAACTATAAATTAAGGTGAATTAAAATACCCTCCAACTAAAATAGATGTTTCATGAACAATTAACTATAATGATCAATAAATACTTACGGAATTGTGGTCAAATTTAAATTTTTCGATATAAAAAACCATCAACATGATTCTCCCCACTTTGCTATCTATCAATGAGCAAAGTGTGATGAATCATGGATCATAATGTTTGGGATTATAATTATCTAACATCCAAAGTACAAGACCATAAATCAAAGCTAGGTCTATTCACTTGTGTATAACAAAATGGGAGTCCACTATGCCCCAACGCCAAGCATTGTCGAAGCTATACCAAAACAATGAGATGTTAGACGAGCTCAAAGTCTACTACTGCAATGGTCAAGCGTGACCCTTTCCCTTTCCTGAAAAGGTTAACAACTAAAGGGGTCAACAAAGTTGAGTGAGTTGCTAAATTAGTGTAAGGTCACCATGTCTAAGGATCGAATAAAGGCGCGACGTCGTCCAACAAGTGCGGAATCCTCGTTAGACGCTTAACGGATCGATCACGTGCAAAACACGGAGCCTAACACCATGCCAGCCGATATGACACCGACCCCACACGATGTATCATTCCAAGACTCTCTGAAATCGCTCTCTCGTTCGTTTGCTAGCTCCCACAAACTCTGAAAACGTATTTCGCCAAAAGTCACTCAGCTCTCAAAATCGTCTGCAGTCCGATTCTCTGAGTTTCGGATTCTCTGTTTTCCCTCAACTTCGACAGAACCTCTGAGCCTTCAAAAACATGCTAAATTCCCAATGATATGTTCATTATATAACCATTAAGTTCATGCATGGCCCAAGCCCACGAAGCTACCAAGGCTAAGTTTGTACGAACTTAACCACCTTAAGTTCGTGACCTCCTCAAGAACTTATTCTCATAAATTCTTTAGCCTATGCCTTAAGAACTTATTTTTATAACTTATTGCATGAACTTAGGTGACCTAAGTTCATGGCCTATGCCTTAAGAACTTATTCTCATAAGTTCTTGAGCCTATGCCTTAACAACTTATCACCATAAGTTCTTATCATGCAATCATGAACTTATCAAGTCATTGCATTAATAAGACCCTATCTATTGCAATACATTATCAATAACAAAACTAGACTGCTGTCGTCACACCGGATGTACCAACAAACCCCCCCTTGACAATAGCTTCTAGTTGTTGTTCATTGATCGCAATAGACTATCAGATTCAGAGACTATGAATACTGAAACTAGACAGCTATTGTCACATCGGGTGTATCAACAAAGACTCCCCCCTGACGATAGCTTCTAGATGTTACTCATTGATCTTCAATTCTAGGATTATTTAGATTGCTTCCTGTATAAAGACCCTGTTCAACGCAACCTCTAACTATTCTCTGGTGTTTTCTGCCTTCCGAACTTCAACCTTCATGAAAGAAAATCGGCTGCTCGTGAAGCTTCTGCAGATCACCCAGTCAGAGGATTTATTCTTATGTGAACCACTGCTCTTCTACCAACTCTTGGATTAACTTTTCTAATATTCCAGATCGACCCTCCCTTCTGATAGTTTTTCCAAACACCTCAGCATAAGAATCGTCTCCTAGATTTATAAGGTCCTTCCAAGCTAAATCAATCACTTCACACTTTAGAATCGGATTCATCATTTAGTGCAGATCTCAGCATATCTAGATCTATCAAATTCTGATCTTCATTCACAACTTCTTCATCGTCTGACTTCCAATCAAGTACATCTTTTAGAACAAACTCTCCTTCCTCAAGATCCTCCTGCTCTAAGTAATCTCTGAAGTCCAACCTTATTTCTTCTTCATCCAAAACTGACAATGTTCCGATCAGAATTTAACTTCAGTTACTTCTCTCGCCTCTGAAGCCTTGTCTTTTCCCTTGTTAGCAGTGGATGATCCAGACTCCCCCTGAGCATTAGCAAGCTGTGCAGATTATTGTATTGAAAGATCTACCAGCTCATTCTCTTTCTCTGTCTTTTTGTGCACTCGGGTCTCTACAATTCTCCCCCTGAGATGGATGATCTTTCAACAATTTTTTCAGTATAGCCTTCAGATTTGCAATCTGCTACTGCTAATCAGCCACTATTTGATCCAACTAGGCACTATGATGTTGATGTTCATGAATCCTCGTTGTCAGCTGAAGAATCAATACAGCTTGTTCGTGGTCTACAATTATAATCTTAAACTACAAATCTAACACTGTTTAGACTTAATCAATCACATGAAACAAGTCCTAATATGTTAGACATATATCAAAATCCCCTGTTCAATGATAAAAGTGCAATGAAACTCTCCTTACTTACTTTCTTTGATGGTTTAGAAGGTAAACCTAACACTAGAATTATGTTCGAGAGAAACAGTCGTTATCTTCGCTAAACAGTCACAAAACCGTAACACATTGGAAAAATTTTCAACTTCTTCAACTTGTCGCGAAACCTTTCACTTTGAGCAACTGATCATCACAGGTCTGTTGTTTTTTCAACTGGGACAAATCTTAGTATCTGACCTCCATTCTATTTATTGAAAATCTATCTACCTAGAAAACTAAAATGAAATGCAATAAAGTAAACTAAAGTAAAAATAAATATTAATAAAATTAAATTGCAATAATTTAAAGATAAAAACACACTAACTAAATCTTTTCGAGAGTGTCAAAGAAGGTTCAATCAGATAGCTTTGTCAACGCACTTTGGGTGTTCGCACTTTCACACTTTTTGGAATTTTTTATTCCTTTGATTGTTTGTTGTAACATAAAAACCAAGTCGATTGTTGGTATGTTTGTACACTTAAAAACTCAACACTTAGATTTTTCCTTTGGCCTTTTTATTTATCAAGAAATCACTTTACGTGTCCCACACTTAGACATAATTCTATGATCAAGACAGACGTACAATGATTAAGACTTTTTGTTGGAATATGTTTTGTTGATGTAATACAAAGTCTAGGGTGTGTTTTGTAATTAGTCCATAATTGTAAATAGTATATAAATAGGAGTTTGACTTTGTAAAAGATTTAAGATCTGACAGTTAGATTATTTGTACGCACGGATTTCAGAGCTAGGGCTAGAGTACACGAATCTTCTCATTCTCCTTTTTGTAATCATTCGTCAATCAATTGAAGCATTCAGTTAGTTTTAATCTTTCTGTTCTTGATTGATTATTGTTATTGTTGTTTGATTGTTAGGAATCTATATTTCACAATTGGTATCAGAGCATCTAGGGGTGAATTTTGATCTAAAATTGAATTTTCGAACAGTGTTCTTAAATTTTCTTTTCGAAAAACATAATAATCAACAAGGGTTTTTATCCTATTGATTATAGATTCTGTAACTTGGATTGAAGGAAAAGGATAGGGAATCGATTGAATTGAATATAATTTTGTTTTAATTCATCAAACACAGAAAAAGATCTAGTGAGTTTTCTGAAATTTTGAAAAACCGAAAGTTCTTCACTGTTTTATTGCAAAAGTCACTTTTAGATCTGTTTTTGGACAATATACACTCACAAAAAGTGTTTGAAATCAGAATCCTTATCTTCGATATCAATTTGGTTGAAAACAACTGTGTTAAAATTCTGCAAAGAATTTCTACAGAAACAATAAAATCATCTGAAAATTCACCAAATTTACAACAAAAGAAGGAGAAAACAAAAGTTCTTTTGATACTCCTAAATTTGAAAAAGGTGAATCATCTTCTACAAAGGACTCAATTGCACTCAAAAAGGTAAGAAACCTTTGCAGAAGAAACAAGTTTCTAAGATCACTAATTCTCATGTTTCTTCTATGTCAGATTATATTGTGAACGGTTCAAGGAAGCAAGTTAGGAGAAAGAAGAAGAGAGAACAGAAAAACAAGAAAATAAAACAAGAGTGGAGAGTGAAGAAAAATATTGTTACAGATAGAAATAGCAATTTTGAAAACTCTATCTGTAATAATAAATTTGTTGATAAATCTTGTATCAAATTTTCTCGAACTGATTCAATTGCTTTGAATTCTGGTGCATGTAAATCTTTAGTTGTGAAATCTGATAAGCTCGTATGGCAACCGAAGAAAAAGGACCCAGTTTTCAAACAGAAAAGGTTCCACAACAAAATCTTTCAAAAACAGTTCTGCCGCGAATTGTAAAATGTGGATACCAAAAAGAACTGTTAGAAATTGGGTACGTAAATCATCATCAATTATTAAGATAAAAGACGTATCTGATGAGAAAACGCAACATCAACCGCATGATTTACCTAAATCAAAAGTACCCAACTATAAGTGGGTACCTCATGTGCTATTTCGTCTTATAGGTAAATCATGTATGGTATCTTGACTCCGGATGCTAGAAGCATATGACCGGACAAAGAGAAACACTCACTAACTTTGTAGAAAAGTTCTGTGGGATGGTCAGATTTGGAAACGATCAATTTTGTCCGATCAAAGGTTACGGGAGTCTTGCATACGATAAAATTTACATTCAGAAGGTTTTCTACGTTGATGGTCTTGGCCATAACTTGTTTAGCATTGGACAGCTTTGTGATAATGGATTGGAAGTCAACTTCAAAGCTAACCGGTGCAGCATTCGATCTGGGGAAGGTAAAGAAATACTGGCAGGAAACAGGAAAACAAACTTGTACTCCATTGACCTAGCCTCCATTAATCTGAAAAAGGATGTATGCTTACTGTCAAAAGCTACATCTAAAACAGCTTGGCTATGGCACCGTCGTCTTTCACATCTGAACTTTAAGGAATTAAGCAACCTAGCAAAAGGGTGGTTAGTTAAAGAGCTACCAACTCTCAAATTTCAAAAGGAGCAGTTGCGTGCCGCATGTGAAAAAGGAAAGATGACTAGAGCTTCACACAAATCCAAATCCGAACACTCTTCAAAAAGAGCACTGGAACTGCTACATATGGATCTATGTGGACCCATGAGAGTACAAAGTATTAATAAGAAAGGATATGTATTTGTGATAGTTGACGACTACTCACGATACACATGAGTTTTCTTCCTGAGGTCCAAATCAGATGCTACCGAAATCATCATAGACTTCATCCGGAAAATTCAAGTGAAGTTGCAACTTTCAATTCAGTCAATCAGATCAGATGACGGCACGAAATTCAAGAACAAATCTCTTGAATCATTTTTGAATTCTGTAGGAATCACACATCAGTTTTCAGCTGCTAGAACTCCACAACAGAATGGTGTCGTTGAACGAAGAAATCAGACACTAGTGGAATCAGCAAGAACGATGCTGGCGTATTCCAATCTTCCGTTATTCTTATGGGCTGAAGCTGTTGCAAAAGCTTGTTTCACACAGAATCGTTCAATAATCAATAAATGATTTGGGAAGACTCCTTATGAACTAATAAATAAACGGATACCTAATATTAAATTTTTCCATGTCTTTGGATGCAGATGCTTCATACTAAATGACAAAGACAACCTTGGAAAATTTAATCAAAAAGCTGATGAAGGTATTTTCATAGGTTATTCGAAGGAGTCAGTCGCTTTCCGTGTCTACAATAAGCGGACCAAGACAGCCAATGAGAGCGTCAACGTTAAATTTGATGAAGGAGTAGTAATGACTTCTGAACATACCAGTTCAGGACCCGAACCTAACAAGCCGACTTCTATGGAGTCAACTGAAAAGAATGCAGAAAATTCTGAATTAAATAAATTGTTTGAGAATTTTTATGAAGACTACTTTGAGAAGCCCAAAACTAATGTTTTAAATTTGGTGCCTGACAGGATTACTGAAGATCCCGTCGTAGTCTCGGATCATTCTCATCAACAAGTATCAGAAGAAACTGGAGAATCCTCGACAACAGATGTGCACTTACCAACTGAAAGTGTACAACCTATTCAACCTCCAGAATCTTCTGAAACCCCCTTAACATCTGAACATTCAGAAATTCCTATCTCAGATACCCTACCGTCTACATCTGAAGCCATTACCCGACTTCCCTGTTTAGACCTAAATCCCAATCAAGACCACATCCAACCGTATCCACATACTTTCAAGTGGACTAGAAATCACCCAACAGAAAATATTATTGGTGATCCATCTGCTTCAGTCCAAACCAGAAGAGCCACAATAAACGAGTGCCTATTTTCCAATTTTCTCAGCAAAATAGAGCCGAAGAATATGAAAGAAGCACTTCTGGACGCTGATTGGATTGTTGCAATGCAAGAAGAACTGAATCAGTTCGAACGGTTGAAGGTCTGGAAACTTGTTGAGCGACCTAAAGAAAAATCTATCATTGGCACGAATTGGAGCTTTAAAAACAAGAAGGACGAACATGGAGTAATCATTCGCAATAAAGCATGACTCATTGCCAAAGGATACAGTCAACAAGAAGGGATCGACTATGATGAGACATTTGCACCTGTTGCAAGAATAGAAGCGATTAGGATGTTTTTAGCTTTTGCCGCTCATAAAAATTTCATTGTTTACCAAATGGATGTTAAAACTGTGTTTTTAAACAGGGAATTAACAGATGAACTATATACATATCAGCCCGAAGGCTTTACTGATCCTTCGAAACCTGATCATGTATATATTTTAGACAAGTCAATGTATGGTCTTAAACAAGCACCGCGTGCTTGGTATGATGCACTTTCAACATATCTGTTGAAATGTGGATTCAACAATCGTACAGTTGACACAACCCTGTTTATAAAACGTCAGGGGCCGGATATTATAGTAATACAAATATATGTAGATATCATAATATTTGGGTCTACAAATCCTGAATTTTGTAAGAAATTCGCAATCTTAATGTCCCAGAAATTCGAAATGAGCATGATTGGAGAAATAAATTTTTTCTTAGGATTACAAGTTAAACAATTGATTGATGGTATTTTTATAAATCAGTAAAAATATATTGAAGACATGTTAAAGAAATTTAACATGGTTAACAGTACTCCTATGAAAACTCTCATGGCTCCTGATTCAAAGTCAAAACTCGATGAGGACATTTCGGGGAAACCTGTAGATGTGACTCATTATCGAGGTATAATTGGGTCATTAATGTATTTAACTGCTAGTAGAACCGATATGATGTTTGCTACATGTGTGTGTGCTAGATATCAGGCGAATCCAAAAGAATCACATCTAACTGCCGCTAAAAGAATTTTAAGATATCTGAAAGGAACACCAAACCTTGGTTTGTGGTATCCCATAGAATCTTCATTCAATTTAACTGCTTTTTCTGACGCTGATCACGCAGGTGATAAGATGGACCGAAAAAGTACGCCAGGTGCAGTTCAATTCTTAGGTAACAAACCCGTCTGCTGGTCATCTAAGAAACAACACTGCGTTTGATTGTCTACAACTGAAGCAGAATACGTTGCTGTTTCATCATGCTGTTCTCAGGTGTTGTGGATGAAGAGCCAACTGCGAGATTACGGGTTTACACAACAGAAGATTCCTATATACAGTGATTCTCATAGTGCAATAGCTATTGCATCAAATCCTGTGCAACACTCAGAAACAAAGCACATCGACATTCGGTACCACTTTATAAAGGATCACGTTGAAAATGGAAATATTGAATTATACTTTGTTCCTACTGAATATCAACTAGAGGATTTGTTTACCAAAGCATTAGATGAAAAAAGGTTTAATTTTTTGTTACACAAATTGGGTATGTTGAATCGTTAGATTTAATAATTCAGTAGTTTCAATTTATAATTTTAAATTTACATTTTTTATTGATTCTAATCTAATGTTAAATTCATGAATATCAAAAGTTCAAATTATCATGAATTTAACAGATCTGAATTGTCATGTGCAGGGGGATCGGAAAAATGATTTTATCTGATTTTGAGAAAATCTGATAAACTTTATTTGATATTTTGTAGGGGGAGCTGACTTGAAAAATACGATATACATCTGAGGGGGAGCAGTATTCTAAAATTCAAGGGGGAGCATTTTATATTTTAAAAAATTTTCTTTTAGTTTTAGCTTTTATTTTAGTTAATTTTTTTTTTTTTGTGTGTATTTTTCAAATTGTTTTTGGTTTCTTTTAAGTCAGTTTTATTTTTTTATTTCATTCTTTTAGTTGTAATTTTTTTTGAAAAGATGTTGGGTTTTTAATAAATGGGTTTATATTTAGTGAAAGTGGGCCGGTTAAATGCCAAAGTTGAAATTTAAATATGGGCCGGGTACCGGGTAATTTGAAAATTTTGAAATCCAACTATAAAGTTGAATTTCGAAATTCAAATTAAACTTTTCAAATCCACAGCACTATTCACCGTCTTCTAAAACTCTTCCTTCACCATTAAGTAACCTCAATATCC
Source organism: Centrapalus pauciflorus (assembly GCA_020465985.1). NCBI lineage: Eukaryota > Viridiplantae > Streptophyta > Magnoliopsida > Asterales > Asteraceae > Centrapalus > Centrapalus pauciflorus. The sequence goes on from JAANYP010004337.1 coordinate 1,310,861, forward strand.
CAATATCTTCGATTGTTTCAAGAAAGTATCATCATATTGTGAGTGATTCCTTTTGTTTTCATGTTTTTATATAGTTCATTTCAGTTTCTGTTGTATATGTAAATGTGTTCGTATATTCGTATTTGAGTGTTCATGGTGATTCAAAATTTTTGTTCCTTAAACTGAAATTAAATGTGTGGTGGTTTAGCGTGTATGAATCTAAACATTAATCTGAAATTTCATGGTTCAAATCATATCACACAAACATAAATTTGAAATCTTATTTCAAAAAGCTTCGAGTTCATGTTTTTTCTGAAATTTGGATTTTTAACAACTTTGTTGTTGTTTTTAATCAATGTTCAGTAAAACAAAGTTGTTTAAAATTGTTTTTCGATTGGGACACAAGTTTTAAATCATTGAAAAAGTCCCTGAAATCAAAAGTTTGTAAATCAGTGTGTAGGGACTTCAACATTTTTTAAAGAACTTTTTCTCGAACAACACTATGATCGAGAATATATTAAGTTTCATTCGAGTTGAGTAATACACCACTCGAGAAAGTCCTAGTTAAGATCGAGTTGGACGTTTTAGTTAATCGAGTTGTTCAGACTTAGGACTTAGAATATTTTCAATACATTAGTCTCGATTGATATATGGACCGAGAACCTTTGTGTTCCATCCGAGTTGGTTATTTGTTTTAATCGAGGATATCTCTTTGTCATTCGAGTTGTTCATTTTTTTTCAATCGACAATCCTTAAGAATTGGTCGAGTTGAATTAAGCTTTATTCGAGTTGGATCTTATACACATTCGAGTCCTTTCATGACTCATTCGAGTTGGACTTATCATATAAACAAGTCATTTCTTGTTTCATTCGAGTCTAATTGAACTTCATTCGAGTTAAGTCATATTTCATTCGAGTTGGCATTATTCTTCATTCGAGAATCATCATGACTTAGTCGAGAAAGGTTGCACTTCATTCGAGTTGTTGAATAGGCTTATTCGAGACGTTTCAAGAGTCAATCGAGATGTATAAAGACTCATTCGAGTTTTTATTCAATTTTTTACTAAGTGTTGGGAATTTAGTGTTTTAAGAAAAATGTAACATTTTTAGAAATTGTTTTAAATCTGTGTTTTTCTAACATTGTTCTATGAAAGATTGACTTTGGAATCCTGTCAATAATATTTTATTATTGTCTGGAATCCCGATGCTTTAAACAGAAAATCACAAATTTTTATAATTTCTGACAAAATGTTATATTTTTCTACTTTGAATGAGTTCATTTGTTTACCTGCATTGTCTAACATGTTTATTATTTTTACAGGTTACAGATGGCATCTCCAAGTCATTCCCATAACTCAAATTCTTCCGACTCCCATTCATCTTCAAACCATACACTTGTCTCTAAACCCGTCCGTTCCGCCTCTGTTACAAGGCCTAAACCATCTACCATCATCCCCGACAATCAACTTGTGAAACCCAAATATTGCCTTCCATTCAAAGACAATAACCACCGTCTGGATACAAAAGTGATTAAAGTCCAGTCACCCTATTATCGTTGATATTCTCAAAGGACATCCTCTGGGATACCTACTCCAATATAAACCATCCATACCACAAGTTTACCTTCAGTATTTTTGGCATATTGTCAAATTTGTTCTAGCAGATGGTAACCATCACTTCAAGGTTACCATCGATCAGTTCAAATCCAAGATTACATTGGCCAGACTTCGACACAACTTGTTCCTACCAAGAGGGATTGATACAGTTAACTTTCCAGAGTTAGCTGATTTTGAAGATTTCGTATCCGATGAGGAGTTGGTCCATAATCTCATATGTTTGAGATATTCAAGACCACTACCTAAAAGTTCACAGTTTCATCGCAATGGACTAAATGGAGAATGGTACACTCTATTCGGCATCATTAATAGGTGCATGACATCTAAACACATAGGAATAGACAATTGCAGTATACACTGTCTAAGGATCTTCCACGTCATCGCTTTCAACAAGCACTATGATTATGCACAATGCATATGGGAAGACCTCAAAGAAATTGTGCTTGCTAAGACAACAAACAGATCGACGAAGTTTGTACCTCTTCAAAGGTTCATTCAAATTCTAATCCGAGGCATTTTCCTGGCAAATGAGAATATACCGAAGAGATCAAACTCTAACCGATGCCTAGATTACGTCATGATGAGTTTACATGAAGTGCCAGATTCTCCAAATGCAAACATAATGCCTATTCCGGAAGCTTTGTTAAAATATGCAGACCCGGAGAGTGAAAATGTGAGGCTTCATAGAATAGACCATGCTCCTATAGAGACCTAAGAACCGGGTTCTCTAAAACAAGGAGTTACAGGAAGAGAGGAACTTCAGCAAGGGGCTGGGAAGCCAACAAGTGAGTGAGGGAGCAGAAGTTTCAGTGAGGGGTGGTGAGGGAGAAGCTGGCAGCTCTGATTCAAAACGAACGTTGTCAAATATTAATGAGGGTGCTGCAGAAGGAGAGGATGATGATGATGATGAAGGACATGATCAAAATGAGGGAGGTACATGGTTAGTTGATATAGTGGACATTGACAGGCAGAGTGTGAGGGATGTACCAAGCCCAGAAAGCTGGGATAGAACCACAATTGCTGTTAGCTCCCAACAGGGAGTTAGCATCGAAGAAGTCAGTATCCCACTGACGCTTGCACATCCCACCATCCACTTAGTCTCCTCTCAACAGGAGACTGTTTCAATTGAGCACCGGGATCAAACACAAATTCTATCCGATAATCCTTTGGATTTGATGGATATTAAATCCAGTACACATCTGCCCGAGTGTACAACTTCACTTCAAGCACAGTGTCTAGAACCTATACACGATAGGACACTTGAGTCTACTTCATTTGTTAAAGTAAGTGCGGTTGAACTTAGTGTTTCTGCCGGAACATCCTCAGTTACGGAAGCATTCGTTGCTCCGTCACTTGAAGATGGTGGAAGTCCAGTTAGAGCTACCACATTGCCAACTCTAAGCACTGGCCACACAAAGGTTCTTTTCACAAGTTCCACTGTTGTGTCAACTGGAAGTCTGAGTGACCCAGTCGTTAGTATTTCCCCGTTTGTTACTGAAACATCTCTGAGCCAAGCCTTAAATGCTACTGTTGCAGGAGTAAACAATCATGTTTCTGCACAGTTATCTGAAGTGATGGCTCAAATGAATAACATTCATAAATTTTTGAAAGGAAAGTCTGTAGCTGAGGAGTCAGTGAAGCAACCTGATCCGCATCAAGCAATTGAAGAATTGAGGGACTTAGTATTTGAACAATTTGATGAGATGCGAGAAAGGATGATAGGCTTGGAAAGCACGGTAATCACTGCGTTGGGCAATTTATCCGAAAGGGTGGTCGCTGTTGAACAAACGTGTAAGGCTCAAGTTTCTTCATCAAAACGCAAACATGATGAGCATGATGAAGACTCCAATGATGGTCCTCATGAGGGGGAGAAGAGGAGGAAGCTTGACGAGCCTACACCTGGAATTTTAATAATCACATATCCAGAGAAGGAGGCAGAGGTTAGAGAAAAGGATGAAGGAAGCTCAAAAGAACCTGTTGATGTTCAAAGTGAGCTGGGAATGATTCTTCATGAAGATGTTCCAGCTCCTTCATGATGATATTCGAGAAGTTCAGGATCAAATGTTGATGATTCAAGGGATAGAAACTGAAGGTGAGAAAGAGGTGTATGTTGAGTTATTAGATGATGATGATGTGATTGCATTAACTGATATTGATTTTCAAGCTGAAAGGACTTAGGAAGAAGAAGAGTTAATACAAGAGATATTGAAATAATCTATACCAACACCGACGGATGAAAAGCCTGAGGTTGTGGTTCAAGTTAAAGAGGAGATGGAAGAATTTCCGATTAAGAATGTGATAGTACAAGAGAGAGTGGAGTTGAATGAAGTTGAAGTAATGGATAGATTTTTCAACGAATATATTCTTGCTGATGAGTCAAAAAAACAACATCGACTCAGGTTTGAAGCTCAACAAGTTGTGCAAAGGGAAATAAGAGATATGCTTACATTGCTAAATAAGGATGAAATCAGTAAGAAGAAAGTTAGAAAGTTTGAATTATCTGCAAGAAAGTCAGCTGAGTTCATTAAGAAAAGGAACAAAATGC